>CP135542.1:10429055-10541848 GCA_032402905.1 Khaya senegalensis | reverse complement strand
TATTATTGATATGGCAATATCATCTAATCAATAAAATAATAGAAATACATTCATTACAAGCGAAAAAATTTACAGAGGTCTTATTATTCAATTAATATAATGAATAAAATTTATAAAATTTTCTATTAATTTTTTTAACTCACTACTAATAAATATATTTTTCTTACTTTATTACGTGATTCTATTATATTAACAATATTAATATAATAAAATTGTCTTATTTAAAATTTTTTCTTAGACTAATATATATTTTATATATCTTATATTTTTTAATATAAATTTTAAAATATAAAATATAAAATTTGAAACAATTAACGTTATATATTTAATACTTAATAAATTACTTTTTATGCTTGTATTGACAATCGAATAGTGAATCAAACAACGGATACCAAGAAAGAGATAATAACCTTATACTATACTATTACAAATTCTCTTTGATATGATTCACTCACACCAAATTGTTTAAAATAAGATGAGAATATTCACAGTATCAATACTTAGAAACTGTTGAATATTAGATATAAATTTAAGTGTCATTTAGAAAATAAAAAGTAAAATTAAAAACTTTAAAAATATCATTAACTCTTTTAGAAATATGAATAAAGGAAATATGTAATATCATTATTTAAAAAAATATATATTAAATATAATTATTTTAAATTTTAAATAAATAAATTTTATGCCAATAATAAAATCAAAGATAAAATCAAAAGAGTAATACATATTTAATTTATGTATTAATTCATTCAAAATTTTTAATTTCACAAATAAATTTTAATCGATATTTTTATTTATTTAAAAGTAAAATTTGTACAAATTTTATTTTAATTTATTTATTTAAATAATTTTTTTAATTTAATTAAGAAGTTAGATATAAATAAATATCATATTCATAATCCTAACGTAGACTTAACATAGGAATCCGAATTTTCTTTTTTAATTATTAATTGTATAGACAGATTAATTATTCCGGAAAGAAAATTCACTGTATTGGGCCCAAAGCCCAAGAAACATAGAGTCAGTTAAGAACAATCGAGAAAAGTGGATTCCAGGAATATAAATGCCCCAAATCATTGGAATAATCACCAAAACGCCCCCGCTTTATAATCTGAAACTAGTTACGCTTTCTTGCATGAAAAGAAAAACCGCTTACTTTCTGTTCCTGAGGGCGGAGGGAACATGGGTTCTACGGTCGCGGCTAAGGCGCCCACCCATAACTGCCGCAATCTCATCAAACCTTCTCCCTTTCTCCCTCCCACCGCCTTCGCCGCGCGCCGGTAAGCGCTTCTCGTCCCGCTATTTGTTTTTTTTTTTCCAGTTTCTTAAGAATCTTTCTTTGTTAGAGTCAAAAGGATCAAGTTCTGCCTATCTGTTGATTACTGTGACTTTGTTATTTACATTCGCTTACAATTCTTTGCTATACGTATAATTGGAGTGATTAATATTTGTTTTTAGGGTTTCCGCCACCTGGGGTTTTAAGTTTTCAGAAAACATTTTTTTTTATCATTTTCAATTTTTTGCTCTGTATTCGGCTCATGGTGACAGTCCTATGGCTTGGAATATCTTTTTTAATTTTTTTTTCCATAATCAAAAAGAACAGAATAGAATAAATGTGGTATTTTTTAAGAATTCGTTAGAAATAGATTAATGTGAAATTCTATAAAAATCTCATTTGGATTACAAGGATTGTTTACAGAAATTCTTCGTGATGATTGTTGCACTCTACAATAAAAAGTATTTTGACCCCTTTTTTTAGTACGCAACTGCAATTAAATGCAATTGCTCAGGAGTGTCAGCATTTATTGGCCTGATTGGTTCGGTGCTCATCAATAATTTTAACAAACTTGTCACTTACATGTTTATTTTACAGTTGATAACAATTTGTGACTGAGTTTTTGCAAATTAGAATTAAGGGAAAAATGAAGGCTCACTCCACACTAGTAAATGTCCCAATGGCTATTTTTAGGTTTATCTAAGTGTTCCACTTGTAACCTTGGTCTTAACTCAGGTGCAAGAATGTGATTCAAGATAGATGTGCCCAGACCTTCAGGAGGGCAAATAAGCCTTCAGCTGTTGCATTCAATTCCAATGCGTCAGACTATCCAGTTTTGTCAAGTAGCTCAAGTTCTCAGGGATCTTACAAGGAGTATGCTTTATCTACAGGTACACTAATTTCTTCGTACAGGATTTATTTTTGGCTGCCCTAAATAATTATCGTCAGGATTTACGCATCCAATGATGTTGGGGCAAAGAAAGCTCATCTTAAAGAAGCTGTGGTTTACATTTTAAAGCATGTCACTAGATAGACATTCTCTAAATTGTTCTTATACCAGTTTCAACCATTTCCTCCCCTCTACCACTACATCAACGATAGACATCATATTGTCAAGTTTTTGTATGTCTTTATGTCTTGAGATGTAAATGTGCTTTGGAACATCTCAAAGACTTTATGAATTGTGCTGAACTTGCTCTTATCATTGCCATGTTTAATTGTAGGATTTCCACTTTCTCAATTTTCTTCAACATCAAGCTCATTTTTTGGTGGAGAACGAGAGATACTACCACACACAAACTTGATGTTCCCTACACGACACAGATCTCTGGTGCCCCCAAGAGCTGCCGCTAATGATGCATTTGGTATCCGCTTGCCTGTAATAACGGTGAAGCCAGAGTGGTGGTGGAGGACTTTAGCATGTGTGCCTTATCTGATAGCTTTGCAGATATCAGATGTAGGGTTTTATCTCCATCCCTTCACAGAACACTATGAGTTATTTGAAAATTTGGTTTACTTTGTCCCAGGAGCCATCACAAGGTTACCAAGCTGGTTCACTTTGATATATTGCTACGTTGCATACATTGGAATTGTGAAGAACAAGGACTGGCCTCACTTCTTTAGGTTCCATTTGATGATGGGCATGTTGTTGGAAACTGCCCTGCAGATTGTGTGGTACACATGCAATTTTATGCCACTTATTCACTATCACGGTACATTTGGGATGCAATTCTGGGCAGCTATGGGATTTGCATACATCACTCTCTTGTTGCACTGCGTTAGGTGTGCTCTTTCTGGGTCATATGTTCAGATTCCATTTGTTAGTGATGCTGCTTTTATTCACACTCTGTTTAACATAGGAAGTTTCCATAGGCCTTTCTAGACGATATATATGTCCCTGGCTGAGGACTTGTGGTTGTGGAAAGGCTACCCTTCTTTGGGTAGTCCATCTTTTGCTGTATTTCAAAAATGACAAAAAATAAATAAATAAAAGAGAATTATAGATATGTCATCAAGTACTGAATGCAGGATGCTTTATTTTGTTTCATTTATTTCATGTTAGTTTAATGCTTCATGAAGGAGCATTGTAATATCAATATGGCCGAGCTGCAAGGTTGTGGTTGTGGAGGATATGAAATCTTTGAACCCTTGATGAAAGTCTATATAATTCTTTGTCATAAATTGTAAATTTAAGGAGAAGACGAGAAAAGCTGTTGAATTTCTCCTGCTCTTGTTAAATATTTACTTGCTTATGATAGACTCTGTTCATTTAGGCAGGCATCATTGGCCACAATACTTTGGGCCTTAACTTAGCTTTGAAGGTCAATTTCTAATTAAGATACAATACAAATCTGTATGACTAGAAAAAACTTAAAACATGGTTAGTTAATTAATCGCTTTACCTTGCATACAAGAGTTTTTACGTGTTGTAATGGCTGAGAAATCGTGCTGCCTTCGCCACAGGTGCTTCAGATGGAAGCAGTGGGCCAACCGGCACTAATTTCATAGCTTGAATTGCGAAAAATATTTTAATTTAATTTAATTAATTAAACATGTGTAGAATTCTAATTCTGTGTCTGACATGGAAAGATCACAACCGCTCGCCCAATCAACTAGTCAACTTCACCGATGGAGACCAAGCTTTAATTATTACAAACTCTGTACCTGAAACTGAAAAATGAAATTCAGAATATTAGCCATCATCACAACCATTTCTAGATCCTATGACTGATTCGTGTCATTGTCAAAGAAAGGAAATGGAAATTGAAAGAAAATAAAACCATTGCTTCACTTCAGTTCTTGGTAATCCTCATGCTCTTTAAGCACATCAAATTGTACTCCAAGAGCTCTTGATTTAATTCCTCATTCATATTCGAAACCCTTATATCTTTCAGATCCAAGATATCCATCTCTGTTCAATCTCTATCTGTTTCAAGTTTTCGTCAACTCTTTTTCTGGAAAATTATAACATTTTCCCTGGAAATTGAGTTTTGAGAATTGAAATGAGGAGAAGAACGCCGGAGTTCAGGAGGCCAGTGAGGAAGAGAATATCTCACGTGGTGTGGTGGGTATTGTTTGGGATAGTGGTTTTGTTTTTCATTGTTATTTTGAGCAAAGGGAGTCAGATTGAATCCAGACCCACTTTTCCTAAGGTAAGGGTTTTTTTTTTTATGTTTATTTATTTATTTGAGAATCTGAGTTCTGTTTGGTTGGTGAGAAAGTGTTAGGAAAATCGGCAATTTTTCAAGACATTGATTGGGTTAGGAACATACTTAACCTGGGTTTGACTAAAAGTCTCATTGGGCGTTTCGATCTTTAAAATTAGAAGAACATTGACTTAGCATGATGCATGAAGTTGCTGTTTGATGTGTCATTTTGTTCTTGAATGATGCTGCTGATATTTGGTGTTTAGGACCTAAGAAGTGCATGCATCTTCAATAGGCATATGCAAACTATTAAGTTCTTTGTCTTAATGGGATTTTCGTTTTATAAAAGAATTTTAGTTCGCCCGAAGAATATTAGTTGGTTGTGTATTCATCAGCTAGAATGACTGTTATTACATTCCAAGTTTGTCTGTGGTTGCCATTTTCAGTCCTATGTTTCCAGATCATTATAGAGATTTTTACTGAATCAAATTTGAGATGGAAATAGAAAAAAATAGAAAACTACTATAAACATTTCACGTTTGCTGTGACTAGGTCATCCATATGTTAGGATCTATGTGTATACTATTTACAGAATGCAGAAACTAAGAAGTTGTATGTGTTTGCAGAGCAACAAATCAGTTTAACTCTAATTCACTGAACATATTGAACAAAAATACAGGAACATGTGGTGGGATCTGTGGTTCAAATGATGGAATGTTTCACCCTTCTAGGATGAGGAAACTTTACTACTAGAGTCGGAATTAGTTGGCCATTGAGGTGTATTTGAGGATAAGGTGGGTACTTTGGATTGACAAGGTAGGAAAACAACAAAAAGGTGGAAGATGTGTTTTTGCATCAAAAGAGAAAAAGACTTTTATGTATGGAGATCAGATGCCATCATGTTATGAAACTCATAGAGTGTATAGTAGCTATTATATGTCTTCTCTTCTATTTGTACTGGAAAATAAGTACTCCCTTAGATGGTGTGAAAAAGACAGGTAAAAGATTTTTAGCTAGGATCTGTAATATTTATGCAGGGCAATTTATGCTTCCATAGAAATAATCAAAATATCTTGAGAATTTTATGGACTTGTGCCTGCTTATGTGAGTGAGTTGTATGAGACATTTTCTGAAAGTCTAAGGGAGTTTGTAGTAAAGAATACAGATGCCTTCACTTGCGATTTCTAATTTGTTTATTTGCAATAATTGGTGTTGGATCGTTATTTATGATGCTTTGGAAGAACAAAGTGGCAATCCATTGTATATTCACTTCATCTGATCAAGGTCCTCTTTTCATGTAAAGGTAACAAGATAATTATAAACTCTTATGGATAATGCAATAATGCATTCAAATCTAGTTTCTAATGTGAAGAATCATTTTTCTTTTTCCAAATCTATAAGAGCATGATGCATTAAACATAATTTTAGATTAACCAGTTTCCCACTTCCAATAGAAATTTTGTCAGCTTTCTTGCACCGTGCATGGCACCATTTTGGGTCAGTTTGATGTGAGGTTCTTCTTGTGTAATTAATTGCTCAAGATAACAAATTTATTAGAAACTAAATCATTACTGTTAATAGTTTTGCTTTACAGGTAAAACTTTTTGGTCCCTTTTTTGATATATTCTATCAAAATAATTTTGTGATTTCATTTATGTGGTCAAGATAGCACATTGGTGGGATCTTGTTGTTTGATGAAGCTAACGCTGTCTTATCAGATTTTGTAAAACAAGATTGAGTTTTACTATCTTTTTTGCTTACAATGATAATGACTGCTTTACCTTTCTATTCTTATCTTCATTGAATAATTGAAAAATTTTTGCTGTTCGTGCTTTGCAGAGATATGACAGGCATGACAGGCTAATGGAAGGTCTGAACATCACTGATGAAATGTTGAGTGCTAGCTCAGTTGCCAGGCAACTTACTGACCAAATTTCTCTTGCAAAAGCATTTGTTGTGATTGCAAAAGAAAGCAACAATCTTCAATTTGCTTGGGAATTAAGTGCCCAGATCCGCAATTCACAGGTCCTTCTCTCAAATGCTGCAACAAGAAGAACACCTTTGACAACCAGAGAAACAGAAACTGCAATTCGTGATATGGCGCTTTTACTCTACCAAGCACAGCAACTTCATTATGACAGTGCAACAATGATCATGAGACTGAAAGCCAGAATTCAAACACTCGAAGAACAGATGAGTTCTGTGAATGAGAAGAGTTCCAAGTATGGACAAATTGCTGCCGAAGAAGTCCCCAAAAGTCTATATTGCCTTGGTGTTAGGTTAACCACAGAATGGTTTGAAAATCCAAGTCTGCAGAGGAGACTTAAGGAGAGAAAGCGAATGGAGAAACTTAAAGATAATAATCTCTATCATTTCTGTGTTTTTTCCGACAACATCCTAGCAACTTCAGTGGTGGTCAATTCAACCGCATTAAACTCAAAAAATCCAGATATGGTTGTTTTTCATCTTGTTACCGATGAAATCAACTATGCTGCAATGAAGGCCTGGTTTGCCATGAACAGTTTTAAGGGAGTAACTGTTGAGGTTCAGAAGTTTGAGGACTTCAAATGGTTGAATGCTTCTTATGTTCCGGTACTTAAGCAGCTTCAGGACTCTGAAACGCAGACCTATTATTTTTCTGGCAATAGTGGTGATGGTCGGACTCCAATCAAGTTCCGGAACCCTAAATATCTGTCTATGCTTAATCATCTGAGATTTTATATTCCAGAAGTTTTCCCTGCACTAAAGAAGGTGGTTTTTCTTGATGATGATGTTGTTGTTCAGAAAGACCTGTCTGCTCTGTTTTCAATTAACTTGAATGGTAATGTCAATGGAGCTGTTGAGACATGCATGGAGACATTTCATAGATATCATAAATACTTGAATTACTCTCACCCTCTTATACGAGAACATTTTGATCCTGATGCATGTGGATGGGCGTTTGGGATGAATGTTTTTGATTTAGTTGAGTGGAGGAAAAGGAATGTAACTGGTATATACCATTACTGGCAGGAAAGGAATGTAGACCGGACATTGTGGAAGCTTGGCACTTTGCCTCCCGGACTTTTGACATTCTATGGCTTGACGGAACCATTGAATCCCACATGGCACGTACTGGGGTTGGGCTATACAAATGTTGATCCTCAGTTAATAGAGAAAGGAGCTGTTCTGCACTACAATGGAAACTCCAAGCCATGGTTGAAGATTGGAATGGAAAAGTACAAGCCCCTGTGGGAGAAGTATGTTGATTTTACTCTTCCTCTATTGCAACAGTGCAATTTTCATTGATTTGGACATGCAAGTTCGTTTCATCACTTCCACAGCAAATTGGTTGAATCAGAATATCTAGATTTTATGATGCAGAATGCTTGTACGATTTTTGCAAGATCAAGCATGGCCGTTTGTGATATTGGCACTTAAGTGTTGTAGTATAGATTTCATGTCAATTTCTCAAGGATTGTTCAGTAATTAATTTCTTTCACCCATGTAAACATTCAAGTATTAGCTTAAATTCACATTTTTTCAGTATTTATTTTCTTGGAATGGAGTTTTTTTCTCAGCACTAAAAGATCTGTCAAATTGTTATGGTCATGTGAAGAGGTGTATAATTATTGGTTGGTGTTTTGTGGGCTGTACGAGTTAATTTTGACAAATAAGTCGTTGTAGTATAGTGGTGAGTATTCCCGCCTGTCACGCGGGTGACCCGGGTTCGATCCCCGGCAACGGCGACAGTGTTTCTTTTTGTCATTTTTAGATTTTCAATTTGTGGGTTGTCTGTCGTTCAAAAATGGGGGTAATGAGAAGATTAGTGAAATGGTTTTGCATCAATCAACAGTGTATTACGGAACATTAGGTTCATCAAATCAAACCGTTAAGACAACGGCTCCTAGTTCTCTCATGTTCACAGCCAAAAGTTTTTAGCACTACATCGATAAGCAATAACATGAGAGAATTGCATACTTCATCGTAAAAGAATCTGAGCTTCGGCTACTCATTCACTGTTGTTGCCCAACGTTAACCTTTGTAATTTTCTTTTGTTTTCTAATGAAGAACAGCGACAAATATTAGTAAATTAGCCACGTGTCAGGAGCCCATGAACTCCAGAGGAGCTTAGAATGCCGAGCCGGCAGACCGTACGTGGCTGAATCCTTGGAATAACGGCTTCCACTTCCGTGTTAACTCTTGTCGCCTAATACCGCCCAATGTCTCAGTCAAAAGTCCAACCGTCTTCTGCTCAAAGCTCTTGTTTCGCAACTCTACCCCTGCCTCTGTGCCGAAAAATTACACCTCAACACAGTTCAATCCCTTCATTAGATCTTTTAGTTTGATAAGTTAGTTTAAAATTTGAACGTTTGGGGATTTTCAAGTAACTTCAGTTCCAAAAAAACAGAAGCCTCGTAGTTCGCCGGCCAATTGGGTGTATATCTATATCTAGTTTGCCGCCACTTTGAAATGTTTGTTTTTCTTCTCATCCGTTTTCTAGGGAAACAAAAGCTCAGAAACCGCTGATACGTCTCTCTCTTTCATTTTCTGAAAGCAACAATGAAGGGTGTTAGTGAAACAGTGCTTACAGATCAATCTCCCAGGAGAAGACCAAAGTCAAGAGAAGTAAGTTCAAGATTCCTCTCTCCAAACTCAACTCCATCTCGAGATATGGGAATCCCATCTCCAAACCAACCTGACTCTCCACATCGCGGTGGAAAGCCATTAACTCCGCCGGATAACCGAAAGCATCGAAGTCTTGAAGGGTCCTCGACAGGTTTCATTCGAGGCCTTTGGCCTTCTTCCACTACTTCATCGTCGAAGAAGAATCTAGCCACCCTCGCCGAGCATCTTGGAAATGAAAGACTAAAAGACTATCTAGACCGTAAAAATGGTGAGAAATCATCAAGTAATAGTGTTTTCTCGCTTAGTAGGCAAAGAAGTTGCAGTGAGTTCAGTAGGTTTGAGAATGAGAAAGACAAATTGAGTGCGAAAGAAAATCATAGACGAATTCTTGGAAGGTCCGCGCGATACACGGGAAAGTTAAGGTTTCCAGGAAGATCATCATCATCATCCTCATCATCATCAAATTCTTCGACGCATAATTCAGGTATTATTCCTGGAAGATTATCAGTTGATGAAAATGACCTTTACAGAATATCGCATCGGCGACAATCAGATAATTTTCTAGACAATCTTGAATCAGAATCCGAGTTTAGTGATATATGTTCAAGTACTACAGATTGCAACTCTCCGGCTATCAGTAAAGATTCCTCTCAGAGTTTCCGAAAATCTGGTATAGAAGTTTCTTCAAAATATTTACAGGATGTGCCTACTAGGCCTAGAAGAATGAATTCAGATTCGAACATTCAGAATCCGATATCACTAGATAGTTCTCCAAGACTCAAGAAATTTACAATAAAGAACGCAATCAAGAGGGCTAATTCACTAACTGGGTACGGAAATGCAACTTCCCAGTGGGCCTTGTCACCGGGGCGATCAGGATCGCCGCCTATGTCGGTCGAAAGCAAGGAAAGGCTGATCTCGTTTTCAAGTTTGAAACCACCTACTAGTCCTTCCAGGGCCAAAGGTATGGAGAAATTGCTGCATATGGGGTTAGACTTGTTGAAGAGTAAGAAAAGTTCACCATCACGACTGGGTTCGGGAGATGTCGAGGCTGTTCATCAGCTGAGGCTGCTTCATAATCGGTTGTTACAGTGGCGATATGCAAAAGCCAGAGCTGATGCAGTGGATGGGAAAATAATTAATCAAATGGAGGTGATTAACTTTTGCCTTTTGACTATATATTCTTGAATTTCCTCAGTAATTAACAACTAATTTAAGCTATATAGGAGAAATAACTACTAGCTATGCAAGCTAGATAATTTATTACAGTTATTCAAAGTGTTGTTTTATTATTAATACTTCTAATAATTACATTCCAAGTAATATCAAGCTAAACTGTAGTTTAATATTTGGGCCTGTAAAATCTAGTTGACTCTTTGGTATTGTTTGAGCTCGATGCAACTCCATCGAAAGTTGTTTCTAACATAATTAAAATCTTAATCAAACGGATCAGACGAAATTGAAGGGCTTCAGGCACTGATGCAAAATTAGAATAGCACAATTTGCATAATCAGCTTATATTGTTATAGAACTGTAAATAGTAGTCAGCTTCTCATATCTTTACCTCTCTGCGATGGTTTTGCAGAACAATTTGTTGTGTGCTTGGGAAAACCTGACAAAATTGCAACATTCAGTGGTACATAAGAAATTACAGCTTCAGAAAGAAAAGCTTCAGATGAAGCTGGACTTTATACTTCAGTCTCAAGTAAGTGACAATTAACTTTACCGAGACTATATTATGATCAATCACATCGATTTCAAATTCCAAATGATGGAATTCATAGATTAATGTAAAGACATCTGTAGATTAAGCCGCTGGAATCCTGGGGAGATATGGAAAGACAACACTTATCAGCTGTTTCCGTGACGAAAGAGTGTCTGCATTCTGTTGTTTGCAGAGTGCCCCTCATTGAAGGAGCAAAGGTTGGCCAATGAAAACCCAAACTGGAAATTTGATTCTGAATTATATTATTCTGGTAATCAGTAATAAATTCTCTTACTAACAAAACTAAGCTTGCAGGTAGACCCACAAGCAGCTTCCATTGCAATTTGGCATGCATCTGATCTCACTGCTTCCATCAAGTCAATGCTAGCTAGTTTTTCACCATCGGTAAGCTGTGCTCTTATAAAGCATGCATACTGAACTAATACTTTAGTCATCGTGCTTATAGTATGAACTTAACTTCTATATTGTTTTGTGGACAGGCTGAGAGTAATGTTTCATTACTTTCAGAATTAGCAGAGACGGTTGCACAAGAGAGGCTGCTCATGGAAGAGTGCCTTGAACTTTCTAGGACTATAGCCATGCAAGAGGTGAAAAACAGAACCTTTATACCTTGTATATATTCTGTGAGACAACATGATCAGAGTAACTTATGTGATATAATACTGTAGCATTACCTCTCTCTTAACATTAAAATCTTCATTAAAGAGATAAAAGTTGATATCAAGGAGTATAAATTAAGAAATCACACGGATTCTCTGCGTGTATTACTAATTAAATTGACTGGCATTTTTCAGTAACTTACTTTTTGATTTTGTGTGCACAGATTCAAGAGAGAAGTTTAAATTGTTACATTATTCAATTGAACTCAGGGCAACAACTGCAGCAGCAGAAGCAACAGAACCAAGAGCAAGGAATCCCTTCATAGGGTCTTTCATGTTTATCTCTGGTGGACGGTTTGGCGCTAGAATATTGAATAATGGATAGAAATATCAGGTGGCCGAGATATGATTTATAGGATTTGAAGATGTAATCTAGATTTGATTGACACTTGTAATCCCCAAGAATGATAGAGGACACTTGCAATTTTCAGCCAATGATTAACTACTATCCTTGAAAGAAAAATATTTTCAATTCACTATGTATATATTTCCTCAGAATGAACCTATTATTCAGACTCTGATTCAAAAATTTTTTCTTTAAGTTGATTCGAAATATATAGAAAACCAGTTGTTCATTTCCTATGTTTATGGCAGTCATGATATCCTGCAGCTAAATGTATAACTCATTTCTCAAGACGGCAGAGCTGCTTTCATTCTCTTGCAACTCGTTCATGGTAGAGTCTGTCAGGCAACTTTACAGGGAAAAAGGATTGAATCCAACGACATTATCAAGATCATGCTGACTTGACAACTTTCAAGTATCTGATTGGAATTTTATTGCATTGTCATAAGAATTACAAAGATCATTTAACAAGCACTCTTCACGTTTCGTGCAATTAATCTCTTTGCCTCTTCGAAAAACGTGCCTTGCTGTTTGAGGGGCACGTCTTCATTGATTAAGCTCCCAAATTAATATACAATTGGATTGCATTCTGATAAAATTTTATAACAGCTAGTATAAAATGGGTTATACTATAAAAGAATCTCATTAGGTTGGACTTAAGACCAGGTCAAATCCAATTCTACGGGCATTTTATTGAATGATAAGTTGCCATGTGGAGAAGTATCTCCTCCTTTAACGATTGTCCTTTGGTTGATTTGGCCGGTCACAGGGAATTAATCACTGCAAGCCTCTGACTGGTCCAAGCCTCAATAATTTCCATACCTACCCAACGTGAACCCAGTTCTTCTCTTGATGAAGGTTTTGCTTCTACCATTTTCTCTACTTCTTCCTCCGAATTTCAATGGAAAGCAAACCCACAATCCATTAGTATATAAATCTGGAGAAGAAGAAACACAGAAAGAAGTATCAGAGACAAGAACGTTCCTTGAATCCTGCGGGGATTTTTGTTCCCCCTAAAGGCCTGTTTGTTAATAGTAGATAAGACATATAGCGGTTTTGGTACGAGAAGGCTGCCAAAATGAACGATCTTATTTCAAGTTCATTCAAGAAATACTCCGGAAACCAGGTTGACCTGGAGACCGGAGTGGAGTCTGGAAATGAGACGGCGAATCTCGACAAGTTCTTTGAAGAAGTAGAGAACGTCAAAGAGGATATGAAAACTGTCGAGAAGCTCTATAAGAGGTTACAGGAATCAAACGAAGAGAGCAAAGTTGCTCACAATGCCAAAACCATGAAGCAGATTCGAGCACAAATGGATGCTGATGTTGCGCAGGTCCTGAAACGGGTAAAAGTCATTAAGGGAAAACTGGAAGCCCTTGAAAAATCCAATGCAGATCAACGAAAAATTGCAGGATGTGGACCAGGGTCCTCCGTGGATAGAACCAGAACTTCTGTAGTTGCTGGTTTAGGGAAGAAACTAAAGGATGTTATGGATGATTTTCAACAGCTGAGAGCCAAAATGACGGCTGAGTACAAGGAAACAATCGAGAGAAGGTATTTTACAGTAACTGGACAGCAAGCAGATGAACAAATGATTGAAAACTTAATATCAAGCGGAGAAAGTGAGAATTTCCTCCAAAAGGCAATTCAAGAACAAGGACGAGGGCAGATTATGGACACGATTTCAGAGATACAAGAAAGGCATGATGCTGTGAAGGAGATTGAGAAGAACTTGCTTGAACTTCACCAGGTTTTCCTAGACATGTTTGCATTGGTAGAAGCACAAGGGCACCAGCTAAATGACATCGAGAGCCATGTCGCGCATGCAAATTCATTTGTAAGAAGAGGAACTGAGCAGCTGGAAGTAGCCCGGGAAACCCAGAAAAGCTCCAGGAAATGGAATTGCATTGCCCTCCTTCTAGTCATTGTTGTCATTATTGTTATCCTTTTCCCAATTTTAATAACACTGCTTCCTAAGAGAGCGCCACAGTAAGTTACACCAATCTCCATTTGCGGCTTGCTTGTTTTCTTGTTTTCCAATTCTTTTGACAAGATTCTTTCATAGAGATTTCTGTTCTTTTGCTCAAATCTTATTGTACACCTAGAAAATTGGTTGCTATAAATTCTTTTTGAATGAATGAATTGATTCATTTAAGCCTGATAGAATCGAAATTTGACCATATTTGTTTGTAATTTATATGAATTTGATGTATGAATTGTGTTAATGACACCTTAAATCCAAAATATAATGTTAAAATGCTCCTCCAAACGCATGTCAGATTCGCCGTTGTAGTGGAGCAAATGAAACGACCATAATACGTCGTCGTGTGCGTTAATTTCTTCAATTCGGCGCGTTGTTATTCGGTAATATTGTTATTTTTATTTTTTCCCGCTTCCGTCGAATCGTCGCCTTCAGCAACATCGGGAGAAAGCTGGGAGCCATGGCTTACTTTCGCAGCTCGTCAAGCCGCGTCAGCGATAGCTCGGATTGCCTCTCACAGGGCATCTTCTCAATCCGCTTCGCTCATTCATCTGCGCGGTCTTGCTGGCGCTGCCGGCAATTTATTCGTTTAGATTTATTAACCTTAAACATGGTTATTGCGTCTTCATCCTACAAAGACTTCCGATCTAATTTACTCAGACCAGAAATTCCCGCAGCGTTTCGGTTCATGATTCAGTAACCAAAGATTAATTTCTGCTGGCAAGACCCGATGAGCCCGTCAAAATGGAAGGAAGAGCTGCAAGTCCTTTTTTTCTAATGTCGTTTTATGGATTTTCGGGTTAAATCGCATTTTCAGGCGTTTGGTTGAAGTTTTTATTTTTTGAAGTAATTTTCTAGAAACGTATTTTGAGCAAAACCGTTCTCAGCAGAAGCATCTGAAAGGATTTTCTTGGAGAAACTCCTACGAAGAGCTTCTTCAAAATGTACTTCATGTGCTGGTGAGTTCTGATCTGAAACAGTTTTTTGAAAGTACCAACCAAGCTCTGATTACTGTTTTACCAAACACTGTAAAATAGTTACAGAGACGCTAACAATTTTAGCTATTTGAAAGCGTATTTAACAACGAGATCTGATGGGCATTGATTTTTTTTTTTTTTTATTGTCTTTTTGTTCTGCAGTTTCTAATTCTCTTTGACCTGATCGAGGTTTGCTCTTCTTTTGGGGATTCAAGTTTTTTACCAGAGACGAAGGCAATAAAGGAAGAGGTAATGTTCTTAATTTTCAATGTGATTAAATCCCGAATGGGAGCTAGACTGCTACGCTTCAGATTCATTTCATTGTAATGAAAAAATGAAATGCCTAGTGAAGAGAATTTATGAGCTTGGTTGAAGTTCATGTTATATATCCTTGGTTTGAATTTAGAAGTAAAAGGGGCAGAGTTCTGAATTAGCCTTCATGAGCATATCTTGGAAATAACATACTTAAGCACTGTATTGATTTAAGACGTACGATTGAAATCTGGGAAGTTGTATGGTTGCCCTACGTCCTCTGAATTCATACTTAAAGCATTGTTTAAACCGCAAGTTAAAACAGAGTGATAAAAAGTAAAAACCGTAAAATGCAAAACGATCTAAATTAGCCTGTCCACAGCAACTAACTAGCTTGATCCTTTTTAGCCTGGGTTGGACAATAGACCCTGTACTTTAAGAAGAAAATGTTCCACGAAGAGCAACGGAATATGCAATATAATAATGTTTGTATGTCTAAGAAACCAATGGTTAGGATATTTTGGCTCATTGAATGCATCGTCAATATCTTGTTTTGGAAGATGAAGCGTACAACAAAGGATAATTGCATTCTCTAGCATCTCTATTCCAAGCACACAAGAAGAAAACGGGGAAAACAAAAGCACTTGAATCCACTAATCAGCTAAAACTCAGACTCATCTGTTTCCTCCTTGTACTCCTCTTTATCTTCCTCCAGATTGGAAGTCGATTCCCTGGAAGAACCAACGGTAGTTGTTTCACCCTCTGATTCTTGTGTATCTGGAACCTTCAAATCATCTGTTATTTGATGACGGTTGCTGTCAATCACTGTGTTTTCGTGTTCATAGTTGTCCCCACTGGTCAACTTCCCTTGAATGCCACTGGCTTCTTCTTCTGGTTGTCTAACTTCATCCGATCTCTGTTTTTCAGTATTGTTTGATATGTCCACGGCTTCATCATTGACACTTCTATTCCTAAATATTTCTCGGTCTGAAGAACTGTGGGATTTCTCCGACATTTCATTATCTTGCTGCAGTTGATTGGGATCGGCATTCTCATATCTGTTTTTCATATATTCAGCATCTTCAGGGTTCACCTTTAGTGATTTGGCATCCGTTGAATCCACTGTCTCTTGCACTCCAACAGGTTTTTCACCCCCTTTATCCCCCTCACTTTTTTCCATTCCCTCATTAGAAACCCGACTCTCCCATTTGCTACTTAATTCATCCTGATCAAGTCTATAAAACCTTCTGCTCCTCAAGTTTGCCATTCCATTGTTTTCAGAAACTCTGTTTTTAGCAAGTGCTCTCCATCTCTTCCCCTTTGTCCTGCTCATGCGACCATGTTGCCCTCTTAATCTTGAACCCGCATCAATTCTAGAGTCCAGCATTTCCAACTTCATCCCACCTTTAGAAATTGCTTGAACTTCCAGCTTTCCATCTTGTTGAGAATTCTGCAGTTTCTCCAACTCCCTTTCTCTATTAATTGTAGGTTCTATACCATCTTTTACATCACTACTATTATCTCTCAGATTCTGAACATTTCCATTGGCATCGGCAATTAGATCTGTTGAATTTGCAATGTTCTTGAGTTCTTTGCTTTCATCAATGGCTTTTCCTTCTGTAGCATCTCCATTTCTAAAGCCTTCATCTCGAGTAATTTCCAGCTTCTGCAAATGTTCAACTGTCATTTCCCTGCTATTAGTTTCTCCCACACTCTTCTCACCTCTGGCTTCAACTTTTGTTGAATTCTCACCATATATGAAATTAGTGAACTCATGTAACTCTCCACCCTTTTCTTTATTTGGACTACTATCCATCTTATCCTTCTCTGGCACAGTTGAGGTATCCTTCAAATTTGCAGGAAGATTTGACGGGTCATCAGTACTTACCGACCAGACTTTAGCTGCATATTCAAGACGGTGCCTCAAATCCTTAATATCAGCCCCCTTTTGCTTCAATATTTCTTTTAGAGCAATCAGTTGAGAATCTTCATGACTTGAATCTATCACCTTTCTCTGCATTTTGATCTCATTCTGCTTCTCCTCCAGTGCAGTCTCCATCACCTTCTGTTCATCTTTTAGGGAATCAATTATCGATTGCATATCGATAAGTCTTCTGTCGAGCTCCATCTTCTGCGTTCTGAGTGAGTTTATCTTCTCTTGCATCTCTTCAGTCTTTCTTTTCATTTCTTTGCCATATTCCTTTTCCTTCTGTGTGAACAAAAAACCATGGAAGAGTTAGGTGTTCTGAAATAGAAGCCCAAATCACCATGGGTAAAATTCATTGAAGAACGGTGATAACTAGTGATAACATTCCACCTGGTGAGATGATTCATTTGGATTAAGGGTATGCATGATTTTTTTCCCTTTCTAGAGAAAATCCATAACTGAGGGATGGTAGACATTGAGAAATCCAATCTAACCTTTGAGTGCAATTGAGTAAATTGAATGGGATTTTTTTGCACTAGGCCAGATTGAAAACTGTGCTATCTCCAGGTCAAAACTACACTAGAAGCCTATTCGGAGCTCACAATCGCATACAGTCAACTAGATACGGGCTCAAATTAATTAAACTCTTTTGTTCTATGAATAACAATACGACTTAAGAATACAATTTCTAGCTGGTCTCATCATAGGCTTAAGGATCCCATTTAGAAGATGGAAACTATTCCCTCCAGCAAGTTTCACAAAGTATTAGTCATTTTGTCTTGAATGAGAACCAAATAAAAGTTCTTATAATTATTAAAAAAATTGAAGTACTAAATAATATCCTGGTTATAAGATCAACTCAAATGAAGACAAATGTGGGAAATCTTGCATGATCCTTCATAGATGGCATGCAAAGAGGAGGACAAGTGGATGTGGACATGCAAGCAAAGAGAGAGGGTCCGGAGGAGGGAGAGAGAGAGAGAGAGAACCTGCGAGAGAAATTGAAGGGTAACAAGCTGAGCATCCTTTTCTTTGACAAGGAGGCTGAAAATGCGTCCCTCCCTGAGCTTGTGAAGCACCATAAATCCAAGCAATGCAGCCCCAAAAGCCAAAAGCAACATCAACCCATATGGCTTCCCTGATCTGCTGCCACTGTTCATTGCTTTGAGATTGTGATGAGATCCACCCATGGCTATTCCTCTCTGTTTTTCTCTCTTTCTCAGAGGTTGAAGAAATTAAGAAAGAAATGGGTTTCTGTTTCTCTTTCTTATGTACAATTTATACACCATGCTTATTAAAGGATTAAAGGAGAGATGATTGCTATTGGGGGATTGCTTGTCATGTAAAAAGAACCATGCAACTACTCCTTGCGTCGCCCTGGAGAGCTGTTCAAAAGGTGTATTGTATAAGCATGGGAAGTACTTCCAGGCAGGCGCAGATTCTGGACACTGTTGACAATTCTTTTACAAGTTTCCATGCGTTTCCTATTCATTTACCATGATACCCCTATTGTTTTTGAAGGTCGAGATATTGAGTGTTTATAACGTACTTTTGGTTCTTGTTCCATTGCAAATTTGGCATCATCAAAAAGGATAATTTTGTAAATAGAAATATAAACAATGCCAAATATATAAACATTCAAGGATGCAATAAATGTGTTCCATGTGTGAAAGTTTGAAAAGTCACTTTTATCTTACGATATGTCACATGAACAGGTACATCAACTTTTAAGGAGCCACAAACTTCTTGAGATTCAAGAAGGTTTTGAAGGTGTTTATTGCAAACACGTTAGTAGAGATGTTAATTTTACACAACCCAAACAACGAATCCAGAGGCTTGTATGTATGTAGGATTGTAAAACCCTGTCCATCTCCAAGTAAATAGAAGTGGGTGAATCCACAAACATCCATGTACCTAGAATTATAAAATCCCGTCCATCTCTAAGTAAATAAAAACAATTGCAATTACTGTAATATTATTCTCTTTTCTCTTGACAATTCACAAATATAATATTTTAAAATTTTAATATTGACATTGAATTTATTTTTAATACATTTTAAAAATTTTTTATTAATTAAAAAAATCAGAACATTTATAAAACACAATCTAAATTCTTATTCAAGCAATTAAAATCTTACACTATTAATTTTTATTTATAAGAAAATGTTATGCATAATTGTGATAATTAGAGGTAAATACTATAATTGATGAAGGAAAGTTTGACAATGCAACGAAAAGTACCAGTAACAGGCCCATAACGACCAACAACAGCCCGCCACCAAGATTCAGGGGGACTTTCTCACAAACAGGTAATAGGCAATCCCAAATCATCCTGTGTTCTTTTTCTGCCGAAACTTTTGCTTTTATGGACTCGCATAAAACGACCAACTCCGTTGAAGACATCTTCGACTCTTCTCTTAACCTAGAGGAGACTCACTTTAAAGAAGGCTACAACGAAGGATACATTCATGGCCTAACCACCGGAAAGGAAGAGGGCCGGCAAGTAGGTCTAAAACATGGTTTTGAAACTGGCGAAGAACTCGGGTTTTACAAGGGCTGTGTCGATGTCTGGAACTCGGCCATTCTGTTTGAACCGTCCCGGTTCTCTGCGCGGGTCCAGAAGGGCATTAAGCAAATGGAGGAGTTGATCGAGAAATACCCAGTTACGGATCCGGAGAACGAGAGTAGTCAAGAGATAATGGAGGCGTTAAGGCTCAAATTTAGGGTTATTCGTGCTGCTTTAGGTGTGAAACTGGAGTATGATGGGTACCCCAAACCGAAAGAGATTGAGTTTTGAGTGGAAAGTTGGGTGTTGGGTAATCTTGGCGATTGCATGTTATTTTTTTATATTGAATTTTCCTTTTTTTCATTCATGTGTGGGATTTGATAGGATCGAATTATGCTGTGTTTTATTCCTTAATATTTGCTTAATTACCTTAATGGAGATCTTCTAGCATTTTGAGCACGGTGGATTGCCTTGAAGTTGAGCAAATTTTCGACTTGTGTGAAACTCTTTTGCCAATACTGCAGATTCCATCCATATAGGAATATGCATACAAAAGGTTAATCAGTCAATCAAGGCTTTGTGTATTGCATTTCTGTTTGATCATGATGAAAGAATGACTAGACATGAATTTCTCGCAGAAGCACTTGCAAGTTCAGATGTGCAGCTGTCAATGTGTGTGGAACTTCTGGCTCAATTTTTCTAATGTAAATTGATTGTTTGAGCGTACATTAGCGCTGGGATCCTTTAACTATCATTGAGTGAGATTAAAAGCTTATGGGAAGAAGAAGAATTTAAAAATGAGAACATTAGATTTTTCTCAATGCTTATACCTTGGGGAATGCAAAACAAGCCAAAGGTAGCCGCTTGGGCTAAGTTGAGCTGATCCAAGGATAAGAGAGATAAAATTGAATATTTGCCTATTCAGCAACAAATGTAGGGTTGTGGTAGTTTATGTAGGTTTGGGGGACACAATCTTGATTAAGCATAATCAATTTCTGAGTCGGCTGTTTCATTTTGAGTTTCTACAAGCATTATTTCCAGTCCCATTTTTATCAATGGTCAAATTACTTCTCATATGATGTTGTTTAAGCAGAGTTAGCTACAGAGTAACTAACTTGTATTATTCAGCTTCACAATGTTTCCTTTTACTAATTCTAGAGACTTACTTGAAAATTTCTCTTCTACCATTTGCTAGAGAGTGGACCGGACAATTATGGTCACATAAGTTCTTGATAATGCTATTTCATTCTCCACTTTCTCTTTTTTGTGCAATTTGTTTGGTGGAGAAAAATGTTAAAGCTGANGGACCATGTATGCTTTCATCACGTGGCATGTGCATCTTTAGACCATGTGGTTAGGACTGCAAAGTCTTTGGCAACAGACATTGGATCTGGTCTTCAAGGCTGGTAACCTGGAAACTCAAATAATCTAGCTAGTAACAGTTTTAAGCAAAGCTTTTGAAGATGATTGAATGAAATGTTCCAAATACCAGCAATTGACTGCTGATTTTCTCTTGTTAATTTTGGTATATCTATTACGGAAATGTTCTAAATGGCTACAAAAAATTATCACAGAGAGAAAGGACTTCTAAACCTAAAACAAAATGACTGTAAGTTTTTCTTATGCCTTATGCAGACTAAAGGATGTCGCAAACACAATATCATACTGTCATCCAATTTTCAACGGTCATTTCTTTGAGCAATCTTCAGCTGCAAGAATTGTCAACGGATGATGATGGTTACTTAGTGCAAGATATCTCGGTACGGGCACTTAGCTTTTGACTGAAAAACAGTCATTAGGGTCTCTAATTAAGAGGATAATCTTTCTTTTCTCTGGATAAAGTCCTGAAGCATAAGAGAGTTACAATGTTTGTGTACTTCAATGATTTATGTTTGAATAATGTTCCTTCTATTGTTTCATTCTTAAGTGAAAGATACATGGTTAAAAGATGCAAAACTTCAGCATGGAGACATTAGGATGCCCCCTGTAACTTAAATAGTGAACTGAATCTTGCACAAGGTCTGAAATGAGTAAATGGTTTTCTTAAACGCAAATAAATGGTTTGTTTCTTATACTTTCTTCGTTATCAGGACAAAGGACATTGCATTGAGTGAACTGGTTTGTGGTGTTTCCTTGGTATACTACCAATTCTGTATTTTCATGGGACTACATAAATAGTTGGTGTACCAGAATATGTATCTTATAGGAGTAAAATGGATATGAACTAGTATCACATGATAATTATCATTTTCTTTTGTTTTGAGAAATTTTTCCTCGATGTAACGTGCAGCCCCTACTTTTTTATATGGAGCTGCGCATGAAGAGGGTAAAACGCTTGATTCAATTAGAAGAGAACTGAGTTATTTCAAGCCTAATTCAGCTGGAAACCAGTGGGTTGGGGGACTAAAATCAGAGCCTTTGCCACTGAAGCCAGATGAGGGCCCTTCTCAAGTGATTCAAGGACAAGGTATTATCCTAATTGGAGCGACCAGGTGGGTTGATAATTACAACGTACCTGTCCTCTCTACAAATGTTGCCGCTTTCGCGGAGTAGCAAAGCGAGCAAGTGAAAGAGGTGGTGGACTTCCTTCAGTACAAGCCATGGCCCTTGCACATGGTGAAGATATTATAGAGGTAGCCTGTAATCTGTTGCAGCCAAGTAAAATAGGAGGAGATGAAGTTCAGCGAGAAATTGAGAGGCTTGCAGGAGAAGAGGGTATGGTTGTGGGAAAAGGATATTTTACTTACCTTTCACAGGCAAAAATAATTGAAAGTTATATGAAACTGAATTCATCCAAGGTAAGGTTGGGCATTTTCTTTCCGTGTAGCCATCCGTCTTAAGGATTAGAGAATCAATTGATTGTATAACATATCAATAGATTTGCCGTCCATGTTTGAGAACGAACCCACATTACTGTTAAACAAATGTGATATGAATGTATCCATTATTTAAGACACTGTGATGTGGGAAATGGAATAACCACCGTTTATTTTTTCTTGTTTCAGACCAAGCCCATAAAGCAATGTGCAGTCAACAAAGATTACCTCTACTTTACATAAATTCTGCACGTTCTGTTTAATACATCAACTAAAAATATGTATTCTTAATCAGACAACTAACTCCTAACAGGAGAAGAAGATAAGGTTGTGTTTATCTGCACTGGTATACAAATTTTTTGTGATTTTTTTCTTTTTTGGGGGGTGGGGTGGGGGTGGGGGCTCTTGACTTTCTGTATTAGTCACTTTCATCTGTTGCCCAGTGTTATTTTATCTGATATTTTATTGTGCTCATGTATACATTATCATCCGGTTTCTATGAATTATTTATGGCCAGATTCTCATTAAATATGCATTTTCTTATCCCAAATATACACATCGTCCAGAAATTTCCAGGAAACAAAATGCCTCGAAGTTTTGCTGGTTGGAGATGCTCTCAGCAAGCTAAAAGTGCAATGCAGAATGCCCGGATGCTCTTTGTCTGTAGGTTTCTAGTGCAGATGACAAGGCTGTTGTCCTCACATAGCATCTCGTGAATCGTGGCCCGATTCTTGTCATTTTCAAACAGATAATTAAGTTCGAAGAGACTATATTGATCACAAAATTGGATTAACCCATCCTGGTAATTACTTTAGTCACAGAAATTTGTTTCACCTGTCGCGTGCCAATCCCATTATTTTTGTGGCTGTGGCCTTTCCTTGAATCATACTGGTTGAGTAACAGGAGAAATAGCCAAAACAAGAAAAGGTAAGAGCAGCCCTTTTGAATTCAGGCTTTGCCCTCACGGAAACTATATGGGTCAATTAGATCCTTCTACATGATTCTCTTGGATTATAAAATTTGATCAAACAAGTTACTTTTGCATTTCTTTACAAATTTCGATAGCATCTGTTTCCCATGTGATTCATGTTTTTGTTAGCAAGTAACAAGCCATTCATTATCTATTGCTGACACGTAAACTTGTGGAAGCCTGGCAGGTGTCGTTGTCGTACTTTGTTGACTACGGAAGCATCAAGCTTAATATTGCTTGCTTCAATGGGTTATTTATGAATGGGGGTTTTCCTCTTCATCGGTTCACTGGGAACCAGGTTTGGCATCAAAGAAATAGCAGAGCAGAAGGCTTAATGGATTTTAGCACCAGCTGCAAGGAAAGGATTCCTCAGGTTTGTTCCTCTTTACATGCTGGCTGGTTTGATCTCTTCACTCATCTTTCAATTAAGATGTCAGAAGTCTGTTCTTTTCCAACAAATATTTATGAATTCTTTAATTTAATCGTGATTTTGTTGTTAGAACTTATAGGACAGTTGCTTACAACCTGTTTATGGTTTAGAGACATCAATGTTTATTCATTACAGAAAGCCAACCGGTTAAATGGGATAGCTTCTGGATTTGCTTCTTCAGCTTTCTAAAGTGTTCTTGAGCATCACTGGGTCGGTGATATTAATGAAAGTCTGGTTTCTCGTGATATTCATGAGCTTGTAAATAGGCATTTCAAGTAAGACAGGAGGAGATGAACACGTGATGCAGGGTTAAGACCATCTAGAAAGGTTATACTCGTTAGACAACAGTTGAAATTAAGTAATACTTGCATCAAAGAAACAAGAACCAAGGCTAGTAGTGATACAAGAACAATTTATTTATGATGTCAATTAATTCCTCGTATGATAACCTAATTGTTACGTCTTGGTGTCAGAATAACAAGAGCAAAAAAGTAGCAGATCAGTCCATTCTACTGTGCTGTAAGTTCTTCATCTCAGAAGCACGAAACCGTGCAGCTCTTGAGGCGATTGAACGATCGGCTAGGCTCGATACTGAGACTGTCATTGTAAATAAATTTGAGGATCGAGCATATAATAGGACCCGTTTCACTCTTGTGTCATACGTTATTCACGATAGAACAGGGGCTGCAATTTATAGCCCATTGCAGCAAACTGTTGTAGCCATGGTTGAGGCTGCTTATGCAGCCATAAACCTTGAGTTGCACACCGGAGCACATCCTCGGCTTGGTGTTGTCGACGACATTGTTTGTCATCCGTTGGCTCGGGCTTCCTTGGATGAAGCAGCCTGGCTTGCTAAAGCAGTGGCAGCAGACATTGGCAGTAGATTTCAAGGCAAGAGCAAAAAACAAATGTTTATTTGTGTTTCTTTGTCGTCCATCTTCTTACCTTTTCTTTCCCTTCGGTCATGCCGCAGTGCCAGTATACCTGTACGCTGCAGCCCACCCAACAGGCAAGGCACTGGAATCAATCAGGCGTGAGCTGGGTTACTACAGGCCCAACTTTATGGGCAGCCAATGGGCAGGTTCGACGAGGCCCGAAATTCTCCCAGAAAGGCCCAACGAAGGCCCGGCTCAGGTATCTCCGGCCAGAGGCATTGTAATGATCGGAGCTCGCCCATGGGTCGGATTATATAACATACCCATCATGTCGACAGATGTCTCTATCGCTCGTCGGATAGCCCGAATGGTGAGTGCCCGTGGCGGACTGCCAACGGTGCAAACACTAGGCTTAGTTCACGGTGAGGACTCAACCGAGATAGCTTGCATGCTGTTGGAGCCCAACCAGGTTGGAGCAGACAGGGTCCAGAACCGAGTCGAGATGCTGGCGGCACAAGAAGGGTTGGATGTGGAGAAGGGCTATTTTACAGATTTCTCACCAGAAATGATTCTTGAAAAATACATGAATTTGATTTCCGCTAACATAGACTAATGAAAAACTCGTTGGAACATGTACTCATTGAATTTCCAATTAACAAATTTTCTGTTTGCTCATACGAGCTGCCACCATAGATAATAATGGGAAAGCCCTCATGTTCAACAATATTATATTGCCATGGGAGTCTTGCCAGTTGCGTAATCCCATATTAATAATAATTACGAAATAAACACAGAAAGAAAGAAGAGAAAACAAAGATGATCAGCACAGTATCACATTCCCCCGTCTAGATAAAATACAAATTAATTTTGATTTTACAAAAATAAATAAATAATATTACTTAATAAATTAAATTTTTCAATAATTAAATTTTTTGTCTTAATAAAAAATTATAATCTAAAATATAAATTTTTTAAAAATAGAGAAAACAGACAAAGTGAGCATATTACAAGATTCTTTGCTGGTCTCGAGCAGAGCTGCAAATCCTCTAAAGATGTCAGCTGCGAGAAGTAATTTTGCAATATAGGTTATGTTTATACAATGTACACTTCAATGACCTTAAAATTTTTGCCATAGAGCAGTAAATGTTTGTTAACTTGAATGTTCATTTCCTATATTAAGAGTACAATTCAGCTCTGCAACAACAACTGTATGATCTATGAATACACCAATGTACATTTGAGGTTAACAAAAGTTCACCTTTTATCATGAACACTGCTTTTTCCGAAAATCTTCAGATAACAACGTCTGAAGCAGTTCTTGTAGTCTTTCAGCACCAGGGCCTGGCCTAAAGACTGAATCATTACCGCGCACAGAGCATTGGTCAGCCCCACCTTCCGAGCTCCCAACACACCAGGCGCCTGGTGCAAATCTATTTGCGCGGCCTAGAAGTTCTTTATCGATCTTGTCCAAAACTGGATCATCTCTTGCAAATTTACGAGCAAACGGAGCCTTGCTTTTTACCATTTTGTCAAAGTCTTTCATTGTCAATGAGATGGGATGTTGCTTGGGAGGATTGTCCCATGCAATGTAGTGGAGATCATGGCTTATTGCTGTGTGGCGGAATTCTTCGGTGTTGCAGATAACAGTGTGAAAATACCCTTCAGGAGAGGAGACGAAATTTGTATAATACATTAGAAGCGTTCGGGGGAGGTTATCCCATCCCCATATGCAGTACTCAACAAATGTCCTCGTCAACATCACCCACGCAGAACCTGTAAACAAACCAAAATGTGTTGGAAATAGGTTATTTATACAGAGACAATATACTTCAGATCCGTATCTTGAAATGAGAAATCAATGCAAGGAAACAAAGTTTGATATGAAGTTAATGTGATTCTGTTTTCTACAAATATATATCTCCAGCCAAGGCAACATTAATCTACACAACTCAATAAAGCTATCACCATAACACTAATCCTCCACAACCTGATCAAGGCACCAAGCATTATACTCTCCATGCAATATGATCTTGTATATCAAACTTTCACCTCAGAGAATAGTGAAGAAGGGCCTTCTAAGTATGTTGAGTGGAATGAAGAGGACCTAAAAAACCATTATTTTTGGCAATCTCCAAGAAAGTGTATATTCTCATAAATCCAAGGTTAAATTCCAGCATTGTTGAAAGGAAACCACTGATTGTAGCAAATAAATTCCACAAGGCTGAACCACAGCATGGAATGGCAGAATAAATTAGGGGACATCATGGATAGTAACTGCCCTGTAGATTCTCCTAGCAAGTATGATACCATTGTTTTCACTACAGTTATGCGTGCAGTTTGCCTTGCATCTCATGAATTAAGACTGCTATTTTGAACTTCAAGATCATAGTTCATCATGGAACTTTGTACCAGAAAAATGATAGGCCAATTATTACCAAGATTTTACAAGAGACTGCTGCAGTACAATAAATTATCCAATAACTATAATTATTGAAATTCACCTGTGTACAACTTGAAAGAAGTAGGAAGTGATCGCCGCTGAGTGGTCCAAGCAAGATCAGATTTCTTGGACAAGTAAAGGCCTGGATCAACAATGATTGGCTTTGCTCTGTGGTTCCTGCAAATACAAATGTAGATATATAGTGTACACCCAAAGTAGATTTTCAAAGTAAAATGGAAGCCGTAAGCAGAATAGGAAGCCACCCTTGGATGATTACTTACAGTTTCCAACCAGCAATCAGAGTATGTTCAATAAAATTCAGATTTGCAGACATATTTGAGAAAGCATACAGCATATCTGCACAATGAACCAAAAATTTTAATTAATTTCAAAAACAAGCTCTAAAATAAACACCACAACAGTATGAACCCTTGGGATACATGTCAACTTTTCCAGCAAAATTTAACAAAGATTTATATAGACATAGAGCTGCTTGTCAAATGTAGTAGCACTTCTTTGACCATCCCATGAAACCGATAGATAACTTGGCAAGACAATAATAATGGTGTACCTTGATCAATTGCACCACTCAGACAACCCAGAATACAGACAAGATTCCAAAAATGAAAAGCAACATCTTATTTAGGATAACAGTCACGAAAACTAGTAGATCATTTATGACCAAGAATAATGCTACAATGTGGCTGCACTTTATAGCAGGTATGCCTTTAGTTACTTGGCACATTTAAAAGAAAACAATCATGATTCCAACACTATATCATGAATACATACTGATCAGCTGAAAGAAAGCTAATTGGAATGATCATCCATGTGCAAGTCAATAAGTTCTATAACCTTGCTAACCTGAAATAGGTAAGTTTGCTCTGAGTACAACTCTATATTTCCTTTAACAACAGTTTTTCCTCATAGGCAATTTTTAGCTGAATCAACATTCTAGCCCCCTTCCAACAGACCTAGCTCTCTTATATGAGTGCTGCCCATTCAAAAGTCAGAAGAATGCAATAAGACTGTCAATGATTGGCACAAACTTAGAGAGGTCATAAGGAGATCCTGTAGAAGTTGCACTAAGGACAAGAATCTTAAGGTAAAGGACCACAAAACCATCTCCAATTATGATGGAAATTGGGCAAGTAAAAATTTTTGAACCTGAGACCCGAAAGCAAACAGCTTTTCAACATGTCCAGAATTTGGGCTGCCAAATGACTTTGGCCTTTAAATAGCTAATCCATTGACTACCAAAAGAGACCTCCCAAAGCAATGAAGGCAGAGACGATCAGTAGAATTTGCTAACTTTACACATATTATGAGATAGATTCATTCTTCTGATAATAAAGTTAAGTATGCGTTAAGCTTCTTCAAGGCCTCATCCCAACTAAAATGTTCAACTTAGGGCAGAAAATCAAGGTCGGTATAAAGTTAACACACCACGGTGATAAGATCCTCTTGAGGATTCCAATGAAAAACAAAAGTGAAATTCAAACAAAAGGCCCAATAAGGCCTAGTTAGATCCAAAAGCCACATGTACATCAGCAATGAATATGTCAAAAAAAGTTCTGATCACCCCAAGCACAAGAAGCGGTCTCAAAGATTAATGCAATATAGAATTATCAGGCAACATACACCACACATCTCCACCGCAAAACACAAGCTTAATGCAACCTTCTGATCGTTTATGAGCTGCTTGAAAAGGCTAGTTTAGTGATCTCCAATTCATCAAACTCAACCAACATATCACTTTTAACAATAAGCAAAACCTGCATCCATATACTCCCTCATAAAAGATCTAACAAAAAGGAAATAAGACATATAAATCTCCAAAAGCAACAGAAATGATGAGCTCAACTTCAGCCAAGTGAACACCCTGAAAGTAATCTGTTTATCATGTTGGCATCACATATAATTCAGGTATGCTGAAGAGAACAAGTAACAAGTTAAGTTTTATATCATATAGGACTGAAATAGCAAAAATTATGCAACAATTATGCTATGTTACTTAATGTGGTAAATACTATAAAAGAAATTTCGCAGCTAAAAATACTGTAGCCTATGCAATAATGCAAATGCAACTAAAATAAAAGTCAAGGCCATCAGTTAAAACAAATAAAAACATAAATCTAATACTAACCATCTTGAGTCACAAGCGGATAGTCTGAAGCACTCAGGTTTATAAACCAGTCCCACTCCAAGCTTTCCTTCAACAAAATTGCAATCGCCTGAAGTGTACAAGCAATCATCGTAGGCCCCTTATATGTCACTAAATTAGATTGTCCCATTACTCTCACATTCTCCACTTCAAAAAATATTGGATCGCTCTTCACAGAAAGACTCAATTCCAATCTTTCACGAGGAGGAGCCTCAAGATCCAAATGCAAAATATACTGGTTTCGTGGATGATAAACTGCCTGCAAAGTCCTCATCATTCTATGACTATCACCCTTTGTTCCAGAGATAAGATAAGCAAACCTAGGGGGTTCTATCCTTGACGTCTGATTTGTATCAAACCATTTGCTTAAATCTGATTCTACAAAATACCCACTCGAATCCTCTGATTTTGCAAATGAAATAATGTCGAAGGGCAATGGATCTCCACTATATGAAGAGCTGAACAGCCCAAAAGTAGCAGATAACAATAGAGTAATTGATACGAGTAAGCTGGCAAAAAATGGAATCATCCATTTTCTATCACCAAACACCCTCCCTGAGTGAGAATTGGCATTTTTTCTCATGCTTGTTAATGGGTTCTTCATCAACACCAAGTTTCTATACAGTTTTCTCATTCTGGGCAAAGAACAAACTTATCTAATTTAGCTGAAAACCCACCAATCTTTCACGGAGAAGTTAAGAGGTTGGCAACAGAACCAAAGACGCGTTTTCAAGTATGTGAATAACTTTTAAGCTGACAACCACTTTTCTATTTCAAAATAAACACGGGTTCCAAGAAAAAAAGTGCTTAAATTTCAAAACGGTACATATCAATTTCAAAACTGTCAAAAACCTGCATTAAGAGCTGAAATAGCCAAGGAAGGAACCTTAAAGTAGATTCGTTTATGTAGGCAAAATCCAAACGAGCTCAAAACTGACTTAATTGATTGACAAGTAACGAACTCTTAAAAGAAAAGATGACAGATATTTACACTTACAGGATTAAAGCATTAAACTATAATGTACATAAACAAAGTCAGATTTCGCATACAATTTTTTTAAAAAAAAAAAAACCGTCTTTCACCTAAACTACACCAGATCTACTTAAGAAGAACAAAATACTTAGATTCTAAGTTTCAGATACTTGAAAGACAGGAGAGTTGCAGATAAGTACCGACTTTGTGTACCAACCAAAAATGACCAGAAAGAGTTGAAGAAAGCGAAATGTTTACAAAAATGCTTCCTCAATCAATGAAGCTGTTTGCAAATTGCAACTAACAACTGAAAGAGAAAGCACACTCTTTTCCTCAACTTTCCGAGCTTCAACGTCTGAGCTAATATGGATTTCTTCTTGAAAAAGAGAAATGATTTATTAAGAAACGGGCGTGGATAAAGAGGGATAACAGTCCCCGGAGAGAGTTGATCGGGATTTGGCTTTGGATAAATTATTATTATTATAATAAAGGTAAAAAAAATAATAAAAATAAGAAATAAATATGGTTCCCACGCTACTTCATGGCGCGTGATTCAAATACGCCGAAATTTAAGCCTTTAGGCGGCGAGTAAATATGTAACGGGTATATGGCACGCGACAGTGGATGGTGTTTGTAACGTAAAAGAATAGCTTCTTACAAGACATCGTCAAATTCGAGATTTAATTTTGTATTTTAAAAGCAGTTGAAAGATCGAGGTTTGAACAGTGTTGCGTCTGTTCGGCGGGGTTTATTCCGCCGCGTGTGTCGGAAGACGGAAGGGAAGGGCAGGACATTGGTGGGATCGCACCAAGAAAATGCAGTGGGACCTATTTACCAACTCTCTGATTCTGCACGCGTGGCATTGCCGAACAAATAATCTGAAAGTAAGGGAGTCTGTGGACCATCTGATTTGAACGTGACATTCACTTAGATGGCTATGGTTAGATTGCTTACACGTGCACTGTTGTACCGGCGGCAAATTTTGTGTCTGTGTGATTTTGGGCTGGACTTAAACTTTAAACAGCTGGGCATAGGCCCACGAGGATGGGCCCATTCCCACCTCATTTCGTCGTCTGAAAGGAGAGAAGAACGAAAGTGGGGAATCTCTGTTATGGTTATTATCCCATACCTCCACTAAAGTTTGGCGTTTTATCATATGGATAGACAAATTTTAAAATTGACACTTAACTCCCCTGGGCACCTTACGCCGTCACAAGTACTTAACAGAACCTAATGCAATGACGCTTTTATCCTTCAATGCAATAATAATTTCTGATAGTACGTTGATTATTAACCATCGACATGCATGTACATGCAAGCTTTCATCCTCTTATCATTTTAGGAGTTCCTGACAAATCCAAAGAACTGCATACACGAATCCACTATTCCTCGTCGCATCCTCAACGTCGGGAATTTTGCTGATCAAATCACAACTCCATGATTAACACCAAAATCCTACCCATTTTCCTTATATTATATATGAACCACAAAATCCCTTCATCATTCTTAAAAATTCTCACTGTAAAGTCACTGTATCTTCGTCTTTTTCTCAATTTCCACCTACCCCTTCTCTTTTCCTTCGCCGGAATTCGTACCACTTACCGGCGGCAATGACCACGCCACTCTAAATGCATACATTTCTTTCTGATTGACGGGGAATTCGTGAAAACAAGAAAGAGCAAAAAAAGCAAGATTATTTCATTGACCATTTGAACAAGGTACAAGAACCCCAATGCTGTTGATTAACCAGTTTCAAACTTTTATTGTTTAAGTTACTGAAAAATCCTTTTGACTGTTAAGTGTTGTAACGGCGTGAGATGTTAGAAAAGGTGAATGTAAGTTTTCAAATTCTCGCGGTCTAGGAAGAATGTTACCATATCTCTTTTGGTTAATATCTTTGTTCTTATTAAATTTTGTGCTATCAAATTTTGATTCAACTATTCTCTGCCGGTTTGACATTCTCTCATTAGAAAGGACAATATTTAGAATCGTGCTTATGACTTTAGCGGGTAAGCAAGATTCTTGCTCGTGACTTTATGCTTATTTTTAGTCCTTTCCTAGCGAATCAGGTCAACCATGTTAAAAAGGGTTAACCCAAATGGATCCTTCTTATTTCAGAATATCCCTACTTTCAATGCAAAATTTTAGGCTTTGTATGTTGCTCCAAAGAAGCGGTGTACTCAGGAATTGGGGAGTAAAGTGTTCATAAAGTCCAAGACCATTTGAACAAGGAACCCAAAAGATGACAGTCTCAGTGGGCAGTGGCGAACGGCAGATTAAGCCCATTTAGTTCTTATTCATTCAATTCCAAAGAAACCTGAATCTAATTTCCGCACCTATATAAAGCAGTAGTCAGAAACGAGCACTTGTACAAATTTATGCAACTTACAGGAACCATTCAGGTTGGCTAATACAATCGATTCAACATTTTCGCCCTGTCATGATAAGGCTTGAATTTACGTTCCATCTTAGTCAAAAATTAGGCGAAGAGAGGATTATCAATGGATACAGAAGAAAAAAGGATAAATATATTCAAGAGAAGAATAAGTAACAATGTGTCTATCCATTGACTTTAACGTTAAAAAGTGAAAGGAAAGGACACCCATGACAATTCATATTTCTTACGCAAGTACGAAGAGATAAGATATTAGAGTTGCACCTGCACAGTAATTGATTAAGTAACCTGTGTTCTTTGACATTGACAATGACATCTTTATGATTTGTCCTGGAAGCTACAGATATCGAAGTTGCCCTGTCTACTGTATACACTTGTACACAGGGCTGATTTCCGAATATATAATATTACCTTCTGGGTCTATTTTTTTATTTCTTTGATTTTCTAAGCGAAAAGGGAGGGAGACAGTAAGCATAATATGATATCCACCCAAGCTTCTTTTTGGGTCATTGGAATCAACCTCAAAGTACTAACTACGAAAATTAATTGAGCAGGCTATTTTGTACAGACGGGTGACTGGTCTTGTTGGTAATTAATGAAGTAACGTTTGCATTGCCGCGCCACTCAAAGTGGTTGCCGTAATGCATGCGTTAAGAGTGTAAGTCAAGCGAGGGCATGTGGATTTGGGTCTAAGCATAGCGTAATGTTAGATGGGATGGGCATATAACTCCACAACAGTGACGGAACGCATTGCTGGTTCAAAGCATCTTGACATTCAAACCGGCCTAACTTGTTCAATATTGTTGATGCTTGTTTTTGGACATATTACAACTTTATTTTCAAAAAAGGGAGACGGTGGGTGGTAGCTGCGACTAGCTATGGTAGGCAGTGAGGGATGGTGTTAATATTGGTGATGTCATTTGGTCTTTTAGCCCATGTAGCCTTTGCGGTTCAGCTGCTAGTCCGAATTGCTTTAACAGTGAAACTCATCATTGAATTCTTTCAAAGAGAAACGAGCTATGCTAACTGAACGTTTAAGACAAATACCAACATAAACTATACTTGGAAAAAGTAACCAATACAATGCCAAAGGCAAGACTATTGCACTATAACCGTTTATTTTCATACCACTTATTCAAAATAGAAGGCCGCCAACAATATGAAAAGCTAGAATTCAATGTGGTCCTATCCAAGAATCCAATGAGAAGCCATTGTTCCGGCTAGCTCCTTCCTTCTTTCACATTTATATCTGCGACAAAGCTCGAGTTTGAAGATGGCCAATGGCATCTCTCCATGCTTGAAAAAGTCATTGACGAAGAGGCTCAACCTCATGATGAGGTGACAAAATTTGTAATTAAGATCTTAGTTATTGAGAGATTACTTTCTTTTTGTGACACTAATATAAATATTCTTCCTAAATTTCAAAGGTACAAAATCACTGTAATCATCAACTTTTGGTATAACAAAGACTATAAAAATACTACATGTTATTCATATATCGTTAAAGTCTTTAAAGATATGCACAATTGGGCGTTGGTGTTGGTGTTGCACTTATAATTGGGTTACTGTTGGCTGGCTGGTCAAACTTTTGAATACAGAGGAGAATATATATATTTTTTAGTTTACAGAGAATAGCCAGCTTTGAGCAGAATTCTCACCTCGGCCGTGAATGGAAAGGAGTTAGGCCACTTATAACAAATCATTGGCAGAATCGTGGCTTGTTTGTGATTGTATAGTAGAAAAAGTGAGGCATCTCAACTTCATTTCTTACTTTTTGTTGAAAATAATCATGGCATCATAATACAGGATGAGACTCTCATGCTATTCCACTGGTCACACGCCAATATAAAAAGTAAATGGGTCCTTATACAGTACAACACAGTCCAGCTACGGCCTACACACCCACGCTGGTACATACAAAGAATGCAGTCCTGTTTAGTTTAATCTAACTACTCAAATGGATGCACCATTAGCAGGATAAGATGTAAAGAGTATATAGCGTACCTTGGATAAGTTCCATTAATTCAGTATTATCTTTCTTTAACACTTGAGTGCATTAGATTCTGGTCCATTTCAGTGCTTTAAGCGCCCACAGAAAGCTGCTGGGGTCTGAAACCATAGAAATTTTTACAAGAACTAATCAAGATTGGTTGTAAAATATCTCATTTGTGAAAGTTGGAATGATTCATATATTTCAAATGCCAGAAATATGGTGTGATCGGTGACTTCTTTCCTTGAGTGGTACTAGTTTAGATGGGATATTTTTCTGGTTTCTTAAACACTATAGTTTTTAGCTTTTATTGTTTGACCATGAATATATACCACAAAAGGCAGACCAGCTGTTTGTTCTCCAAGAAGCAATGGCAAGTAGGCCACCACTTGCCTTATTAATTAATACCAAATTGTCTAAACCACATGCATGTGGCAGCCTCTAACAAGGGCATTTACAGGGTAATATAGAAAACAAGTTGAATCCTAGAAGCAACATCTCGACTTGCATGGTTATTATTGCAGACTTGTTGCAGCTCCTTTTTTTGGGCTTTAAGTTAGAATGATAAACTGTAACTGCTTATTATATTGCAATCCCTGTACTTGACCTGATTATCTCCCTTGAATATATAACATTTCATAAATTAAGCCTGCCAATAATCTATGCCTCATGCAAATAGATGCATGCCTGTCTATACCTAGAAGCTCCTTTTTTGAATCAAATCTTCAGCAGTCAGCACCGCAACAGAGAGACACATGAAGATAGCCAAAGCCAGCGTGAAACTTACTTTCATGCGTTCTCTCCTTGTATAGCTTTCTGGGCATTAATGTAATCATTCAGCTCGAAAGCATAAACCATTCCATGCATACCCTGAATCATTGATGCCCTAGAAGAGAGATTGTGTACATAAAAGAGTTGCAACTGGATTTGGACCTCTGTATGTATAATCTGTGGTGACTTTATTGATGTTCACATTATTCTTACGGAAAATATACAGTATTTAATGAATTATGATGGTCTTCAACTTGGTCACGAGATCTTGATACAACCACCATGACAGTGGAATCAGATTACAATACCCAAAACCCAACAATCTAATTAATTGAAATGAACGTGTTTAAATACAGTGTTATAATCACTTGATTACTGTCTTGTGTCAGACCAAACAAAAATTAGTGTTGTTTGTCCTAATAAGAAGTATATATCATCAGGCCTACTTTTATGTAAAGCAAAGGCACAACACAAGCAATAGCTTTTCAATAATGCCTCAAATGTTTAATTTATCCTATAATACTCTTTGCTTTTTAACGTATTCTTTCTTCCTCAACAAATAAAATTTGTCATTGAGCAATAATGCTGATGAGGGTCAGTCCAGCAGTGTCATTGCTCATTTCTTCTTTTGCACCCTGCAGTGTCATGTGTGCAAGCATCAAAAAGCGAAACAGACGTCAAGTTTATTTTAGGTATATTTCAATATTAATCATTCAGTAATCGCCATTATTAAGCATTTGAATGAAATTCAAAGGTTATTATGAAAAAGTTTCTCTTTTAACAGAAGTTCAACAGAACGTAGTCGCAGAGCCTCCGTGGAAACAGTGCAACCACATAGAAAATTTGATAGAGAACAGTTTTCAAAAAGAACCTCGTCGCCTTCCAATGAGAGAGATATTCCCCTGAATCAAATTATCAAAAGGCCCTAGACCCAGAGAGGAGCGGTGTCCGTAATTAATGAATTTTCTCTTTCATTCTCGCTGAGATTTTTTTTTTTCCTCTGTCTCATGTCATGTCATGCAAGTAGTAGCTGTAGTACGCCAAAGGCTTTTAAAGTTTTAACCCTCTAAAAACTACATCTCCCTTCACCCCACGACACATTTGTTTCTCTCTTTTCTTAAGACAGCTCATTTCACTCGCACCAAAACCCAACTCTCTTTCTCTGTCTCCAATCAAACTCAAACACGCACACACATCAACAACGATTAGCAATAAGGTTCTACCTCTGTGTATCTACTACTACTCATTCAACGATTTCTCCACCAGATCTCTTGGAGTAACTCTCTTAAAGATGCGTGCTCTATAAGCCGTATTATTCGCCATTAAAATTTGGCTATCTCGGTCTTTCCATTTATACCCAGAAAGAAAAAAACCTATTTTTATTCACCATTGCTCGTAGCTTGATTTATTTTTGTTTCTTTCGTGATCTTTTCTTTGATTTGTCTGGTGGGTTTTTCTGGGTTCCCTTCATATTTTTTGCTATAGAAGTTCGCTGACAGAGTGTGCGTGCTTTAGAGGGAGAGATTGTGTGTGAAAAAAATGGCTAATGGTGTAGAGAGAGAAAGCGGGTTGATGATATTTAGCGATGAGGAGTTGGGAGATATAAGTGGTGTGAAGAGAGGTGGAGATTATATTGAAGTTACATGTGGATGTACCAGCCACAGGTACGGTGACGCTGTTGGGAGGCTTAGGGTTTTCTTCAACGGTGACCTAGAAATCACCTGTGAATGCACTCCAGGTTGCAATGAAGGTCTCTCTCTCTAGTCTCTTTTTTCATTACTTTTAGGTAAATGGGTTTTGATTTTTTTGCATGTTTAATGCTCGTGTATTGACGTTGATGTATGTCGCTTTTGGCTGTTTGATATTGGATTTGGGATAGAGCTCGCCTAGTGTTGCAAGTTGTTCGTGGTTCCTATTGCTATACAGTGCAGGTGTATGTTGTTTTGTCTCAGTGACTGAGTTCTCCTTCATATCACACTTATACAACGTGATAAGTGCGTCTTTTTGTCTTGTAGAGTTCCAGTTCATGTTGAACCATGGCTTGTTTGTTGATTAAAAACATACTTTTAAGTGGGTATGTCCAGAATGAAACCTACATTGTCATTCTTTTTGCGATTTTGAGGTCTTATGTTTGGCCTTCTCGGATTCGGTTCTGGAAGTCAGAGTTCTCTTTTACCTGTTAGACAGGGTAAACCTTTATGTTGAAGCATATCATGTAGCGTTCTTTATTTTATAAGATGGGTTGGTACAAGTTTTGCTCCTGATGATATGCGATCTCCTGTATGGTTGGTGCAGTATGCTTTTCATCATCAGCTTAGCTGCATTCACGTTTGATTTTATAGAAGTGGTCATGGATCAAATAACTAAAGTTGATTCCGATCGGTCCGCGTTTTATTTCTCTTTTCCCACACGTGTTTCCGTCTATATGATGCTATAAGAAAAAGTTTTCTGTACCCTTTTCTGACAACTAATATTTTGTCATCGTTTACTTGGATCTTATACTCATGTTTTGGTATTGAAATAGGTCGCTTGCTTCATTTGTATCTATCTTGAAATATTGATAAAATTGCTTCAAAATTATTTAATCTTGTATACAAATGTGGAGGGATAATTTTGAAAGAATAAAACATTTCAACTCTTGTTTGTAGCACAGTTTGATAAGTGCTTGTATCTTGAGGTGGTATTAATCATGGTGTTAACATCTGGGATAAATTGCATTATTGATGATTGTTCCCTCTTCAAAGAAATCTCAGGTACAAGAGGAGGAGAATGCATTCTGTTTATAAGAAGCATAGTTAGTGTTAGAGTGAAAAAGAAAGCAATTATCCACTTCTACTCTGAAAGTGAAACCACATCTGCTTGGTACCTTGGAACTTTGACACCCTTAGTTTTGTAACTATATTTTTTTGTACCATTGCCATTTTGTGAAATCCTTAAAGAATGTAGATAGTACAACGGCTGGAACATCTGGTTTCTGTCTTTACTTTCTCCTATTAATCTTTTCAATGATCTCATCAGATATTTCTAGTTTCATTTGGTCTATCATACTCTTCTTACTCTGTCTCAACTCTTTGTTGAGAGTTCTCAAGTGTAGTGCATATGATTACTGCTTATTGGTATGAAGTTAGAATCTTTTGTTTCATGTTTCTTCTTTCCTATTCAGATAATATTTTTTCATTTCATCCTCTTGTAACAAATCTTAAGCACTCTCGTTGCATTATGTGCTTGGTGATTTGAATGTACAGACAAGTTGTCTCCAGCTGCATTTGAGAAGCATTCTGGAAGAGAGACAGCTAGAAAGTGGAAGAACAATGTTTGGGTCATAGCTAATGGGGAGAAGGTTCCACTTTCAAAGACAGTATTGCTTAAATACTACACCCAAGCATCAAAACAAGGAAATGGATCCCATAGATCTCACATTGGGCGAGCTTGTCATCGTGATGAGTTTGTTCAATGTTCTAGGTGTAACAAGGAACGTAGGTTCCGCCTGCGGACCAAAGAGGAATGTCTGATTCACCATAATGCTCTAGCAGACACGAACTGGAAGTGTTCTGATCATCCTTATGACAAGTATGTTTCACCTATATATAAATTAATACTTATTTTAGCACGTATTGGATGAATCATGTTAATTTTTTTCATTATGATGAGTTAACTCATAAGGCATTGTGGAATATCATTTTGATCTATTTAACTTCAATACTAAGTGTCTAGAGATACGTTTTATCCACTCAATGATCTTAATTTCATGCCTGCAGATTTAGTATAAGTGCAAATTTTCATAGCCAAAATATCATGACATGTTTCTATGGTTTTCTTTTCATTGCTTCCTTTTCTGCTGGGTAAGGTTTTTAGGTGGACTAAGCTCCATTTTGGAGACAGAAGGATGTATGAGTCGGTTCAATTATTTTGTTTGGCTGAGTTCATTCTGTGTGTTGATTGTCATTTGTCTATTATTGTTTCATGCTTCTTTATTGAAACTATCATCTACCATTACTGTTTACTATGTTTGCTGGTTCTGGTTCTTTCCCTAAATTAATAGTTGGTAATGAAAATTTGATTTGGTTGAGTTGGAAGGAACATGTTGAGTTAGGTTTTGGGAGGTTTAGTTGTTCTTTATTTAAGGTAGTAAGCATATATACTGTAAAATCTTCCTTATTGTATGAGATAGGAGCTTGGAGGAAATCCTAAAGGTGGTTTAAGCAGTTCAACTCAGTGCTCCCGTTAGGAATCTTCAACATGGATAATGACATGATGAAACCTTTATGAGCTTCTAGAATTTTATTGATTTGGTGCAGAAGCTCTTAAAAAGCATGAATAAAGAATGAAGAAATGGGTTATCTTCCCCCCCACCTCTTCTCCTTCTCCCATTATATCTTCTAGATTATATGTACATCTGCAAGATCATCTGTAGCAAAACCAGCAAACTGTGTCAGCTAGATTACAATAATGATCAGTATGATATCTTTTATATGTTAACTTGATGAATACTGAAAGGAGATTGATAGAAGTAAAAGGCAAAAAATGAGGGGTGTTGTTATATCTTTTATTATTGAAAAACAGAGTTCTACATCAATCAGGCACTGTTAGTCCCCCAAATTCTGATCTTGCAGCCATATGCGAGGTTTGCACTCTATAATGTCAAGCACTAATTTTACCATTTTCTTACATATGCTAGAACCTTTTAACAGTTGATTGTCACACACACACGCAACTCTCTTATCTTTGATGTTTGGATTATGTGGTTTGTGTGAGTGTATCCTGGACAAAATCTGGGTGGTGAGAAACAAATTGAGTAGCTTGGCTATCTTTTGAAGGAAATTAGAGTACCAATGCTGTTTGGATATATGCTGATTATTGCATCATGTTGAATCCACAGAGAAATTAGTAGAACTAGCTTGATTTTTCTTTGGTGGTGATGTAGAGCACCAACATTTGTGGTTGTGCATATGGGGTGGTGGTAGGAGCTTAAAGTAGTCCGAAACAGTTGAATTAATGCAATGGCCTGAGTAAAGGAAGTTAGAAAAGTTGTAGTAATTGTAATGGTTGGTTTATGTTAATATGCCTTTTGTTGAGCAAGTAGAAAGAAAAGATAAAGGGTTTGATGTATAGTAGCTTCCCCATGAATTAGACATGAATGATGGATTGAAATAACCTTTGGTGAAGTCCTAAATAGTTTATTCTGAATAATCAATAGGAAGAAAGTGCATTAAACAGGATGTAGGGTTTGGCCAGACTATGATTGCTTGTGGGAGAGGAGGTGCCTTAAGTTGTGATGTAGGTAAGAATTTCAAGGCCTAGATATGGCTAATGGACTTGCAAATTTTTATTCTTAGTGGGAGGTTTCTTTATAAAGTTGTATTTCTTTGTATGCCTTGGCAATAAATTTCATAGAGACTTGAAGCTTTTATGGTAAAAGTTAGATGTTACATTTCTAAGCATGCCAAGGGAATGAAGCCTTTCTGTAGGAAATACATTGCTACAGAAAATGCTTGTATAAGTCTTTTGATTTTGACTAGTAGGATGGTGACTATTGAAATATGTATGTATTTGAGTATTAGTATAAATTTATGATTTTTTTTAGAAGAATATTCGACGATACCATTTTATTTTATTGCTCTGTATTATGATATATGTCTGCACAGTTTGTTATGTGCTTTGAGAATTCAGAATTTAATAGCACTGATGCTTGCTTTCTGTAATACAGAATAACCTGTGATGATGAAGAAGAGCGAGCTAGTCGGAGGGTATATAGGGGATGCATTCGTTCTCCAACATGCAAGGGATGCACTTCCTGTGTTTGCTTTGGTTGTGAAATCTGCCGATTCTCTGACTGCAGCTGCCAGACTTGCACCGACTTTACAAGGAATGCAAAAACTTAAAAGGATTTGATGGAGTAATCTACTTAAACCTGACATTCCTTTTTTAGGTTGGGTTATTCGGTGACCATTGTTGTTTCGGGAAAACCCATCCGCACATTTAAAAAGAAGCCTTCGGTTGTGCTCGTCTTTGACTTAAAATTTCCAGTCTCTGGGTTAACCATCCATTATTATCATTGACTGGCTTGAAATTTATGTTTTACATGTATTTCCCATTATTTCCTTAACTGTTATATCATGTTTTGATTTTCTTTGGTCTAAGCTGATATGGTGGTTTTGTTTATTGTTAATTTACCATTAATCTACCCAAGAAATTTCCAAGAGTGAACTCCACTGTTAAGATTGTGCTTACTGTGGAAACCATCCTTGATGCAAAAAGTTAGAGAACTTTTAAATTTGTGCAGTATTTTACAATTAAGAAGCAGCTACACTTTATAAAGGTTTTCAACACAGTCAACAGAGTCATGGATGCCCATCCGCGTACTCAAAAATGTTATTACTCAAGGCCATAAGTGATCGTGCGACCCTGAGGAACATTGTGATAACCATCTTGGGTCCAGAAATCCCGAAGGAGTGGAACAAAAAAACATACAGAAAGCAATTTAAACAAATTACAAAAGCTGAAAGTTTACAATAACCAACGTCGATGCCCAGGACGCAAGGACGAGATGAATGTCAGCTAACCCAACTAAAGCTAACGAAAGCCCATTTCTTGCTCCTGCAAATTAAAGAAAAGTAGCGCACCCAGTCATGGAATAAGCAAGAGACAAGTTACAAGCTTTCATTTGGACTGATGATGGCGACCTCTTCCCCCATCAAAGCGTCCACCTCTATGGTACGGTCTCCTTCCCCGGCGTGAAGATGCACCCATATTAAACTGCTGGGGAGCTTCAATGCTCCCTGGAAGAACAGCTGCTTGTTGCAAATTGTTCTGACCAGGCAGAATTCCTTGCCCTGCATGTACAGATGATAGCTGCCCTGGTAAACCCTGCCCAATCGCTTGGCTTAAATCATTTTGCCCCACAAGCCCCTGCCAAGGTGCATACGCAGGTCCTGCAAAGAAATTAGATTGTCCACCAGGTAGGACGACATTGGGAAGTGAAATCTGACTAGTATCAAACTGCTGCATAAATAGCCCACTGTTCATCACGGGCCGATAAGGTTGCTGTTGATAATTCTGGGAGGGCCACAGCAAACCATTAGTTGAAAATCCATTAGGAAAGAAAGCACTCTGTAGTTGCTGAGATGACATCCCATTTGTCCAGACTCCATTTGATGATGTGGCAAAACCAGTATTTTGTGCCATTTGCTGAAGTTGTGGAACCAAACCAGTTCCACCAACAAAACCTTGTCCTCCGGAAGAATTCATTGAAGAATTAAAACTATCCAGTGATGCTGGAACTGAGGAGACATGATGCTGGTGTTCATTCCGTTGTGGTTGTCCTACCCCATCCATTTGTGGAAATGAATGTCTACCATTTCTCCATGCTCCATCTTTATTTTTTACCTTCTTTCTATTATTTTTCCTGTTACCCTGTATCTGGTCATTCGGGCCCCTCTTTTCCATCTTTAGCTTTCTCCTATACTCAGCTTCTTTCTCATCATCTGAAAACTCTGCTTCATCGGATAACTCTTCATCATTCTCCCCAGATGCATCATACCCTTTCTTGTAAAGATTCTTGTCATTGAGCACATGATTGGCAAACTCTTGAACAAAAGATATCGGAGCGCCTATATTGATCCCAGCAGGCATATCACTTTCTGAATTGTATCTTACCACATAATAAGGGTTTTTAACAGGTCCAAATAACTCATCAATGAGTCCCAATGGGGATCTGCTTTCAGTTAACCAAAGTATCGAACCGTCATTGAGGGGGTCATGCTTCTCAATCCCTTCCACAATAACTTGGACACCAAAAACCTGTAATATTGTTCGTAACATCATAAGCTGATCTAGCAAATCATAACCCCAAAACAAAATGCATCAGGTCTACGAATCAGCCAGTTACAAAATGATGGCATTTAAGCGATCACAGTACTTAAAGTAAAACATTAATTAAGGCTGTGCCTTAAGTCCTTTGTGAGCTTACCGACAGAACAACTCCAACAGGCAGCATCTGATGATGAGGCTGCAAAGTAACATTCACTTGAGGAACTGGAGGGAGAACCTGCAATAGCCAATAAAAACCATTTGCTGACCAGTGTCACAGATTTAAAAATAAATAAAAAAAAAAAAACCTCAATGATTGTATGAATACAGCAAAGACTCTTAATATATACTCTCATTCTGGATTGTAATTCTATTTATAACAAAGAGAGAAGCGAGAAGCATTTTAAGCATGTCTTGTGTCCAAATAGCCCAGCCATACAAGTTCAATCCTAAACTAGAATTCAGAAACTCCAATCACCAAGGCAACGAATCATTGATATGCATATCTACCATTCTAACAGACCCCATGATTTCAGTCATTTTATCTATAAATATCTCTTCTTTTTTATTTGGGTAATTCTTCAAAAACAGTATTTTGTTATAACTTAAACATAGCACCACCAAACACTATCAGCAGAATATTCACTCGGCAAATGAACTCTTAGAGGCAAGCCTAACTAATTTCAAATTCCTCACATATGAAAATCTGAACAACAAAATGAGAGCAATTTTTAACATAGAATAACCTCAGTTACATACTTGCAGCTCATTCTTTGACCTAATGGGTCCTTCCATAGCACCACCACCAACCTCATCAATATCAACCTCATCCCCACCATGTATCTTTTCCTCATCCTCTTCATCCACCTCATCGTTGTCATCACCATCATCATCATCATCATCATCATCATCAATCCCACCAACCATCCCCTCTCCCTCAACACCCTCTATCTCACCTTCTTCGAGCTCAACTGGCACATTCAACTCTCTTTTTACCTCTTTCTTCGTTTCATTTTTCTCCTCTTCATCTTCATCCTCTTCCCCGTCATCATCGTCGTCATCACTGCTACTACTAGCAGATGATGATGAAGTTGAACTCTCACTCTCACTCTCACTCTCAGATTCTGAATCTGAATCTGAATCACTGTCCCGCTCATTACTCACTATTTCACTCTTCACACCGCTCCCCTCGACAGGAACCGGACCCAAGCCACCATCCTTCTTACTCTCATTCCCATCACTCACTATTTCACCCTTTAAACCAACCAAACTAACTTTTTCCATCTCTTCCTCAATACAACTCCTCAAATTCTTCTCTTTCTCACACCCCAATCCCACTTCAGCCTTCACCATACAACCAGACCCATCGAAAATTGGGTCCGAACCATGAGAAATTACGTTCCCATAATGGGATTTTTCTTCTTCGCCCATCTTCACGCTCTTCTCAACAAACCCAAAGCCAATCTTCTCTAAGCCGATCCTATCTGGGTTCGGAGAGCTATCCTCAAAGAACTCCTTTATCGAATCGAAATCGAGAAACGAATCGGCCAAACACAAGTCGCTATTATTGGGATCAAAGTTGTCAAATGGATCTTTTAAATTCTTGAGCTTTGAAGCTTGATTATGCTGATCTTGTTCTTCAGTGGCGGGTTCAGTGATAAACTTCTCCATCGCTTAAAACACAACGGTTAGGGTTTTGATTAAGAACTAAAAACGGGTTATCATAGAGAATGGGATAAAATTTCATAGTTGCCCAAAAAGACGCACCTTTACTGGGTTTAACGGTTAAATAGGGTTTTGTTAGGGGAAGCTTTGTTTCTTAAATCCTAGGGCGAGCAACGGAGAGTACTAACGTTTAGCTAGGGTTTTGGTGAAGTATAGATATTCAAGAAAATGTGTACTTTGGTATACTTTACGAAAAAACGACGTCGTAAGAATTTTCGGCCTTGTAGCCAGTAGAAATTTCAATGGGCAATATATCCTTAAAATGTTTAGATACGGCCCAGTGTTGTCTAAGAGAAGCCCAAGAAATCGCCCCCTCCTATATTCAAACACAACCTCCAATTGCTACCAGTAATTAAAAGAAAATTAAATCCTTATAACATATGCTCTATCAATTAAGATTTTCTTATCAATTTTTTTTTATTATTTTTGATATTAATATATAACATAATTAATAATAAATAATTTAAATTATATCTTAATAAAATTTATAAATCAACAACAAATTTATTTAACTGTTGTTTAAATACTTACATTATCAGTATACATACAGAATAAATACTTTTTTTCATGTTCAATAACATGGAGACTCATTTTTGCTTCTCAAACCTACCAACAACTTGATCCTATTCGTGTCTTCAGTAATGGCTGCCAATGTCTGTCTTGCTCGAGCTGAAAATGTTGTCTGTGAAAATCTAGATGCAATTTCTTCCCTGTTTCCAAGTGTTTGTGAACAAACTAATGGGCATAGTTCTCTATTGAACTTTCCCCATGCTGCTGCTTTTTTTTTTTTTTTTTTTCTAATGGTTGAGATTATAAGACTAACGGCACCAGGAAATGTCACAAAGCATGTGGGTTTTTGTATCGAGTGTCACAACAAGCCAAACCATAGGAGTTTTGTCGATCTTCATGCGCAAATAAAATCCTTTCTGTAAAGTGCTGCAGACAAACGTAAGCGTCTATGTACGAGGCCATGATAGAATTGTGTGAATTTATCATCGGTCTATGCCGAATCCTGATCCTCGGAAATGTAATGTTGCCAGCATCCACGTGGTTTTTGTCTTCATAATCATCTTATCTCAATATGTGGAGTTGACGATCTCCTTTATGAGCCAACCCCAGGTTTGTCCCACGCCATTAATTGCATGCAGGCTTGTCTAGACAAATTTGTTTTCTTGCCTGAATTGTTTGCTTCGATGCAACTCAATTCAATATTGGCCAACATTGTCACCTAAGCGTTGTTGCTTTGTTTTGAAGTTCTAGGATATTCATACAACGTGGCTTAACCAAACTTAATTACGCTGAACAGACGTAGCTACCCACCCGATATAACATGTTTAATTTTCAATGATACTTGTCTATACAGATAGTATGACTCTTTATTCAATATTATTTTGCTTAACCACACACATGTACTGGCTAGCTATCCACACGATGTCTTAGGCCTTAAGCAAATGCAGATAGAGAAAACTTGAATAAGATTGAAGTGTGGCGGCAAACGAAACTTAATTACGCTGAACAGACATTGCTACCCACCCGACCCAGCTGCACCAATCAGTGTGAAATGCTTTGCAAAAAGTGGCATGCATGGCATTCTCATAAAAAAGATCCATGTTGGATTTAATAATAAGCTGTCCCTTCTACAGTATTTTGCCAAACTGTTACTGACAGCGATCACATCAGCTAGTTGCCACTTGCAACAGAGCTTTCAATCTAGAAACCAAACTACTTCATCTGCCTTCATGTTCTGTTGCCTTTCCACATGCAACGTATTCAATTTCTACACCATTATCACACTTCACTTATGTTTCTGTTGGTAGCTAACTAGGTAGGTGTAGCTGGTCCAGTTTCTCGATGCATGTGAGCTATGGCTGTGGGCGAGGGTTTTTGAATTTGTCTTTAATGGTTTTGTCTCTCCCTCCACCTTCAGTTCCGTGGCATTGCGCCGTATGTTTAAAGGCAAACTGCGGATCCATTCATATGTTTTGCCAAACCCTAGCATTTCGTATGCTTCATGTTCAATGATTGTTAGTTGCAATTCTGTCGATTACAGCGAGCACTCTCAATGGATTACAGCACATCAATCATCAATGAATGGTTTTACTGTTCTTGTTTTCCCACCACACCCCCGCCGCCCATAACCCACCCCCCCTCCTTTCTCCCTCTATATCTGGACGGAAAATTAATCTAGGGCAAGAGCAAATCCCATAATCCAAATGAAAGGAAGCAATAACTGCAGTAATTATAACACGTTAAACCAAGCAATCAACCTCTGGGTTACTATTCCAAAAAGAAAGTAGAATTACTAATAGAAACGAAGTTTGTAACCTTACATAATAAACTAATTAGAATTATCGCCGCTTTAATTTATGTCATAACTTAGTGGCAGGATTGTGCAGGCATGGAGTGTCTTCTCGCCGGCTGCAATCATTCAGCATAATCCCCGAACTCTGAAGTGCGACGTGAAACTTGGGAAATTATCGGTAAGATCGAAGAATAGATCCACAGATAGCACATATAACAGCTCTCCAAGATTTCCAGTAGAATGGCACATGGCAGAATCTTGTTGCTGTTTTCATGTCAACTACCCTGGCTCCCCCGCCACACCTTGAGCAAATCCCTGCCGCCGGCTTGCTTCTACACACTTTACGAGTCTGGTCAACGAGAAAACAGAAGCACACCATGATGCCTTGGCTCTGTTTCGGTTTTCTCCACCGAAATTCAGTCCGGGATTATCAGTAGGGTTGAGTTGAGTGCGTGTTTTTCAGTTAAGACGAGCAGGGTTGTTGTGAGGGTTGATCCTGGAACGCATATGTATTGTCATAGGAGTTAAAGATCGAACAAGTTTTTCGAAGTGTCCAATATGTGATCGTTAACTGATGTCTTGATGAGGTTGTCAGGGGGGGAATTATTCGAGGTTTAGTCATCCAATAATAGGCCATCGAGTTTTTTCCGCGTGTGAAAAACAGTTGGACTTGGACATCCAACTGGAGAAGAGAGCGAAGGTTAATGAAGATAAGATCTGGGACGTACAAGCTGAACAAGAGTTACGTGTATGTTGATTATGATTTCCAGCAAAATCAGAGCCGACTGCGTGGAAGCATGGTAGCTGAATTTGGATTCGTTCATCTTCAACATTAATTAATCAGCGAGTGGATTACAGGTAAATGGAGATATTGATTGCCATATTCTCAGTCCCAACAACCAACCACCTTAAAATTCCTAGAATATTAAAGAGTATAATTAATGCCATTGTTGATAATCAGAAATACTGGCCACACATTACTTGTACTTGAGGTTGGTGATACCTTCTCAACGGGAAAGGCATGCGCGTTTGATGGACGCTAATAATATGGAGTAGAATTCGAAAGCAAAGTTCTATAAGTCTTCCTCCGATGTATTCAAGGAAAAAATGAATTTGTGTTGAAGGATGTCGCCATTTTTCTGAAGTGGGGTGCTGATGATCTATCTCGTTTGAGAAGGGCCCGCCAAATTTTGGTATCAATAATGGCGGGCACTTGACGACCAACACCATAAACCGTTGGCATTTTCGAAAAACAGTAGCCAATCCAAATTCCGTAGTTCTCTAATATCTAAATTTAATAAAAATGTCGGGCTCTTAACTACTCAAACCCTGAAACCGTTGAACATTTTCAAAAATCGGTTGGTCTTTCTCTCCCACCAATTTCATGAATCTCTTCTTTAAACGCCGCTGCAGCTCTGTCACTATTCTTAAAACCCCTCAAAACCCATCAATCAAGGCAGCTGAAATCATCCAGCTCTGCAAGTCTGGTGCGCTTTTCGATGCACTTCAACTCCTAAACTCCGTAGATTTTAACAAACCTTCTATCAAGAAACCAATTGTATACGCTTCTCTCTTGCAAACTTGCATCAAAGTCCTCTCATTCAATCATGGTCTCCAAATTCACGCCCATGTCGTCAAATCCGGCCTTGAAAGTGACCGTCTTGTTGGTAACAGCTTACTTTCTTTATATTTTAAGTTGGGGTCTGATTTTGACGAGATGCGGAAGGTATTTAATGGTCCTTTTCTTAAGGACGTTATTTCTTGGACTTCAATGATAGGTGGATATATTAAGATAGGTAAACCAAAAAATGCACTTGAATTGTTCTGGGAAATGTTAGGGAGTCATGTTGAGCCAAATGGATTTACTTTGTCCGCTGTGATAAAGGCTTGTTCAGAGCTTGGTTTTATTAGGCTCGGTAAGTGCTTTCATGGGATGGTTATGAGACGCGGGTTCCGTTCAAGTCATGTGATTTCTAGTGCTTTAATTGATATGTATGGATGGAATCATAGACCAGAAGATGCGCGCCAATTATTTGATGAATTGCTTGAGCCAGATGCTATTTGTTGGACATCGGTGATTTCAGCTTTTACAAGGAATGGTTTGTATGAAAAGGCATTGGGATTCTTTTATTTGATGCACAGAAAATATGGGTTGTTGCCTGATGGGTTTACTTTTGGGACTGTGTTGACTGCTTCTGGAAATTTAGGGAGGTTGAAGCAAGGTAAAGAAGTTCATGCTAAAATTATTACATCAGGACACAGCACAAATGTGGTGGTTGAGAGTGGTCTTGTGGACATGTATGGAAAATGTGGCTTGGTTGATGTGGCTCAGCGTATTATTGATAGGATGCTGATAAAAAATTCTGTTTCGTGGTCTGCGTTGCTTGGGGGATATTGTCAAACCGGAGATTTTAAGTCTGTTATTAGCACTTTTAGGGAAATGGAAGAGACTGATCTCTATAGTTTTGGAACTCTTCTTCGTGCTTGTGCTGGTCTGGCAGCTGTAAAACTAGGGAAAGAAGTGCACTGCCAGTATGTTAGAAGGGGTGGCTGGAGAGATGTTATCGTAGAATCAGCTTTAGTTGATCTTTATTCAAAATGTGGTCATGTTGATTTTGCACATCAAATGTTTTCACAGATGCCGGTTAGAAATTTGATTTCATGGAATTCAATGATTTCTGGGTTTGCTAAAAACGGAAGAAGTGGGGAAGCTCTTAGAATATTTGATGAGATGACTCAGGAGGGGATTAAGCCTGATTATATAAGTTTTATTGGAGTTCTTTCTGCTTGTAGTCATTCAGGTTTAGTTAATCAAGGGCAAAAATATTTTTCTTCAATGACTGAGGAATATGGGATTAAACCAGGGATTGAACATTACAATTGCATGGTTGATCTCCTTGGTCGTGCTGGGTTGCTAGAAGAAGCTGAAACTTTGATAGAGAATGCAGACTGTAGAGTTGATTCATCTCTTTGGGCTGTCCTTCTTGGTGCTTGCTCAACATGTACAAATTCTGCTGCTGCAGAACGCATTGCGAAGAAGATGATTGAACTGGAACCTGACTACCACTTGAGTTATGTTCTTCTAGCTAATGTGTACAGTGCGATGGGCCAATGGAATGATGCCTTAAAGATCCGGAGGTTAATGAAAAATAGAGGAATTAAAAAGATGCCTGGTAAGAGTTGGATTGAAACGAACAGTAAATTGGATCATGACATGAATGAGCTGGTTGAACTCGAAAGTGCAAAATTTCAGGTGCAAGGGTGATGGCCTGATGGAAAGAAGTGATTTACAACAAGGGTTAGAAGATGCCGGTTAGAAATGGATTGAAACTAATCGTAATTCAGTTCGAGTTGGATGATAGAGAAAGCAAAATTTAATGTTTAAGGAATTTTTGTATGATGGTGAAAAGAGAGTAGTAGCTGAAACAAATTATTTACATAAAATTCAACGCTCTGTTTCCTAACCTTCCGCTGCGATCAAATAACTGTGAAGATCTAGTGACTGTGGAGGCAACCGGAACCCCTGCACATCAAGCTTTATCGCCCAGGGACAATTGCAGAAAGTCCTCTTACTGGTATCACATTATTTTGCCACAGTTTGAACAGTAACAATGAGAACCTATGAGAGGACCTCCACCTATATGACATTGAGACATCCAGTTTTGTCTATTATACTTGTAGAGTTTGTAATTCTGTTTCAGTACAAAGCAGTAGAAAAGATAGTTTTGTTCGGATACACTCATTGGTAATACAATGATTTCAAGGTCTAAACATATAGCATCAGATTGTTTTTGATCTCATTTAATAAGTAGATTGTAGAGCCTGGATGAACATTTCTAGCGACAGGAAGTTAAAATGTTACAAAACCAGGCACATCAAGAAGTTTACAAAAGTCGTCAGTTTGGCGTAGGCCGACAATGCCAAGTTACAAAATGGAAAAAGTAAAGCTCAGGGAATATTGATTCGATGAACTCCAAGAGCAAAAGAACCAAATGTACTGAGCAGTCGAGCTAAGCAAAAAAACCAAATGTACTGAGCAGTCGATCTAACTCGAGAACTCGTATTCAGTAATGATTCATAGAAACTAAAACAGCCAAGTCACCATTGGGTTACATTTTACAGTTTTCTATGAGTTGTCTATCAAAGTATTTATACATATTTTTATATATAGAGTCTTGGATACCCGAAGAATGCCGCAGCTGTACAGTGCAAGTGCTATCCTGCTAGTCACCACAAAGAATACAATAATTTCGTGGATTCTACACGTCCAGAAAATTTTCTTCAGAATCTTCTTCAAATTCAGAGTCATCATGTACTTGCGGTTCAAATGCAGTTCTCATTTCTTGGCTAGCCAGCTCAGCAAGATCTTGCCTGTTTGCATTTTTATAGGCATCTATGACAGCCTTGAACAAGTTTTCATTGGGCTCCATCCCTCCGTATTTCAATTGGCTATGAATCCTCTTGACGCCTTCAACCAGGCCAGCTGTTCCATAACAGCCTACCAGATTAATACAGGTTACCAGGTCTGGTTCAAGGCCCTGATCCAGCATTTTCATGAACATATTCAAAGCTCCGTCATTTTTCCCCGATGACTTGAAAGCATATATTGCAACATTGTACACAAAAGAATCAAGATCTGCTCCTGCTTTGATAAAACTTTCACAGCAGTCAAGCGCTAAAGCATGCAAACCCACCACTGAATATACAGAGGTGATGACAGCTTGACTTGCATAGGGTTTCGCTTCCTGGTAAGATGACTCTAGCTGCATTACTGCTTCAATTGGAAAGCCTCCCTTCTTCAATAAGGTAAATAATACTTTAAAGGTTCCATTATCAGGCAAAAGCTTTTGGTTTGCCATCTCATGCAGTAATTCACCACACTCACGTAACTGACCATTAGTGACAAAGCATGCCATTACCTGATTATAAGATATAACATCCCTTAACAACCTGGACTGTTTCATCTCCTCTGCAACATCAAGGGCTTCACCAAGCATGCCCATACTCTTATACAGATACATCATGGCTGCAAACGAAACCACGTCTGCCAGACCTTTTTCTCTTATATTATTGAAAATGGATTCAGCTTCAGTTACCATACCAAGATCAGTATAAAGACTGATCATACTATTTGATGCAACAGTATCTGGCCCGCCCTCCATATCCTTTATCTTCTCATAAATTTTTCTTGCCCCTTCCAAGCATGAAATCTTACTATAAGCCTTTATCAGGGAAGTCATGACTATCTGATTTGCGGCAAGTCCACATTCTCTCATCATGCGGAAGTATTGAAGGGCTTCTTCAACCTTGCCAGTCTCAGCAAACCCATTGATTAAGGAACCATAAACAACTTCATTAGGTTTTACACCTGCTCTTCCCATTTCTTGGTATAAATTAACAGCATCAGATAGCTGACCAAGGCGAGCATAAGATGCAATAACAGAAGAGAAGGTCAAGCAATGTGGCTTTAAGCCTGCCCCTTGCATTTCAGCTAAGAGGTCCACTGCTTGCTCCAGTAAATCACCTCCAGCAAACATCTGAATGAGAGAATTATAGGTGCACTCATCAGGCCAAGTCCCCTGATTTTTCATGACCTTGAAAAGAGAAAAGGCTTTATCATATAGCTTTGCCTTGCCATAAGCTTTGATCATGACATTATACTCCACAACATCCTTCTTCTGTCCAACCGAGTCTCTCTTACAACAGAAAACTGCCTCAGCTTCAGTCCAAAGTCCCTTTTCAGCATAAACATCTATGATTGCAGCAAGCGTCTTTGATGATAGCCCACCATCTAATTGACACTTCTTGAAAAAAAGCTGGGCCTGATGAAGCAATCCCTTATTAACATACACCTTCACAACACCAGGAACAGAATGCTCATCAATATGCAGACCAGATTTTTCCATTTCATTAATCACGGTCTCTACTTCTTGAACCATGTTCCTCTGACATAATATATGAAGAATAGCTCTGTGAGTTACAATATCAGGGAAAAGACCAACCTCTCTTATTTTCCAATAATACATCAGGGCAGCATCAATGTTCCCCACGTCAGCATACAGAGATAAAAGAATATTATATGTCTTTGTATCAGGAGATATTCCCCTTTCCTCCATCTTACTAAGCAAAGATTCAGCCTCAGAAAAGTTCCCGTGACTTCCACAAGTATGGATCATAGTATTAAAGGTAATTGTATCCATTGCAACCCCAGAATTCAACATTTCAGCAAACACATTAGCTGCTTCCTTAAGACGCCCTGCCTTACCATACAAGTCAATCAATGTGTTAAATGTTGACGTTAGTGTTGGCTTGCGAACAGAATTCTCCATATCCAACGAACCTATGTTTCTCTGAATGGGATTTCTCCCACCTGTCCTGAAAAGCTCAGTTGACAAAAAATGCTTAAAACTAACTGGAGTAGAGCCAAAATCATCAGTTGAATCCAATTCAAGGTCATCCAACTCAACCCGCCCAATGCACCAATCCTTATAAAATCTATCTGCCCCATCAAATTCTCCCGCATCCTTCAAAACCCTAACAACAGTGTTCATAGTAACCTCATCGGGAAAAATTCCTCTAAGTCTCATATGCTTAATCCACAAAAGTGATTCTTTAACAAGACCAGCTTTCCCGTAAACATCAACAAGGATTCCATAAGTATTGTTTGTTGGTAAGACGCCTTTTTTTGCCATTTCAATCCAATGCAGCCTTAATTCATCCCATTTTTGAGCTCTACCTAGAGCGCGAAGCACTATATTATAGTGAATAACATTAGGTACATACTCTTTCCGTGACTTGAAGAAATCAAATACCCGAATAACTCTCACCCAACTATTCTGTTCTTTTAGAATCACAGTCTGCTCCTTTGGACCCAGATTTTCACAAAACGAATTAAGGGTGCTTTCAATATCATCATTAGACTGCAAAGACCGTAAAATTGAAGGTAAAACGCCACCATACTTCTTTCTCTTACCATTAACTGAAGAACTTTTTGTGGGCAAAATTGAAGATTTTGAATTACAATGAAGCTTAAACCCCACAGATACCCGACGTCCTCTTTGGTTTTGCTTCTGGTTATATAAATTCTTTACACTTCTGTCTGAGCTTAAGTCTATGTGAGGTCTTTTAGCAAAGTTTTGGTTACGGAGATTGCCAAGCCCTAGAAAAACCCCTGCTTTAAAAGGAGAGTGAAGAACATTAAGCTTACTTGGTGAGAACAAGTGATGCTGAAGACTTTCATGGCCCAATTGTCTGGAACTGTAACTGTGAAGCATTGTTTTGACCGCTATGGATCTGTGACAAAATAGGGTTTTGAATGAAGGGCGAGAGGCTTAAGGTTTAGTTGAACAAGAATTTTCTGTTATAGCGTCTCATTTGCTGCTATTTCAAGGGACTCGGAGAAGAAGAACCCCTAGCAGTGCTTCGAACGAGTTTCGACCCCAACTTGCACGTTATTAAAAATTTAGTACCCGTGTCAAACAAAAATACATAAATACCCTCTCATAAGCCCGAATACCCATTCTCCCATTATTATTGACCCGTAATTGTCTCTTGCGGGTGACATCGCGATTTTAACGATATAATCTAGTTTTCATGATAATCAGCTAACATGGTATAAAATAATTGTTATATAAATAATTTTTTTTATTATTAATTATTTATACTAAAAATTTATTTTATATAAAAAAATTATTCTATCAATAAAATAAATTTATTTATTAAAAATAAATAAATTAAAATTTTATTTTATAAAAAAAATTAAGTGAAACAAAATTTTAAATAGAATTAATAAATTTTTTAATTTATTATAAATTTTTTATTTTATTAATTAAATAATTTTATTATTTTAATTTAATTAAACAGATAAAATTATTTTATTTAAAATTGTATATATATATATATATATTATGCGAAAAGAATCCAGCCCGGGGGGTGAAGGCCGGAACCAATAATAGTTTGTTCGTTGTGGCCGTTCCGTGAGCATTTATAGAACAGAGATTTAAACATACAAAAGATTCTACAGAAATTAATATAAAATATACTGAAAACAAATACGTAAAAGATGGCCTGAAAAAAAGCCACCGACTCAGACCATGACACTCCAATGTCAGCCTATGCTCATTTTTTTTTTTTTTTATTTTCTGATTTGTCAAGATTTTTCGTTTGGCAATGTGTGTAAAGAAACACCTCAACAAGCTTGAACAGAAGGGAATGATGATGATTCCAATGACAAATGTTCTGTAAAAAGTCCAAGCTCAGGTCCATCTACCCGTCAAGAGAATTGCTTTCCCACGGGTGTGCCATCTCATAGTCCTGCCATCATGGTCTTCGCTGCAGCCTCACGCCTCATCTCTGCTGCTTTGCCGGTGCCTCGGAAATACATGTAGATTTGCTACAAATTGGGACCAAAGAAATCAAGTTCATCAGAAGACTGAATAAGCAGTAGTGCTGAAAGGACAAAGGTCAGATCATAAACCTGAATAACCCAGATACTGATCAGTGATTCAACAGCGAAGAGTCCGAAACCAATGAAGTAGAATATCTGCAATTACGAATTGAAGCTTGTCAACCCTTCTAAAAGGTGATCACTAACAGCAATTGTTGGTCGAATTACACCACTGTAAGTTAGTGAAACTTAATAATCCAAAGTATGCCACAACAACGTAGCGAAAGAACTTTGGAGCAGTTACAATGGTCTAGTGTTGACATCAAAGATTTAAAGCTAATGGTAAACTAAAAGGTACAGTATCAACACCAACAAACTCACCCCAACAACAGCATTATCGGTCAGAACTTCTATTGCAGGCAAAATACCTCTGTCCACAGAATCAAATCACACAAACATTAGCTGTTGAAAGAAAAGGAAATGTCCATACCCCATATAAATGTTCCTGGCATGAAATATGATCCAAATATTTTCTCCAACAACAAACAAGAGATGGTACAAATGAAGTCTGTGTAAACAAGGCAGCTATGACTGTTGACATAATTCTCTTCACATTGAATTAAAAAAATAATAAAAGTTCTACCCAGCAGTTGGGAAATGATATTACTGTAAGAGTAAAGTATACTTCCCAAGTATTATCTCAAGTGATGCGACACCCATCAATTAGATGATAAATATCAATAATTTCAAAATAATGTACTACACTATTTCACTATCCAATAGATGAATGAGATATCACTTGGGATTGTAAGACTTGAAAAGTGTACTATTATCGATTCCACCAAATCATCCACAGCCCAAACTATTGCCTTGTTTTTCCCAAAGACAAAGAAGAGAACTACAAACATGCTATGTACCAAATTGATGTTGCCTTCATGCAAAAGAAGCAAAGGTAACTTACGTAAGAGATTTGCCCCTGAAAATAATTGGAGGAGCGATTGCGGCTAAGACACAAAATCCAATGTGGAACTGCATTGACGAAAAAGAGGGAACAAAATTGATCTATTTTCTAAAACATATGTAGTCAATTTCCAAAGAGAGAGCATCTACATAAAAATATTTACAAGTTTACCAAGTAAAACAAGAAAAACCACCCAAACTTCAGAGCACTATCAGTCCTGTACAAGGAATTGGTATTAAGTTATAAAACAGAAAAAATTGCAGTATCACAGTATATAAAATATCAACGTATTTCATCAAAAATAATCTACCCAGTACCTTAATATTATATCAATCATCATTTTCATAACATGATTACTACATATTACGCCTCTTAGATCAAAAGTTAATTTGCATTCATAAACTATCCAATTTTGGAATATTATTCTTATCATTTTTTTTCCTGGTATGTGGCACTATTCTTATCACGTTTACATATAAGACATGCTCACCAGCAAGAGATTATTATTTGAAAGACTAACATACCTATTATAGATACAAGGTTTCCCAATAGAACTGAGTCTTATTCCGGTATACATATCTCCATTAAATGCTTTAGCATTTCATATTGATCACAAGTTTTACTAAGTTTACTGATGCTGTTTGTCCAAATTTACACACTTCTACAAAATAATGTCCGGGACATCACATATCTAACACACATTCTTTATACGGAAAATTCAAACAACCATGCCTGAAATCAACAAAACTTGTATGTGAGATTCAGATCCTCACAATTCCTAACACCAGCCTGAAAGATATGAAACATCAGAATCTATAAAACTGAAAACCAGGAAGTATATAATTTTCAGCAGTGGTCATTTTACAGCAGAAGCCTCATATCCATTATTGAATGGAGGATAAGACAAATCAACTGAATTCAGACATGAAAAAAACATAATACCTCATAGCACGATAAAGAGGGCGATACCACAACACATAGGCTCCAGGAATCCCAGTAATGCCATAAATGATAGCAAGAAACCAAAGTACCAGTTCTATAAAAGAAGAAAAATTACAGAAAATGACATTACATGATGACAAAGAAAGTCCAATTTATAGCTAAATATAAGGTACAATTTAGAATCGACCTCCCCCTTTGATCCAGTTTACAGTAACTGCAACAAAATTCCACAAAAGACAGAGAGCCAAACCTACACAATTTCACGTAAAAACTTGTCACTATAGATCATATAGACCAGCTTTCATTCAAAGATTACTCTACACTCTGATAGGAAACAAAAATAAAATCAACAATACAATTCAAAAAGAACTTCCTACTAACCAGGCCCGCTACAGGATCTATCTTATTAACGGAAAATCTCATGAAATAGACATCATACTTTGCATGAGTAAACAGAAAAGGGAGTATTAAGAGCCGCCCATAAAGAGATGTGAAGTGGTACGCAAATGTACCAAGTTTAAGACTTTCAGTGCTGATACTGTCATATTTTGGTCCTAACTAAAGACTACATATACACATTACTGTTCTGTAAAACTATGAATGGGATGTTTAACTTCAATAACTGTTCGGATATCCTTATTTTAGACCTGGTGAAGTTAATTGTTTAAGCTAAGCTATCAGGACGTGTTCTTCAGATTTAAGGATGTTTAGTTTCTTCCTAGGTTAATCTCTGACTTGGCATGATGTGTTGCTACTTCATAAAATATCTAAGCTATTCTAGAATTATTTTGGTACTTGGCTTTCTTTACAGGGACATCATATTTTATTCTGGTGAAATCTTTTCAACGGGAATAGTTATTCTGGTATAAATTTGTCGAAATTTACATACAAGTTGCTGTGCGCGTACCTATATCATAGTAATTAAACTTCAAAATATTTTTTCAAATTATTTGTTTTCATACACTGATGTGCACAATGTTATCATATCATACAAAATAATTTGGCATTGAGGCAATTGGTGAATCGATAAGTGGAAGAACCTGGATACGTAGCTAGTTCCTAGTTTGTTGACAGACCAACCATGTTTCTATGATTTCCGTAAACTAGAAGGTAATTCTATATGCCCTGAGACTGAAACAGATAAACAAATTTATAATAAATCAAGGTGGGATTTTTAATACAAGTGCAAAGCTAAAGAACTTGTAACATAGACAATCTTCTACAACTCAAACGTAATAATGTGCATACAAGAGGAATTTATATATTGAGCCTCCCAAAATATAGGACTTGTAGTGAACATACCCAACCACGTTGTGAATGCAACGTACAGCGATTTCTGCAGATGTATTGGTATTTCATTTGCGATGTCATGATGAATAATGGGAAAAAAGGGCGGCCAATTTTTTTCTTCTATTACAACTCCAGCTGCCAAAATAAAAGGTAATAACAATATATGGCAATCTACAAGGCAATGAACAGCCCAATTTTTCATCAAGATATGTTTACATAACACCCTAATCAGGTATACCTCGTGATATTGCATCTTCACGTCGTTTTAGTTCCTGCAGCACATGAAGAAAATTTAATATGTGAAAAAAATATTGCTACGAAAACAATATAAACAGTAAGATAACTCTACTATCCAAATCATATTTAAGGTTCACAATCTTATAACATCCACTGCAAATTAAACAACAAAAAATGTCAAAAAGTTAGAGATATAGTCATGGACCCGACAGATGGTAGGTCAAAACCTTCGGTAAATACAAAATTCAAAAAATAAATTTTAACTTAAATATTTTTATAAGCAGAAAGAAAGTCCATGAGTGGCTAAACATTATTCCTTAGCTACAGACAATTATGATTAGCAAGCACTTAAATAGCTCCTAAAGAAAAGATGTGCCCTAGAAGACCCGGAAAATTAAAAATTATATATTCACCACAGTTGTATCAATTGCTGGCCTATATCTTATCAAGAAGCAGTTGATATGTAATCAATACCCAGCCATATTTAAAACCGCATAAGCAATCACCTGTTCCCTCTTTCTCAATTCAGCCTCTCTAGCTTGGAGTTCCTTCTCCCTTGCTTTCAGTTCCTGGAATTAAAAAGAAAATGAACCCAAAAAAATATATATATCAGTTCGAATAGTGCATATAAAGAGCCAATAGAAGGCAGTTCAACGTCTTAACCGTGTTTGGATACCTTTCCAGCATCAAGAGAAATATCAATTGTTGCACCACGGTCATAGGGTTCAGGCGGCAGGGGTGATAGTCTCGAGTTTTCAGGGGGAACACTTCCAGGATTCTAGAAAGTTAACATAAAAGCAAATTAGGAAAGGAAAGATGATGTATAAGCACCCAAACAGGTTCAATATATCAAACAAATGCAAGCACACCTCCAAACATGGTGCATGCATTTGTAACAATTAAAAATGTCACAACTGAAACATTTGAACTTTGAACGAACACACTTCAATAAACAGTTCATAGAAGAAAACTGCTAAACAAGTGAAGGGCAAAATATTTGTGGCACACTTGTTACGAACAATCATAAATACTATATCCTAAAGAAGAACATTAGCTAGTCCCCCAATTATACTTCTCCTAGAGCTGGTAATTTTTTTTTTTTTCCTCATGCTCTGCATTTTTTAACTACAGCCCCATTTCCCGTGTTTTCATTCTACAGCTCCCTGTTTATTTGTGGTGTTATTTTCTTTCCTTCCATGCTTTTTCTTAACAATGAACCGAATGTGAAGTAATTTGTGGCAGGAGCCGTAGGATTATATTTAGAAATCCCACTGAATTTAACATTGCTCAGGACCAAGAAAAAAGATACGGTGATTGTAGGAAGATTGAGAAGGTCATCTTGAAATTAATTTAGTCACTCCCACCATCTTGACCTCCAGTAATCCCTTTGCAACAACAACTGCAATGGCTAACTGATCCTTCACCCAACTGACAGCAACTATCAACTCACCACCATAAGCACCTCAAAAACTAGAACTCGGTTTTTACATTCCCATACACCACCATCTTACCAACAAGTAATATATTTCAGCATCAATCCAACTTTCATTCAAAGTCCAAAATATATTAAATCACATCACCAATAACGATCCAAAAATAGTTATCATCAACACCCTCACGATCAACCATGCCATAAATCACCAAACTAACCATAAATTTTTTAAGATCCACTCAATCACTCTAACCCTCAAAGCATGACTGCAATGGCAATCATTACCTTTGCTCTTTGTCACTATAAAAATTCATAGACAATTGTATGGGAGACTAGAATATTCAACTCAGGCTATTCATTACCAATTGTTTGGCATTTCCCAAAAGAAATGCCAAAATCTTAAGGTGGAAATAGCCAGGAAAGTTTGAAAAGGAAGCAATCTTACTGTCATGTAAAAGGCGCCTCCCCCATAATTTGATTGCCCTGGCCCTTTCCTATTTGCTGCTTCCTGACATTAATAGACTATAAACATACAAACTATTTGGAGTAAAGCAATAATTTGAAAATGAATGATTAAATTATTAAATGAAAGTTACATATCCTTCATGTCTTAACACAAAGGCAAAGAATCAGAAGATGACTAGCTTAGATTTTGTTTATGAACCAAAATAAGTTGCTCACAGCACGTACAAATCAAAAGAACATATACATTACATTAAATATAAACTAGGTAACAGGTCAAGCCTAATAGTAATAGGCATAAAATTGGTAAACGAAGTAACCTCATATTATGCGACTACTGTATAAAATTCACTTAATATAAAAAAAGAATTGATCACCAAAACCACTTGTTTTTTCTGGGCTAAAAACTAACTTATTATCACGAATTAAGTACAAAAATATATCGCATTAAATAACTCTCACCAGAGTTCCAAACAATTACTCTATTCCTATGATGAAATCTCAAAGCCAATAAAGAAAAAAAAATTAAAAAAAAAATCAACTCTCAGTAACGAAACAGAGTCTTGATGAAGAAAAGTACGGATAGGATGTGAAAACCAGGGCATCATAAGTGTTATGCTTGTGCAATTAAATTTGACACATCGACTCATTTGTTGGAATTACCAAACCAAGCTTGAGAATTGTTTGAGATGATTTTTAAAATTGGATGTACTCGAAGTAATATTTCATTGGAAAGCCATACACCGTCCACCAATGCATGATGAACGGGTCTCTGTCCCAGTTTAGACTTTAAAAACAATCCGTAAAAGCGTTAGAAAATCATGAGAATCGTAAAATCAAATCTAAAGCATACGACCAACAATGCACGTGCATTGATTCTTTCTCAACTATTTCGCTTTCGTTTCCGCGATTTTCTGGGCAACCAAACGGATAAACACCAACACATAAAACACAGGGAAATACAAACAAACAACACAGCTTGAAAACAATTCAAATCAAGTACATGAAATAGATCTAACGTTCCAAATAAACAAACATTGAAAACAAAACAAAGAAACGGGAAAAAGGAAATACAATCTACGAAGAGAAATCACCATAAAATAAATAGAAATTCATAACACAAACTATAAATGTATAAGACTTACCGCGAACGGATTGACATCGTCGTCGTAACCGTTATTATTGTAGCGACTCATGAGAACAAATCAGAAGATTCGAAACTAAAGAATGCGATAAAGAACTAATGCTCCTGTAGGCAGAGAAACGTGTTGAAAATGATGCAATGTCTGTACAAAGAGACTTTGATATGAATGGATTTGGTCGTGGAGGGGCTGTTTGTTTCGTAGGAAAACGGAACGAAAACGAAAAGCAATTCGCGCGTGATCCAGGGGACTGGTTTATATACCATGCCAGATTGAGTGAAATTACATTTAAGGACCGATTATAATAAATGAGCCATTTTTAGTAAAATTTTCAAATCTGGTTCATTGATTAATAATATCCATTAAATCAATTTATTAATCGTATAAAAGGGTAACATATCAAAAAATATATTTTTATTTAACTCTCTCATTTGAGCAGGGGTATAAAAGTCATTTCCAATTTACAAAGGCCATGTTGTCTCTATAGATAACTGCAGTTAACGGTATTTGAACGAACTTTCCCATTCGATTTGGGCCCAAGTCAGGCCCATTAATGTCGTTTGTTTCGATTACTCCGAGAAACCATGCAACCAACTTATATGGCGGATAGCAATCTTCTGCAATCAAATCTATATTATCATCAATCAAGTTTATTTTGGACCATCCGCAAAATGAATTGAAATAACAAAAAAGGGGTTTATGATACATCAAACATAAGCGTTACAATGGTTTGTGATACACAATAAACAAATTTCATCGGGAAGAATTGGTAACAAATGATAGTTATGAAACAATAGGGGGCCACTACATTTCTGATTATAGTTTAATGCACAACTGATCAGAGAGTCGTCGGTCTGAATAATCTGACAGGTTCTGGGGTTGATTACCTTATACTCCACTCAGCTTAAGAGCTTGGGTGTGTACTGTTGCTTTAGTTGTGTTAGTAGGGGTATTTGTTGCAGCTGCTTTACAGAAGATGTGTTTTTCTGGATTGTTAATGTGGCAGATCAAAATCTGTGCACCTTCAATCATTCACAAGCTGAAACCACAAGCTCTATTCCCTAATTTACATCAGTCTCCAAGTGATTCATTGCTTCAGCGCTCCCTCCGTATCATGTCTACTAGATCCTGGACTACTTCAGACATCAGTGGCCTGAATTCAGGCTGAGACTGCAAAAAAAAAAAAAAACAGAGTTTGTTAGATGGAAAAGGAAGAATAAGAGAGACAAAAACTCTTAGTTAACACATTTTTTGACCTCGGTAATTCCATGGTTTAAGATTATGTATGCAGAAGAACAAAGTTCTAGAAAACCATGAAACCTGATTGCTCATTCAGACAAATTCACTGAAAATTGGGTTTACAATACCTTCAAAGCATTTCGGAATCCGACTTCTTATTTATCTCAAAACAATATTTGTATGTTTTCAAGAACAATTACATGATATATAACATCAAATCAAATTCAATCTTTCCATGTCTGCCTAGTTTGTGTTTGGAGCATTCTCTTGACTTTTGGCGGCACCTAACAAACAGAAATACGCATTCTGGCAACAAGACACAAGTAAAACATATTGCAACAGAAAACATAAAAGATGTCCTATTCAGCACCAAATGGAAGTAAAAAATGAAACACTAACCTGAACACATCGAGCAATAATGTCTGCAAAGTGTGATAATGATTTAGCAGGGTAGTGTCCACTAAGAGAAGGATCAACCATCCTGGACAATGCATCAATGTCGTGAAGCTGGGGAATTGCCCATCTCACAAGAAATTGCTCGCCTCGATTTCTTGTTCTAGAAGACATTGTTAAGAAGTAAAAAATCAATAAGCTGACAGAAGCAGGAATACAATTTAAGACAAAAAAACTTAATTAACAGACAAATAATAGCCATATTTGTACAAATACAATATGTTTTCACCTCATTACCTGTCATAAGACTTCCGGCCTGTTAAGAGTTCTAACATAACTACCCCAAAGCTGTAAACATCACTCTGACAAGTATAATTCCCTGACTCAAATTCTGGAGCTCCATAACCATAAGCTGATAGCAGCTGTCCTGACAACTGAACGTAAAACAATTTCAGACAAAACAGGGTTGAAAGGCCACAACAAAATGCACCACTGCAAGCTTGTATGAAATTGTACTAGAATGGGCATTAAGTTTGTGGCGATATACATTTGTGGTTTTCCTCATAGCAAGCCCTAACAACCTACAAGTCTTTTCCAATTCTAATAAGAAAATTACAAATTATCAGAAAAATTACAGAATTAATTCTTAAACCAGTAAGATATTTGCAACATGTTTAGATAAACATAAACAAAGGCTCACAAGTAAATCTTTAGATATTCTGCAACACAATATCACTCTTAAGCATTTAAGTAAAGAATATTTCAGTTAAGATTATCCAAATTTTAGGGGAAACCAAAGACCGAAACCCAAGTCTAGCATAATCAGGAAAGATTTCTATGTATAGTACCAATGACACTGTTGATTGTGAGATTATGACTTACCTGACTCACTGAGCCTGATGATATCAGTGGAGCCAAACCACAATCAGAAACACGCACAGCAAGATCATTGTCAAGAAGAACATTGGCTGACTTAAAATTCTTGTGTACCATAGGTGGCTGACAAACCTCATGCAAGTACCTTCTCACACAAAACAATGAAAAAGATCAGTCATATAAAGGCAGCATAGTCCACCATTAATGCAATGATAAAAGTAAAGAATACCGCCCAAAGTGTGTTTGTATCTTTCGTACATTAACAAGTTTAAAAGTAACATTCCTGAAATGTCTGTACCTCAACTATATTAACAGATTCGGGAAACTTACTTCTTGACACATCAATCTACAGATTTGAGAATGGCATTACTAGTTTCAAATGCTTTGCACCATCCCACAATCATAGTTCTTCACCCCAACTTAATCTCTAGAAATTTTTCCCTTTTAATCACTAACCTCATAAACTAAGTTAACATCTTTATTTATCTTGTTTTATTCTTATTTTTTCAAGTTTACACTAGGATTAATTAGGACAATAGATCATTGCAGAAGCAGATGGATGGTTAACTAGGGGCAGAAACAGCCCTCTTGGTAGTTACTTGACTTACTCTAAGGCTCTAGCAGCTTCAAGTGCCATCCGAATGCGGGTGTTCCATGAAAGATTATTTTTTAATTCATCATCTGAGTGTAACATATCCTGCAGTGTCCCATTACTGCAATACTCATAGATCAGAAGCCTTTGACCATGCTCTGCACAGTAACCTTTGAGCTCAACGATATTAGCATGTTGTATTCGATCAATATTGTTTATCAGTTCAAGAAATTCATCATCCTTTTGCTGATTTGAAGCCCTCTTGTGCAGCTTCTTGACTGCAAGTAGCTACAAAAGCATCCAAAAGGGATCACACATCAGAACTGAATCTATACTGAGCCCATATGAGAGACAAATACATATCTAGGATTCCCAAAGTTAAAGCTGCCATATATAAGCTCAATCACAACTTTCATTTGAGATTAGCCAGTAATAAGAATAAACAGAGGAAACAGAACAAATTCAGAGTTCTGCAAGGGAAAAAGACAATCTAGAAAAACACTAAACAGAGCAATCCATGGATAATGGATAGAAACAAAGCTGATGAAGAAAATTGATGATCTAGCACATGATGTAACAGAGGTGTCAAGGTATCGAATGCCCAAAATAGGTTTCACTTAATCAATACTCACAAGAACATGCTATAAATTAATCAATTTCCAATAAAATTTATACCTTTCCATCAGGAAGCTGTGCCCTATAAACACTTCCCAGCATGCCAGCACCTAGAAGATTTTCTTGAGAAAAGCTGTTTGTATATTGCTGAAGGGATGCAATTGTGAAACATCTCACAGTCGTGCGACGGTTTGCAGTTTTAGTGGAAGTGTTCAAAACAGATCCTGCAGCAGGTACAATTGGTTTCACAATGACCTTCTCGACAGGAGGTGGGGGAGGGGGAGGTGGTGGAGGAGGGGGAGGCATCAACATCATATCTTGTCCACTTATGTCTATCTCATGATCATCCCGCCTTGGTATTGCGCCCATCCTTCGTGTTTTCTCTTGTTCATTCTGTGACTTTGGAACGGCTCCCATTCTTCTCATCTCTGATTGATGATCCTCCTTTGGCTTCATGGGTGCATTTTTTGGAGCTGTTCAAAAGATTTTCCAATTGTCAACTTATAAAAATGAATTAAAACCTGATAATGCCGCAAATAATTTATATCAGAACTGAATGAAAAACTAGAAGCAAATATATTTGCCTTTCTCCATTTGATTGGTTGGTTGCACCAAGGACCCATTGTCCCTGTGTTCCTCCCTGTTGTTGCCTCTATATGCACCTACTTGATGCCGCTTGAAGGTTCTGTCAGCTTCCTTCCTTCTACACCTTGGCATAAAAAGCAAAAATGCTAATGCCATAATTACAAATAGCAAAACTCCTGCAATTGATATCCAAACAATTTTTTTAGACGTTAAAGATTTTCTTTTCCCAGAATTTGAATCCTTTGAAGCAGATGGTCCATCAGCCTGTTTTCTAGGTTTCTGTTGAGCAGGTGGTGGCCCTGGGACCGGTGCACCGCCAAAGAATGGTGGTGCCTTAGAAAGTGGTGGTGCCCTAGAAAGTGGCGGTGACAGTGTTGGTGTTACTGTGGATGCCGGTGAAGGAGCAATTGTAGCATTAAAGGGGTTTCCATCTTTTCTGCATGTGTATCTTAAAATCAGCAATGGAAGCATAGACCATGAAGTCTCATAAAATATTTTTCGAGTGCACAGAATTTCAACCTCCCCTTTCATTAATAACAACAGATAAGAATTTAATAAACCCAAATGCACAAAACATCACACAGAGCATATCACAACAAATTTTATACATTCAAAGGCATTAAGTATTGTTTCAAAAACCAGAATGGGGCACATATCAATGTTGCAGAATTAGAAAATCATTCACTACACCAGCCAACCAGCAAGTCATCATGTGATGACTTCTAACATCAATATCACTAAATTAGTTGCATGAATCAGAGTCTAACAATGGTACCTCAGTTCTCACTTTACATATCACATCATTTTCACTTCTATGACATACAAGCATCCATATAAAATTATGTGATCAATTTACAACCTTAACAACTAAGATGAAATATTACTAAGATTATGTGTAAGAAATGGAACATACACCACAAGGCGATAGTTTTCAGTGCACCCTTACAAATAAATCCACCGTAAAAAATGATACTACCAAAAGATGACAACTTTGTCATCCATATCTGCTTGCATGTAATAAATTACGGGGGCCAGTTTGAGCAGAGGTAGATTGCATTTGTTTATTTGTAGTATTTCAGGCAAATAAATACACTGTCAACTTTTTTACCTATTCTTACCAACTGGATGACTTTCAGTAAGTTATAAACGTTAATTAAATAAAAATAACCAAGACATCCCATAAATTTGGCAGTGCAAGAGTAATCCCTGAATTTTTGTCTCCCTTGGACATCAAATTTAACAGTCCAAGTGCTCTCTTACATATATAAGCCAAAAATTTGTGACTCACCGGAAATTTGGGATCTTTAGCATCTTCTCAGGAATGGGTCCAGAGAACAGGTTATTCTCTATATTCCTGTCACAAAAGAGGAAATACATAAGCTGCAAAAATCTTCTATGAATTTTAATACTTTAGAATTTGGTTCTCGACATTGTAAACCATTGTATAAATTAACAGTTAATCCGAAAAATTAGATGTGATTAGGTTGAGAAGGGTACAAATCTCTGAGGGAAAGATCTTGTAAAACATCAAGGGTCCCAGATAGCTGATTGTTCTGCAAACGTCTGCCAACTGAAAAGTTAGCTATATTCATGAAGGTAGAATAGAAGCAATAAAAATGACCTTGCAAAGAGAAAGAACTCACAGAGTTGTCAACTGTGACAAATTTTCCAGAGATGGAGGCAGTATCCCACTCAAATTATTATTAGATAAATCTCTGCACAAACATAAGAATATCCATCAACCATCAATAACTACAGATGTTAAACTGTAAAATATAAAAAATAAAAGCTCATCAATTTAAATGAACCTACAGATTGATCAACCCTGTAAGGGCTTCAAAGGCATCTGGTATGTCACCACTTAACAGGTTGTTGTTTAGAGACCTGAAAGGCATCAATCAAGAGTTTCAGCTACGGAATAGATAAATGAAAATTCAGTGCATTGCCCATTAGGCATCAAAGCAATCACAGCAAAGGAAAGTTACATGTCTGTCAGTAGATTCAAAGTTGCTAGAGAACTTGGAATGCTTCCAGAGAACTGATTATCTGAAAGAAAACTGACAGAAAGGTAAAGACTATTATAACTTTGCCATAAGGAGGTGTGCAGACCAGGTATAAACTTAAGAACCATAAATGCATTATAGAGACATGGTAGCACATTTTTATTTTGTACAGAATAACATACAAGTTTCGCATGGAAACAGGCAAATTGGCTGGGATGCTCCCCCCAATGTGGTTGTTGCTTAAATCTCTGAAACAAAGAATGAAACAAGGATAAGGACAATGTGCACAAATGTAGCAACCAAAAATAATTCACTCGCAATATAGTATTATCAAATAGAACAAAACCTCAGCACACTGAACTTTCCAGTTAGTCAGAAGAAATCTTTTGAAACATAAAATAAAGGAAGGCACAGTTCTACCTGCTGAGCAGTGCATCCGAGGAATGTTCAGAAATGGTCATTTTTGGCCTATTTTTCTAACTATACCACTAAGAAAATAATTTACTGACTTCAAAGTCTAAAGTCAAGCAACTTCTTGGCTTTCCTAAAAGGCCCTATGTATCTAAACAGCCAAAATCACATGCCTACTGAACTCTTTTGGCTTGAAATCTCCTAAAATAAACAGAACATTATGGAACTCATAGGCAGTGAAAGAATAAATTAATTTATTTACTATTTTGCAGTGGTGTGAAGTAACACAACACACACACACACACACAGAGAATCTCACTTACATTACTTTGATAGAAGCAAAGCCACTTAAGTTATCACCCAGCTTTCCTCCTAAATTAGCACCATTAAGAATTCTAAAAGGTCAAAAAAGAAAAAGAAAAAATAAGAGATTAATGTGTAAATCACCGAGATAATTATCAATGCAAAGAGTCAAAAGGAGCAGCCATACATTGTAATTATGTCTGAAGCATTGCATCGGACACCTTGCCAATTTTCACCACATGGATCTCCCGCGCTAGCAACCCACCCGGGAAGTAGGGGACTACCCAGCGCAGCATATAAGCTATTAATTGCAGCAACTAATTCAATCAAACCAATGCAGCAAATCAGATTCCAAACCCCATGTAATATTTAAAAAATGCTACAACAACCGTTAACCAAACACAAAACAGTCAAACATAAGTTTACAGCTTCGAGTTTATTCGATGAGTAAAATGAGAGAGGAAACTTCACGATGAAAACTTTATTTGACGTCCATCAAAAAATGTGGCAAACTAAATCTTAAAAACCTGGGCAGTGCTGAACACCAAAAGACAATTCAAGACTCCAATTTCTTAGCCATTCCCACATTTTGTCAGCAACCAAGCTTACCATCACCAGGATTTGTAGCACCAAGCGAAATTCCAGCTGCCCAGACCACCACAAACCACACAAAGATCTCTGCATGGATCTTCCAATTCTTGCAATCTATCTTGGATCTCTTCACCCCCATTGATCACTAAGTAAACTCCAATCGTCGATTATTTCTTGTTCGCCAACATTAGCTGAATCTACGCTCTCCAATCTGAAAACTTAAGCAAACAAGTAAATCAAATCATGTAATCAATGATCTACACTTTGTCTCACACTCAACTGTACAACATCAGCCCATTTCTCAAAACCAGATTGCAATAGTAAAAATACAAAAAAAAAAAAAGACTCAGACCAAAACAAAAACCGTTGCTGTAGAGAAACAATCCAGATAAGAAATATAAAAGAACTTACAAAGAAGCTGAACAACCATAAAGTTGAGCAAATGCTTTGCAAAATTGAAGAAAATGAAGCCACTAACAACGAGAGAAAAAAAAAATAAAAGTGTAAAACTTTTGTAAAGTGTAGAATTAAAGCGCAAATTAAGCGGAACTTAAAGGCTAAGATTCAATGAATTGAGGTAGTGAAGAGATACGTAAGAAAAATAATACTAACAACAGAATGGTGTTTAATATATAGAAATTAAAACGGAAGGAGCAGCTGTGTCTCACTCGCCTGTGGAAAGTGCTGAAACGAAAAGAGGAGTAGAAAGCTGAGAACTGTGGAAAAATCGGTGCACAGAGAGAGAGAGAGAGAGAGAGAGAGAGAACAGAAAGGTTCTCCGAAACAGCGGAACTCCTTTTTTCGTTTCGCTTTTCCACTATTTCTCTCTCTTTAGCTTGTTTATTTGAGCCTCTCTTTCCATGAAGTTACAGCGTGGACGTGCATATCTTCTTCTAGTTTACTTTTATTACACCGCTTTAACAAGTCCTCCACGCGCTCCCTCCATGCCCGTTGACTGGAGAGTGTAAGCACGCTCACCGAGCGGGAGTGACAGACAGCGGTATTAACCGAATAAATAAAGCACAGTACAGTACCTAGATAACTCAGCCTCGGTTATTCCACAAACTGTAATTGTCAATAACAGCAGCCGCCATTTTCTCCATCAAGAGAGTTCAGTTCACGTGCTTGCCCCGTATGATTGCCATGGGCTTCTTCACTCTCGCACCAGAAAAGCCCAATGGGCCAGATGGCCGTTACAACCAGTTGTCATTACTTGGTCCAGGTCAGGTCAGGTCAGGTCTGGTCAGGTAAGAAAAGAAAACCGACTTTTAGAAAAGCGAAGCTCCAACGTACAAAAAGCATGAAAGGGGAGGCAACCAGTCTTTATCCCCTATCTGAGTTGTCATTCATCGCGGAATCTATCCCATCCCACCTATCAAATTTACCAAAAACTCCTCCACTTACGATAAAGATTATTATTATTATTATTATTATTATTCAGAACTTTCACTTCAAGTTTTGTTCGCTTATGCTTGCACGCACAATCAATGAAGGGCCACACAGGAATAAAGCCTTTTAATCATTGAATTAATTGTCTTTTCCGTACACGTGACATGAAGTTATTACAAATAAGTAATAATATTCTAAAATTATTATTATTATTTTATATAATATATCAAATAAATAAATATTAATTATTAGACTAAAATAGTCATATTATTCCCATTGAGTGTTGTGTACTGTCAAGTAGAATACAGATGAGACACAGAAGGTAGTAGACAAAGTTGTCTATAAATTTGGAGACCCTTATCACATCGAATAAAATGACAAAATTAAATTTATTTTATTTTATAATGTAATTTTATAACATCTTTAAACTATTATTTAATGTAATTTTATTTTAAGATTAGGAGTCAAATAAGCATAGATAAGAAGATAAGGGTCATGATCATTTGTCAATTGCCAAACATTTAAATGCAAGAGTTATAATCTTTGGTATTACATTTGACATAATCCAGTATTGCCACAAGTTGACATGGTCAAAACACATGTAAAATAGAATACAAGAAAGCGACAAACATCGCAGCCGAGTTTAGCTATTAATAAGAACAAGGTAGCCCAAGTCTCACTCCTTAATTAAGAGGTGGTTGGTTCCTTTCGATGCTCTTGTCTTGTTGAGAAAAATACAATGGAGTCTTAGTACCTATGGATAGCTGCCACGCCTACACTTTATGATTAACTTCTTTTTCTTTTTGTATTACGAAAGCATGAACGGTAAAGAACACTTTACTGTCATTTTATTTGTTGTCGGGGGTGGTAGAAAGTGAGTGATTGGTAGTAGTTAGCGTGGGCTAATTGCTTAGAGGGTGGCAATGACATGCATGTGAATGTGATGGGGCCTGTAAAAGTAAGGCAGGATTACATTACAAGTCGCAGGTTGAACTGCATTAATTTGGACTTGTGAAGGAAGTAGGGTCGCCAATGGCCATAGAATTAGATGCATACAGCCTGTACATAATACTGAGTGGTCACAGCTAGGATTAATATCCGTGGCTGTCACTTATTTTGTTCCTTGATTTCATGTCATGTGATCAATTAAATGCAATGCCTTGCCTGTATTTTTCACACGTACATGTTATTATTATTACTATGTGAAATTATTTTATTATATTATTTATATTAAAATAATAAAATTATTTAATTAATAATATAAAAATAAATATATTAAAAATAAATATATTTAAAAAATTTAAATTTTTTTTAATTGATTTTATTTATTATAAATAAATAATATTTTTTATTTTATTAATTAAATTATTCTAAAACAACAATTATCCAATGCAGCAAAAGTATCTGTCCTAAAATTTTCTCCCTTGTTTAGATTCGACTACAGACTTGCAATCAAATCAACGCTTAATCATTGGCCAGGTACTCGTATGCCCAACTGACTCCCTTACCAGAAAGGCCATAACCAGAAAGCCTATATCTAAAAGCCCACATGCTACAGCCCATAATCACTTAAAAAAGACCAAATATAGGAAGCCCATATTCGGAAAGCCAATATTCAACTCCCTATCGTTACATGGCAACCCCATCTCCAAATCTTATTTCCTTTCCTCACAACCGTAATCTCTCTGTCTCTCACCCTGAAAACTTCCCTCCTCAAATCAAAGGCACCGTTATTGCGAGAGAGAGAGAGAGGTTCATCACAAAAGAAAACTGAACAATGCGATCACGGTTTACTATAGCCCTAGCTCGCACTTTGAACAACACGAGACCCTTTTCATCCTCTGTACAAACCTCAACCGAACCCACCAATTTCCCGCAAACTCTCGCGGGTCTCCGTGCCCGACTGGCCGCCGAGACACCGATCCTCTCAGATTTCATTGACCTTCAATCCAATAATTCGTACTCTGTGGAAGTTGGAACGAAGAAGAAGCCGCTGCCCAAGCCCAAATGGATGAAAGAGTCAATTCCTGGAGGAGATAAGTACGTTCAGATCAAGAAAAAGTTGCGGGAGCTGAAGCTTCACACTGTTTGTGAAGAGGCAAAGTGTCCTAATCTGGGCGAGTGCTGGTCTGGGGGCGAGACGGGGACTGCAACTGCCACGATTATGATCTTGGGTGATACTTGTACTCGCGGTTGCAGGTATTTGTGATTTGTTTTCATGATGTAATGTGGAATGAATTTGGCTAGAATTTAGGAGTTGGATTTATTTTTGTTTCGTTTGACGTTAAAGCCGCACAACTTATTGGTCATAATATCTCTCGAGGTTAACCAATGTATGGCAATGCATATAAATGGAATTCTTATTGACTAGGTAAATAATGTTTAAATCTTCAGGTTTTGCAATGTGAAGACATCCCGTTCACCTCCTCCACCCGACCCAAACGAGCCCACCAATGTTGCCGAGGCAATTGCATCATGGGGTTTGGATTATGTGGTGATAACTAGTGTTGATAGAGATGATTTACCTGATCAAGGAAGCTTGCATTTTTCTCAGACAGTACGGAAATTGAAAGAACTGAAGCCAAATATGCTTATTGAAGCCTTGGGTATGAATTCTGCACTGCATAGTTTACAAGTGTCTTTATTGCCTGCGAATTTTATATGTCAACGCTTATATTTAGTTGGTTAAGGAGTTGGCTTCTTGATATGAGTTGTACTTAGAATTTCAAATACAGCTTAGTTTCTTATTTTCTAAATATGTTGCCTACACTCTGGTCTAGTTCCTGATTTTCGTGGAGACCATGGGTGTGTGGAGGAAGTTGCAAAGTCGGGGTTGGATGTCTTTGCTCACAATATCGAGACAGTTGAAGAGCTTCAAAGTGCTGTGCGGGATCGCCGTGCTAATTTTAAGCAATCCTTGGATGTTCTAATGATGGCCAAAGACTCTGCTCCTGACGGTACACTGACTAAGACCTCAATAATGTTAGGCTGTGGGGAAACACCTGATCAAATTGTGAGCACTATGGAGAAGGTGAGAGCAGCCGGTGTTGATGTGATGACATTTGGTCAATATATGAGGCCATCAAAGCGCCACATGCCGGTTTCTGAATACATTACTCCCGAGGCTTTTGAGAAGTATCGAGCGCTTGGCATGGAAATGGTATCAACCTGATGTTAAAAATATTTTGATTATTTCAGTTGCCTTTTTGTTTTACATGTATACAAATTGGTGTCATTGCATCTTTTTATCCTGGCATGCTAATCAATCATGACTACTGTCTCATAGATATAAGGGTGTTTTTGTGCTTCTGATAGTGCATTTTGAGCTTTTATTGTTAAAGGTTCGGAAACTGGTTGGTTGGATTGGGTTCTTGCTTAATGGATTTCATTAGCTGTATTAGTCTGGGGGGCATCTTAACCCTGCTATTCCATTGGTGCTCTTTGCACAAATGTATCCCACTGGAGGAGTGATTTGCTTATTAATTCACAATTGGGGATTTTAGTTTTTACTGATGTGTGGATCCTTTAGCCATAAGAGTGTAAGAACAACTGTGGCAATACCTTAGATTCTTCTGTTCGTCAATTTAGCTGGTCGACCGATTAGAGTGTTTTTTGGCTTGCATAGGCTTTGTTCGTCGACTAAGTTTGTGTTGTGTGTTGCATATGCTTGATTATGCTGTTGTGTTTTCGATAAGTGAGTGATTCTCTCGTGAAGTGCTGAAATCTTTTGTCTTTTAGGAAATGTTACAGCCATAAGGTGGTTCTTTTTCACCTGCATCACTGGCACCACCAGTATAGCTAGCTAATGTGTGTCATATTTGGATGGAAGATTCATTCTATTACATTATATGTCTTTTTGGTCTTTTTCCTGCTCTTGATTGTGTGCCCATTTCTCTGTCACAGACAATGAGGTGGGCCATTGCATCTTCCACCTTCACCATGTCCATTCGGGAGATTATTGTCTAATTTTTAAGTGACCAATACAATTTTTTGACCCCTTTTTTTTTGTTTGCACTCTGATTTTTTTGAATTTATTGTTTGCTTACTTTATATGATTGCGTGAAATAGATAGTATGAAATGATTGTTCTTATTTTCTGCTTAAACAAATCCTTGATATAATGTTCTTAAATTTGTGTTGGTCTTGTGTGACTTTGTCATAACCAACAAGGATGTGGTCATATATTTTCCTGGTTGATCTTGTGATGTGTGGCAAATTATCAACATCTTTTAATTTGCTCTAAGATTGAAGTGGTCATGAATTGTATCCACAGAAAAGCAGGATCGGACATAACATTCTAAATCTACACTTTCATGGAACAGGGGTTTCGATATGTGGCATCTGGTCCTATGGTCAGGTCGTCATACAAGGCAGGTGAATTCTACATCAAATCTATGATAGAATCTGATCGGGCTGCTGCTTCTTCATAGTTTCCTCTCTCTCGATGAAGCCTTCTTTGGTTTCTTTCCTCTATATGAAACATGAATCCGTCCCTCTGTCTGTTGTTTGAACGATAACTTTCATCTATATAAGACCAATAAATGCTACTACAGGTCTAGAGCAAATTGGTGGATATAGCAGAGAATGAATAGGTTGTGACCTAAAAATGCCAGTTTGGCTTGTTCTTTAGGTTGCATGAGCTTGGGTACTCTGTATTTTTTAATTTTAACATGTTCCAATGTATATCAAATTTTTTGTAATTATTAGATTATATTTTTTTTCTAGCCTTTTAATTGTGCCTTTACCTCCTTGTCAAGCATTCACTGTGTAGTAGAAGTTTTTCGATGATGTTACTAAGATATCATATCTTCACTGTTTCATTTTGCCTCGTGGAATTTCAGTTACCTTCTTGCTTAGGTTACATTATGCCTAAAGGTGTAAGTATATGCTAGTATCAACTCATAATCTTCTACTTCCCATTGCTATCTTTCCCTTTATAGGACTTGGAATTGATCAAGGTGAAATTCAATAGTTTTGTTTAACAGAAACATGCATAAATACAAAATGCAGACAAATCAAGTATTTTTTTGTTAACTATCATTGTGGGGGATTGCCAGGCTGGTGCAATCCGTTCTTCAACCACCCATGAACACTAGCTGCCTGCTAGATAATACAGTTCTTAAGGGGCTGCACGCTGTAGAGCCCGAAGTGCTACAAGGACGCTCTGGTCCATTTAAGGTGCACCTGGTTTTCTAGCTGCTGAAAGTGCATCCTGGATCGGTTGGTATCCAGAGGTACATAGCTTGGATAAATGCCATGCTCAAAATCTAAAACAGGGACCGGTTGTTTCTAAAATATAATGCTTAGGCTTCCATGCTTGCTAACCAAAGTGATTTTTTTTTTTCACGCTTACAACTTTGTGTTGTCAAAAGTTTAAAGTTAAGTAGACAATTTATTCTTGGAAAATGCAGTCCTAGTTCCCTCTGCCCTGCTATAGCTAGCAAAGCTCAAGGACTGGACCCATGGAGCACCTCAAAAGGAGAGGGCACCCAGATGCCCTTAGACCATGATTTCTATTTTTCTTTGTTGTAAGGCAAAAGACAGACCATTTATAGAATCCTTATGTTATTAAGGATCTATGACAAGGGCGGAAGGCTCTCTCCCACCCTGGAAACTCGCAATGAAAGATCATTACATTAATCATAGCTTCCAATTTCTTTTCCTACTGTACATCTCTGATTAATCCACATTGTTATCTCGAGATCCCCTTTAATACATACCCCTTTACATAATTACATCCAATCTGTCACCCTCCTTTTCGCTTCACCTCTAATTATTTCCAAGAGCTCCCAACAACCAATTTCCATTCAACTTCAACAAAATCCGTATCAAAACATACTCATTATTGCTTACTCCCGTGTGCCTTTGCCAAAGCCATCCTGCTTTAACCCTTCTGTTAGTTGGGAGATATAAAGCCCCCCTTCGAATCAGCAAAAATCATCAATATCTCCGCCCGGCTCACATTCTTCTCTCCGTTGTTCCCCTCCCACTTCTAGCAAAACCATTTTCTCAAAACTTAAACCTCTCAAATACAGTCAAAAGCGCAAAGTGTCATCCATGTTACACATTTGATAGCTGTTAGAATAGAAAGAAATCAAACTCACCAACGCATTTCGTAAAACTATTGTCTCACCACTTTCTGTAAACATAACCTTCTTCTATTAGAGTTACGTTTTCTGCAAAAAATGGGTTGCTGTATTAGCTCCAACAAGAAAAGCCCGCATCTTCCGTACGCTCCATCAAAACCTCCTCTTGTGCCAGAACCTGAGAGAACCCATGTCAACAACAGAGCTCCACCACCTTGTCTCGAAGTAGAAACTGTAAAAGAAGTTGTACTCTCTGAAACTCGCTTACCCAAACCGCTAGCGCCGAAAGACACCACCACCCAGATGTCCATAAATCACGAGCACAGCGTTGAAGCCACAGAAATGACGAACAACCATGTAGAAGAATCCTCTCAAATTTCTCAAGTGTCAGAAATATACAGCATCAGCGAGAGTTTCTCAACAACTACTACTGCAACAACAACAATAACAACAATAGCTTTAACAGAGAGAAAAGAAGATGAAGCAATCAGCAAACTGACCACCCGAAAAGTGAATCACAGGTCTACTGATACTAAATTACTAAGAAAATGTCCCAACGCCGGAGACATCTCGCGAGGAGCGAAATCTCCAGCTAAAAGAGCGGAGACATCACGGGTTATGTCGAGGTCAGTTCCAGGAAGGAAAACGCCACGAAATATGGCGACTACAGGTGTAAAGAAAGAGAGTGGGGATGGTACGTCAGTTCGACGGTCGAGGTCACCTGCTTCCAGGACGACTGGTGGAGTGGCGAAAAGGAGTCCGGGTAAGGTGTCTGGAAGACAAGGTAGCAAGTTTCGGTTGGAGAATGCGACCAAGGAGGATGTGATAAACGACAGCATTTTGAAGGAGAAGAGTGAGTCAAGTGAGTCTCTTGACAACCCTCATGTTTCCTTGGAATGCTTCATCTTTCTGTGAATTTTACTCGCTGCCTTTTTTTTTTTTTTTTTCTTTTCTCCTTTCGGAAGCCAAAAAAATATTATTTTTCAGTTTCGGGTGGTTTTTGCTTCAAATAGCAAAAGGAGTTGCAGATATTTGGGTTGTGAATTTCTGTAAATTGCAATGTAGTTATTAACATTTGGTGAATTTTATTTGGAGTTGATCTAAGCACAACCATATTTCTGTATGCTTAATTTGTTTTTGGGGTTCTTGAAATCTAGAGATTGTAAACGTGTATTTGTATGTATAGGGGATATGGAATTGAATTGCGAAATGTTATGGTCCTTGGAATGGAGCATCATCATTATGCCTCCTCTGTATTTTATACTGCTTGGGATAATTGAAGAAGAGACTTCTTTCTTTTTCGTTGGAGTTGGTGTGAATTGTACACAAAACAAAGATTCTTGTCTGGTTACCACTTGATTAACATACCCTTAAGTCCAAATCTCTCTTAAAGATTACAAGAAAACAGTGGGAGAAGGTGTAGGATTGGAAGGCTTTCCTATTATTTCATGATAAAGTTGTACTAGAGCAGGATGGGGGCCTTTTTTTTTTTTCTTTCCCTCTCTTTTCACAGTAACTTCATTATTTTAGTCATCAAACATGACCTTGTGATTGCATATTATCTAGGGATATGCATATAGATAACCCTCACAATGGAGCATCATCTTCTCTCTTTTTGGGATGAGATGACTGATGGCTGGTGAGGGGATCGATTGAGACTCTTTCTTCTTTATTAATTCTATTTTGTTTTTGGTACGAGAGATGGATTGTATTTGTACAGAATGCAAAGGACCTGGATGCCATGCCCCCTGCCTTACTTTTAACACGTACTTTTGGATATTGTCTGGATTTTATTCTTTGAGATTCCACCACGGTAAAGTGTTCAAGTCCAATTTCAAGTTAGATTATGTCTCTGATAAATTATCGTTAATGGATAGCAAATTATGCTGGTCTATATAACATCTCTAAGAGAACAGGGACCTAACCTCGGTATCTGTAGTTGTCAGCGAATATGCATTCATTCCGTACTTGCTGCAGGCAGGAAAGTAAATTCTCTGATAATTTCAGCAGAAAAATGTATCTGATTTAATGGAAGGACATTCGGATTGTTTTGAAACAAATCAATTCATCATACAAGGAGACAAATTGATCAGAGAAGCAAAGCCAACATGCGAAAATTATCAAGTGAAAACATGCACATAACCTCGGGCTTTGTTTCTCTGATATTCATTCCAGCTTCACTGGTAGTGACACTAACTTGAGTTTACAAAATGATGAGAATCATAAATATATTGTGAAAGACTCGGTGTTTTGTTTTTTCACTTTAATTATTGTCATTTAAGCTTGTGATTGAGCTTGAGGTGAGGCTTTGATTATGCGGATGAAGAGGCTGTAAGATGCGCTCTGGAGGACAGGGCGCTGGAGCTGGGTGTGCAATGAAGGTAGGAATTTGCTCGCCGGGCATCAAAACTGATACCCCTTTCGCATACACTGTCATCTGCACAAACACATAAATCAAATGTCAATTTGTAAAATCAGCGCGTACTGGGAATGCACAAGCGAATATGCAACCAAAAGAAAACATTGATAACACTTCTTTTAAAACAAACGAGCAACCCAGCAACACCAAGGTTGAATTGGCTTATAGCTTTCTTCTTCTTCTTCTTTGTTTATAGCCAGACACGCAATATGCACTAAACAACAAACGCGTGCTGGGACTGGAAGCACTGCTCTCACCGCTTCATTTCCCCAGCAACAAGAGAGTTTAACATTATTAAAGACTCAGTTACACTAGATATCTGTACACTGCGATCTAAAGCAATCAAACAATCTAGTCACAGATAGAGATTATTTCTGCATTCAAAGTCATCAAAACTCTAGATTGAGAGGATTTTTCCTGAGGTTCCTTTGACCAACCATCATATTTATCAGAAAAAAGGAGAGTAATGTGCAAATTGTGCAACATATTTTTAATGGGATGGCCATATGGGTGGTTCAGTAACCAAAGGAAACTCTTCACGCATATTGGTTTACAGATTCTGATTATTTTAACCAGAGAGAAGTTGAGAAGAGGCTGCCATACTTCATAGAAAGACAAAAATTTCACCTTTGTCATCCTTAAGATACAAGAATAGGGACATAAGAGAATGGGAGTAACCTTATCAAGTGTTAATACCAACACAATATAATAATGAATATGTCTGTTGATTTCACAACTCTTTCCATAAATCAAGGGGTGCTCCATGCTTAGTTTATTGAAAGTTGGTAGCATTATGAAAGATGGTGAACGAAGCCACGTTGTATGAATATCCTAAACTTCAAAACAAAGCAACACCACTTAGGTGACAATGTTAGCCAATATTGAGTGAGTTGCATCAAAGCAAACAATTCAGGCAAGAAAATAAATTTGTCTAGACATGCTTGCATGCAATTAATGGCGTGGGACAAACCTTGGGATGGCACATAAAGGGGATCGTCAACTCCACATATTGAAACAAGATGATTTTAAAGACAAAAACCACATGGATGTTGACAGCATTACATTTCTGAGGATCAGGATCCAGCATATACAGATGATAATTTCACACCATTCTATCTTGGCCTCATACATAGATGCTTACATTTGTCTCCAGCACTTTACAGAAAGGATTTTATTTGGACATGAAGATTGACAAAACTTCTATGGTTTGGCTTGTTATGACACTCGATACAAACCCCACATGCTTTGTGACATTTCCTGGTCCCGTTAGTATTCTAATCTCAACCATTAGTTAAAAAAAAAAGCAGATGAGGAAAGTACAACAGTGAACTATGTCCATTAGTTTGTTCATAAACATTTGGAAACGGGGAAGAAATTGCATCTAGGCTTTCACAGACAACATTTTCAGCTCAAGCATGACCGACACTGGCAGCCATTAATGAAGACATGAATAGGATCAAGTTGTTGGTAGGTTTGAGAAGCAAATATGAGTCTCCAACATACGAAAAAGACAAAGCTATACCATAATATATGAAGAATGGTAAGGAAAGAGTAATATTTTAAACTTAAATTCTATTATACAAATATGCTTTGGGATGATAAAAGCTTGTAATTATTCCAAGATGTTAATAATCAAATAAGGTTGCGTCATAGCGCTGTTCCAATAAAATATCAGAGTATGTTATGATTCACAATCCATAATGCATCCACTATAGAAACTCAAAGCTGCATGCCCATTAATAATTTAACCATCCCTGTCATTTTCCATAAATCCACAATCGGAATCCAGAGCTTACAATTTCCTTCTGTGAACATGGCTCTAAAATTCCACCAATACCAGCAATGCACTGTGAGAAATTAATTTGGATTTTGGATTGGTCACAAAGCAATATCATTGAAGGAAAAAAGAATGGGAAAAAGTTGAAAACTTTACACCAATTTGATGAACATCATAATTGCAGGTTAAAACCCATTTTTGGTTTGAATTGGAAGGAAGAATTGATGTATCAAATGGATGAAGAACTGTGATGTGAAAAAACATGAAAACTTGCCAACACGGGCAGTCCAATGGAGCCTATCTTGATTGGATGTTTTGTATGCATTTAGAATAAATGGGTCCCTGCGATCAGCCTTTCTGTCTAATGGAAAGATTTTATCTCTTCAAAAACCAGAAAGGAAAGAAGAAAGAGAGGCGTACAATTAAATCTGTGGCTAGAAAAAACAAAAATGAATAGAGAGAATAAATTGAGGCATCAAATATAGAACACAAATATTGAAGCCATTTGCAACCTTGGAATTGTATGGACATTTGAATTATTGACTAAAATTTTAAGTAAATAACCATCAAAATGGCAAGGTTATGAAAATGATCACCAGTCATCTCCCATTCATGACCAGTTTATGCAAATTGCAAAATGACTAGTCAAACTGCATGAATTTAGCTATAATTGCACACAAAAAGAAAGTAAAGGAACAGTCGCAATCACATTAGCAGGAGTACTCAATGCATCTGGAGATAACAAAACAATATCAAAAAGGAAATGTGGAAAGAGATGTAGTGAAACAGAAAGCAAATTTCGGTGCTGCTGCTATCAGAACCATAGGAAAAGCATCTTCTATTTTCTTTTTTTTTTTTTTTCCCAGGAAATGAAAATACTTAATTAAGAATGAGAAAGAGAGCATACTTTGGGAGAAGGATAATTAGGCTTGCCATTGAAAACCATCTGTGCCTCGAGATCAGAATGAGAGCTTGGACCGGAAGGCAATGATCTCGGCCTGAGAAACCTCTCAAAAATAGCCATAACAAGGAACATTGAAATGAGAATGGCAGTAGCTACAAACCCAAAAGACACAGCATTCACTGAGTTATCAAAATGTGTCCAGTGCTCTTCTCTCTCCATATTCAACGGAGCCACGGCCGCTGCTGGTGGCGGAGCCATAACTCTCAAGCTATGACATTCACCAATCATTTGAGGCCGTATTTAACAGCACATCACCAGAAAAGTAATCTCCCCCTCTTCGGTGTTCTCTCATTACAAACAAACTAAGCAAAGTAGCAATGTGAAAGGATTACAGACCATTACGCATGCATGCATTCCTTAGTTTTAGTTTAATTTTATGGCAGGGTGTGGTTTTCGAACACGGTTATAGACAGAGAATTGACAAAAGAGAAGGAAGTTAGAGAAGTTCTAAATTCTTGTACGTTACTGTTGTCTACTGCTGCTATTCAAATAGAGAGATGAAACTGTGTATGCGTGTGCTTGAGAGAGAGAGAGAGAGATGGCTGGAGGTTGAACATAAAGCTAGCCTTGGATTATGAGTTGCCGAGGTTGAAAAATGAAAAGAGAGTTCTCCTTCTTATAATACAATAAAGAGCTCCCAGCTTTTGTAAACTAACTGCTACCTCCATGTGCGGTTAACTTTTACCTCTGCAAATTGCTGCTTCACTGTGAGCCTTGTTACGTTGATATTAGTCTGAAATCAAACTGGATTAATCGTTGATTATTGCAAATTTAGAATTGTAATTAAGAACTGTAATTAAAAGTGATGATACCCCTCGTTATCTTCTATATCATTTTCTTTGAAGCGAATTATGGAATTAATGGAGTGCATTGGCTATAATCAAAGCGTTCGGGCATGAGGTCCCCCACTCTTCCACTTCATGGCATCACGTGCCTCCCGTGCGAGAGATGCCCAAACTGCGGTCCCCTGTTGGGACCACTTCCGCCACGTGTACGCCTCGTACTGAACCTAAGATCGAGCCGATACCCTGCGACACTGAGTCCTTCAGATTGGCTCCTCGGGACCAATCACGACCGTTCATGTCCTCGCACGGTTTATCTTAGAGCGTCAGAAAATTATTAATAAATGAATAATTGAATTGAATTGAATTTGGGTGGTCAGATCGGGTGTGGGGTCGGGTCACAGGGGGCTCATGCTAGTTTTGGACTCATGTGAAAGACATTTTGGGCTAATTTCCCTTTGCTATGATGATCTGATGCTTCACTGCTACCTCTTTCTCTTCTTTTGATGGTAACACGAGTTGTAGGCTGGGCTCTGAGCATCGGGCCCACCCTTTTTCTTTGATTTTGAGAAGATGGGCCCTGTTTGTGGGGCCTAGTTATTCATGGATGCCGTGAATCCGAATCCTCTCTTGTAAAATTACCATTACAAAGCTCCTTTTCTCCTTCCTCCTCCTCAATGGACTCCAAGCTGGTCAAACCATACCCGTTTGCTGAGGTGTCAAATACGTGGACGTTACACATCAGCCTCGATATCTCCCCTGGCCATCTGTAACCTGCCAATAAATATACCCGGGTCCCGATTGGCGTCATTGTAAGATAAAGCCGTTTGATTGGGAGCCAATTTGCTGTTGATGTGGAAATTGGAGATGATGGTGTTTCCAAGTGTGATCCATCAACCTCGTTCCACATATTGAGTTTCCCATCATACGCTTCGATGTGTCCTTTCCATGCATTCAAGCAATCACCGGGGCTGAAAAGTTTATTGTCAACGGCTACGATATCTAGTTGCCACATCCCCTTGATCAGCCCCCACTTGTTCTTCTCTGGATCGTACACCACAGCTGAGCTCCTCTCCATCGTGCCCCATGGTAGCGCAACTCTATCGCGGTCTCCTCTCTCAGCAAACCCACCTACCACGTGGATTCTCCCTTGCCACGTCACCCCTACACATTTGTATCTCAACGTGTTCATGTTAGGCAAAGCTTTCCATTCATCGAGTGCAGGGTCGTACACCTCAGCAGACGAAATACCACGCGCGCACGAAAACATTGACTGTTCCCCTGCTACGTAGATTTTATCTTCACAAACTGTGCAAGAAAAGTCAAACCGCGGTACACGTAGCGGTGCGCATTTGGACCAGACATCTTTACGTACATCATAACGTAGAACCCATGAAAGGACCTCGAGGTTAACCTCAACGACGTCGTCAGGTTCATGACCTTGAACTTTGTTGCAGAGTCTGCCGCCGATGATGTAACTGTTTTCACCAGTGGAGGCCATGGAAAAACCCTTTAAAACCTGGTTGTCAACGAGGCCAGGGATGGTGGTGACGTGGTTCCATGCATGAATTAATGGGTTGTAACAATCTATCCGGTTGGACATGCCTGCACGCGATGCTAAATCTCTGGAGCAAAAAGATGCATAAATTCTATAAACAGTGGAAGAATTTTCTGGCGAAGATGGAGAAGGTAGCTGAGGTGAAAAGGAACTCATGGATGTCTAGAACGATTAGGTATGGTAGCTAGCTAGCTCTCTCTGTTGTGTACATGCATGTGATATTTTGTGGGAAAGTGGGGGAATTGGATAGTACGAAGGAGAGAGGAAGATACAAGGGGAGGCCCGGAGGGGAACGATGATAATAAGGGAAGAGCAATTTGTCATCGACGAAGAAGTAGATGAGAAGAAGGTGGTAACTTATTTTGGGTTATGGTGGAAAAAACTAGGATTTCTTGTTCATGTTTGGTTTATTTTGTTAAGTTTGGGCAATTCAAGGAAGAACATGTAAGAAGAAATCAAAAAAATGTTTCATCATCTCAAATAAATTAAAAGATCCGAAATGGTGCTATTCTTAAAGGAACTATTATGTTAATGCTCAGAGGGGCTTTGTGCTTCGGAGATTTTTTTTTTAAAATTTCCAATTTTAAATAAGCATAAACGAGTTTCCATATTGGGAGTTAAGTTACGTGCACAAGGTCTAGAGTTGATCGTTCAATGTAGCCCATTGGGCTTTAAGAGAAAGCATCACTTGAAAAGGCTACATGTATGATGACATGAATATCATTTGCTTCTTGTAACCATGGACAGTTTCTTCATGAGCCTAGCTTCAATTAATCACATGACATTGCGAAGTTCAACAATACAGACATGGGGAGCAGACGTACACATAGCAGCTGCATTTAACATTGAGAAGTTCTTTTCAAGCTGTCGACCACCGACAAAGATGCCTGGAAACACCCCAAGAGTCAAGGACAGCTGTAGGAAGTCGGCGCAAAGAGAGCTATATGTATCTTGTTCTTGTCGCCACAATGGGTTCTCTTCGTCTGACTTGAATGTAGAGTCCAATTTCGTATTGATATGTTTAATAATTTACATACCAGCTGGCAAAATTGTGAAGATTTCTCTATGATTAGTCTACATATAAGTATGATTGGTCGTGTTTTTGTGACATCCATAACATCTAATATTGTCTTTATTTGCATTAACTTTCCCTTGCAATTCAGACAACAATATTCATTAATGTCCCGTGTTACAATTTTGCTAGTGTGCTTCTTCTGGAGCTGGATTTCACGCAAGTGTTGTGCACATGACATTTGAGTTATAAGCAAGCAACGGAAGAAGAAGCTCATCGTGGAATCTTACAGGGTGTGTGACATCACATAAAATATACATCGATTTTTATGATACTGCATCTGCATCTGCACGCAACGCAAGCAGGCCGTAGATTGCTATTTCGCACTCATTGATACAGCTCAGTGCTGCCATTAATGAATTTGTACCATGAAATTTGATAGTTCATAATTTCATTGGCGTTGGATTTGGAACCGTGCAGTTTGATTGGACCACACTACTGTGATATTACTCTACTGAATCCTGTAAAGTTACACTCTTTAGGTAATAACTTAGAAAAATTAAAAAACGACACTTCTTTTTCCCACTTAGAAAAATTAAAAAACGACATTACAAATTTTTTTTTTTTTTTAACTTTTTGGACTGAACATTGGAGTGCCTAGGATATAGGTTCGTACGTAGGAAGTAAATGATCTTAGCTGTTTGTCACTTTGAAACTAAAACCTAATTGGTTTTTTTAAATGATTAAACTGCACATGTAAATTGCCAGCCTGAGTCCGTATATTTCTGGTGGAAAGGGAGAGAGAGACGGCTGCCATATTTACATTAACTTTTGGTTCAGTACTTTTTTCCAGGGAAATATGATGGAATCAGTCACGAGGCAGCAATAGGCTCGGCTCAGCCTCTCTTGATAGCAGTTATAACATATAGAAGGTGGTGCTGCTGCTGCTGCATGTCAGTCACAGGGAAAACTCACAAACTTATTCCAAAAATTTATTTGTAGGTGGGTTGATACCGGCGACATAAAGTCATACATTTGAATATTGTAAATATTATTGGTACCATTGTACAGGAATTTTGATTCACCTGTCTCATATATGCATAGTTGAGCTCTATAAGAGATCAATAATTTATACTTCCCTTACTCAGCATTCAATTTTCAGCCATCCATGCCCCATTACATTAACTGGGGGGGGGGTCCTGAATTCTTATTAATTCTCCTGTGAATGAGAATCCTACCTATTACAACGATGCAGTACCAGTAGACGTACCCAAATCTTGCGATACAGTGCACATAAATAAAGTCCATGGCTGGCCCTCGATATTGTGTATAGTCAAATCAGACTTATTCGCTATTTCAGTGCCAGACAAATGAGACCAATAATTTTAACATTAGGTAACAAACAATTCATGCATGAAATTTCGATGAACAGCCTTTCTTTCTATCTGTATAATAAAATTTGCGGTGGTTTTGCATCTTTAACTATTGAACTCTTGGTTACAGAAGTAACCAAGAAAGCATACATAATATATAAATCTCATACATAATATATAAATCTAACTGTTTCATTTGCTTTCAACCATAAGCTGTACTATGAAACTTTTTAATGGTCCAATCATTGAGAATTCTCAGTAGGACATGGTTGCTGGTGCACCTAGGAGTCTTGAATTGGCTCAATGCTGCTCCATTTCCTATAAAATGATCCAATATATTCTTGAATGTGCCTCTCTTCACAATACAAAGCTCTAAAGGTCCGATTGATTTGGTTTTCCTCGAGACAACGTAGCCATGATCAACGAAGGAAGCATCCATTTCGCAGCAACATTCCTGAAGAACTTCTTCCTCCACTTCTCCTTTAATCTCCCAATAAATAATGTAGTGTTTGTTTACAACGTCGGCATGGCTCGTAAAATCGACCAGCTCGGCTTTAGTCTTGTTCAGTAGCTGAGACCCCCTCTCGACCACTAATTGAAGGTCTTTTTCAGTATTTTTGTCAATATTTAAAGTTAAAATGAGCTTCCTTCTGCATATGAAGTTCAGTTTTGGGGTCCCCTTATGAAAACCAGCTACTTCCACTACATCTCCTAACCTGTACCTATAAAGCCCTGAAAGAAACAAGACAAGTGTGTTACCTTTTTTGCTTTTGTTAATTTTTGACATGTTTAAAAATAAATTTAAACAAACAAATATCATATAAATAATATTTAATTATGTAACAAATATAATTCACATATTAATTTTTAAAATTAATATTTTTTTTAAAAATTTTTTTAAATAAAAATCCAGGTTCTTATTGATATTTAAAAGATAATAATAAAATTATTACTTAATTTCCAAATCAATTGTTATGGTTTAAAATATAAGAGGTAATGGAGTATAAGCCTACAAATAAGGGTATGCCGCTGACTTCCAAAGATAAAAAAACAAGGAGTTGTCTTAAATAGGGTCAGATTTATTGGTTCCCAATCCTTGACAGTTCACATCTGTGTCAAATCGATTATGGACTTATTGCAGGATGACACTAAGATGACGTTCATGTATGCAATATTCCACTATTTCTATGATGAAGATCATTCATATCAGTTTAGGGTGATCAAATGGATGCAACTGTTCAGTTGGAAGCTACAAATATCATGAAGATCAAATGGGTAGCTTCCCAAAGAAATGGGTTGGATACAAGGAATTTTAATTCAAATGAGAAATAAGATTTACCTGTGAAAGTAGTGAGGACGATCTCATACTCTTGTCCAAGCTTGACTTGAGAGAGTGGTACTGGTTTATCTTCAATGAAATCATCGATAGGTGAACTAGAATCTTGGTTCCGTCCAAAAATCGGTATAAACTCGAAGTAAGAAAACGTGGGTATTACCGCAAAAGTAACATTTTCAGGAGGCAAAGAAGGATCAACATTTACTCCTATCCAACTCTCCGTAGATCCATAATCAGCACTCACTAGTGGCAAGTTCCCGGCATACTGCTTTAACTTTTTCAAGTATGGTTGCATTGACCCTGTCATTATTGAGTAAACATACTTAGCATTTGGCCAGAGTTTAGGAATTAGACAAAACCATTCCGTAGTTTCTAGCTTCTTGCAGGTCAATTCGATTAGCGAGGCCAAACATGGTTTCGGTGAAATGATTTCCAGTACAGCTTTGCGCATTCCGGGTATAATGATTCTTGAGCTGAGATTGCCTTCTCTGATGTCAAGACAAATATCTTTCCAGAGTTCTTCGAATGCTGTAAAAGCCTGGACTATGCTGTAAGCGAAAGTGGAGCTAATAAACTCTACTTCATCAGAGAAGAAGAGGCCAAGTAGAAGATGACAATAAGTGGATTGCGTATAGTCTCCACCAGAAATGACTTCCTCTGGGCTGCACGTGAAGGACTTGGTTTTTTCCTGTTTAATTTTGAACTCTTCACTTGCATAATAGTGTGTTGTCGCTGTTCCTACTGTTAACTCTCCCTTTGTCTTGAACTGCTTGCTGCTATATATGAATTCTAGGATCCTCCCGCCTTCCCTTATTGGATAAACCCTAACGAAATGATCAAATCCCTATAGAGATTAGGAGAGAAGAAACTTGGAAAGAACAATAGGATAAATAATTGATAATAAAGATTATCACATGATAATACCGTACAATTAACCTTACGATAAATTTCGGAGAAAGAGAGTAATGAGGTCAAACCTTGATCTAAAAGCTGCTGCCAACCTGAAAATCTGAAGGGTAGTCCGCGAGCTATGGCGAGTAAAAGGTACGTACTTCTGTCTTCCCTCCGTGGTTCCAGAGCTACAAAGAAAAAGAAAGCAAGACATTTATCATGAAGAACAGAAGATAAATCAAGGAAGTGTGGCAAAAAATAAAACCTGTACAAGTCCATGTCTTTGCAAAGTGGAGAAAAAGAGCTAGTGGTCTTCTGTGAGATTAATAAGAAAAGCTGATACAGATACTTAAAAACGGTTTTGTCGCTTTGGTTCCATGTAGTTGTTGTCTTGCACAAAATACAGTCTCAGAGAATTCTGAAAACTCATAAAATCTCAAAAGAGAAGCCCAGCGGAAAATAGCCATCCTTGTCCATCCATGGAGCCCATAGCTAGTTATTCTCTATTCTGATTCCTTTTCTTGCGGGATAAATTTTAGAAGACGGCTTTATAAAATAGCATAGGAAAAGTCCAAAAAAAAAAAAAAAAGGGTACCCACCTTAGAGAAAGAGTTGTTATAGGTTGTTGGGTGAGGAGAGGAGTTGTGTCCCCATCTGCAATTCTCTGGATATAAGGCTCCAAATCTGCATGGGAAGCGAGAGGTACCAAAGAAGTGTAAAGAGATTCCAATGCACAGGCATCCATCTCTTGGATTTTGGTGTCCCCAAACCATTTCTTAAGATACTCCACATCAGAATTCTGCTGAAGAATTCGGCGAAGTGTTTCTCTTTGAACAGCTCTGGCGTTCTCCGTTATGTGCTTGAACCAGCCAATCATGTCATAGTCACAGTTTCCACTGCCGTCGTTAGTACCAATATCTGGCTGTTCCATTAACAAGTTGGTGGTAGTTGCTGCAGTAGTATCAAAGATAGAAGAGCAAAATAAAGTTGTTAGGGGAGAAGTTTCTCTCTGTAATTTCCTTACATGCATATTGCGATTGAGAAAGAAAAAAACAAGGAGCCCAATTATAAAAACATCGTCCCCTTCTTGAAAAGCTCAACAAACTTTTAATATTGCAGAAGCTCCATCACAGAATTGTACGATGGTTTGTAGACCACAAGACATGATGTTATCATTTCTAGTAAGAGAAAGAAAGAGACAGACAGTGGGATATTTCTTGAGAATATATGGAGAAGAGCGTGCCAGAATTCCTAGAAGCCCCCACCAGCTTGGACAGCTTGGCGACACGCCACATTTTTTCCCTCCAATTTTATGAGCCACCATTTTAAAGCTAAAATATGTCTGATATAGTATTATTAATACCATAAAATTATTTATTAATATTTTTTATATTTTTATTTATTATTAATAATTTTTTTATTTTATTAATTAAATAATTCAATCGTATATTTAAAATTTTCTCAGAAATTGCATGGGCGTAATTCATCCCAACTTGAATGCCAGTTTTGCCCCATTTTTATTGGAATGCTAAATCTTTTCAGGTTCACAATACAATTATTGTTTAGGGATAGAAATTATCTGGGTTTGATTGAGCTTGAAGATATAAGTCATGGCTCTATCATATTCTCTTTCAAAGTTTGTTTATCCACGCTCTGTCTTTGCTCTCCACAAAGAGGGTAAGTGGTAGGGCAGACACATCCGAAATATGGCATTCTATTATTCACATTATCACTCTAACATTTAACTACCAATGAAGGTAAGAAAAAGAGTTCCACATCTTGCGAGCAAAGCAAATACCTTTGTGACTTTTAATCCAATTGATTCTCCATGTGATTTCCATGAACAGTAAAAGCTGCAATATATACAGCAGTTATGCACTTATTTAAACATAAACATGCATATTCAATAAGTTAGAGCTTCATCTCTTTGGATTCAGACCTTCTCAAGGACCGTAAAGGTTATACTCCATAAATTCCAAGAAAAGGGAAGCCCCTCCAGTATAACAGGTAAATTTAACACACAGCCCCCAGTTGAATTACAAAACTATATGTATTAAAGCAATTATATGTCATACGACCCAACCAAAATTTGAAAGAATTATTTCCATTGAGGGAAATTGGATGAGGACTGATGGAAAGGTGTTCGATCAGTTAGAGCTTATCCGATACAAAAAAAAAAAAAAAAAATTGAGGAAATCAATTTCTCATGGACACTTTCAGCTACAATCCTCCGAGAATGGGAAGCAAGATTAGGTCTGCCGGGACAAATCTGAGCCACAATCCCCGGGGGACAGCCGCAGCAACAACGAGTAATAAGACATGAACGAATGAAAGATATAGTGAGGATTAATGTTGGAAAGTAGATAGGAAGATATGCAAGTCAAAACAAGTAGTCCTACCATGTTTCTCCTAATTGGGTTCTTTTCTGTGAAACCAAAACTTTTGTCTCAAAAAAGTTAAGGGAAGAAAAAGAGACCCCATTTCGAATTTTCTGAATTGACCCAAAATTGCCTGATGGATATTAAATGTAATTAACAATAACATTGCTCTTTGCAGCCCTCACTTTTGTTCAACTCCAGAAATGTAATAGAGATAAATGTTATCTTGTTTTCCTTTTTCCCAACCCGAAGAGAAATTTGACTCTCGTTCGTAGCCACAGAAAGCTGGTTCTCTCTTTCAACTTTAAACAGGAATATTAAACTTCAATTTTCCTCCGTATAACACAATGTGAGAATCAAATTTTCGTCGGTGCTCAACGTTAATTAGCTTTAGCTAGCGTAAAGTGATTTTCGAACATAAAACTTTGAAAGCTAGAGAATTCAATTTGATGGTTAAGGCTTATCATCTCATCGTTATTGTAGCAAACTTTTCAACGCATCACTTCATGATTGTTCTGAAACTGATCGCACATGTCTAGTATAAAGAGCAAATGATGCAGGATGATGGCTTGCAAAAAGAAAAAAAAAAAAAATAGGAGCGTAACGATATTTAGGGTGGCCCTGCCCAGCAGCAAGTGCGCCGTGCCTCCCTTATTTTGTCTTCTCCTTCTTGTATAGTGAGCTTGAAGCTGTGTTGTGATGTGAATGCAGTAATGAAGAGAATCCTGCATAGTTACAACTTCAGAGATAAAGTTAAGGCTTATCCTGCCATTTATACAAACAACTGTCGTTACATTACATGGGAACTGAACTGCCCACATCACAAAAGAGCAGATTCGTGCAACAAATTGAAATGCATGGTTTTAATTAATTTGATTTGATGTATATGACTGAAACACAGCCATAAACATTAATTTGAAAGTTATGACCCAACAAATCTGCGGATGATCCCTTTCAAAGATTGCATTCATTTGCACTTGTTATATATTCAATAATGTTCAGCCTATCTAATCAAAGGAGACAAGGGTTTGAACATTTTCGGCTTCTAAGATGTTCCTAGATATGCTTGTAACCGAATCCTTTTCAGTTGGACTATCTAAGGCAAATAAATCATATTGCCGTTGAATCAATAAAACCAGTCCCCACCAGAATTTATGCAGACAGTGCTGGGATTCCAAAACTTTTTTCTTTTTTCTGGGTTCAAAGATAACAAAGGTTAGTGAGAACCCCTTCAAATTGTCCAAACATCTAGATATCGTTATTGCCAAGAACCATCAATATTGTAGCATCTAAGACATCAAAATATTCTGCAACATGCAACTGATTGATAGACATCCGATGGAGGTTATTCGTTCAAAGGTTTTAGATAAAATTGACAAAAAAAAAAAGAATCACGTGGAAAGTTTTTTGGCTGGGGCCTATTTGAGAAGTGACTTAAAAGGAAGATTGGCTTCAAACAGCTACCAAAAGATATTCCTGTTAATGGGTTCAGTCCCGCTTAGAAGAGGTGAACAGCTTGCTCATGCAATAATCCAACATAAATGGCGGGACCATAATTGGGATAAGTTGTGGGGATACCGTTATCAGAAACAGTAGAGACACAGAGAGAGACTTCACACACCCTTAACAACGAAACAAAAGCCAAATCTGTCGTTTCGTGCTTACTAAAACATTACTATAAAATTCTATTCACCTTCTAAAAGTTTGTAAACTTAACTCTAGTCCCTATTATTAGTAATTATAATTAAATAAATTATTAATAATTATAATAAATAATTTTAAATGTCAATTACTATTATATTTTAATTAAAATTTAAAATTATTTTAAAATAATTAATAATAATAAAAAATCTTAAAATATATTTAATTTTTTTTTTTAATAATATCATTTTGATAGATCGATCTTTATTAATAATTAAATAATTTTATATATCAATTAAAATTATTAATAATTAAAACAAAACAAATGAGAGTTTGAGATAAGTTTTCAAATTCTTGGGATTTTAATTAGAAATAGAAAAATTATTGACATGGATCGAGAGTTAATGGTTTCAATTTAATGTCAGTAAGCATCTGGGTAAGTCGTTATGATCAGCTCCATTCATTACCATAGGAGAAGAAAGGCACCCAGGATTTTCATAATGCTAGAAATTAGTCAATTACTAGATTGTTGAGAGACTTGTTTGTCTTTTTGGTGCAGAAAAACACAGTTGTTGCAGTGGAATTGGATAAAACATTTACTATCTGATGCGATTTGCCAAATCTTTCCTTTGTTCTTGAAACATTAGCAGTCATTTTCCCATTGTTAGTGGGCAACAAACGTTTTCACCAACATGCTTGCTCATGTATAAAGGGCCGGTGATTTGATAGGAGTGTCAGTCTCACTTGAAAATCCGGCCAATTTTGCTAGGCCATCTACTGATAGTGTAAGTAGAAAAAGGCATAGACTCCCATCTTAATCTTCTGTGGACCAAACATGAGCTACCGAAAAAGAAAATGCCGAATGCAATTTGGCAAAAGAATCGGCCCATGAAAAAAAAAAAAAAAATGTTTAGTGTAAAGAGGATTCCTCAAACAGATAGCTGACTTTATCGGAGGGGACCATTTCAAACAGTTATCTATCTTATTGTTGATCTGTCAATTAAAGCAAATCAGCGACATAATACATACATCAATTTATTACCACAGGGTCAATTTGCAAGCAGTAACAGCAACGTTGCAACTGATTCTATCAGTTGTAATGCCTAGATTGCAGGTTTCTTCTTTTAAGTGAGAAAGGAGATGTGCCTTTTGCTGCATGGAAATGGAATATCCAATACCAGCAGAAACGGAGGAAAAGGAGAGAGTTATCGCAGTTTGTGGCATTAAAAGACTCATTATTTGCAGTCTCAAATGGACCAAAAAAAAAGACTGTTAATACTTAAGTTTCAGTGCATAAAATGAACTGTGCAGTATGAAAATGAACTGTGCATTGTGAACTCTAAAGTCTAAAAAACTATGCTTTTTTATGGCATATTGAGCAAGATTGCAGACAAACAAACACATTGAGCAAATAAAGGACTCGTCAAGATCGAGATAAAGAATTTGGTTGAACGCTCTGCATGATTCTATCAGGAGCGTCTGATGCTCCGTTGAGTGTTAGGGATGCAATATGCATCACGTGCCTTTCTTCTTAGTTCTAAAGGGCAATATGTGCTTTGGATAATGAAGACGGATCCCCCTGAGCCTTGGTGCAACAAAAAATCCTCAAACTGAGGTTACCATTCAATGTTTTTGACAATTTTATAATTTTTCTTCATACCCGAGATATCAAAAAAGTCTAATTTGGTGAGGGACCATTTCTCCATCGTATAAACCTTCAACTTTGCAGAAGTATAGATAGTGTGGCAGAAATGCATTTGATTATGGACTTTCGCAACAATTACAGGTGTCCGGTCACACAAATTGCTAGAAGCCTAGAACACGCAAAACAGAGAAACCAAAGAGTGATATACACAAACAGTTTTCTCCTTCCCCATTCTACCATGTCTGAAATAACGACAATTTCCTCTGCTTGTTCTCTTAACACAGATTGCAGAGGACTGCTATGCAAGAATGATGCACCAGGGAAACACTTAATGAATATTTCAATCATTCCACATAAAACACTGGAAAAAAATAATTCGATTGAAGTGTGCCTCTGACATTCGGAATGTGTATACTTTCATCTAGCAAGCATAAAGTCAAGCCGAAAGAAATAAGGACAGCAAATTACCGTGTCTTGAATATACATAATCAATAATTATAGTTCAAGGCATTACACCGCTGTATGATTTGATGCCCGCCAATAAAGGTTTCATAGGGCTTCCTGCTGTTCTGCATAACTAGCACATATTCTCCACTTCAAACAGTATGTGTGTTATACCTGCCTTAAAAATTGTATTCCACGTCAGGATTTTGAATGCTTAGTATCTCGTAAGCTTTAGGACAAATAAACTCTCTGCCATACAAGACTGGGAATAGGGAGTTACAGAGTTTAGGACACACGGTGGGCAGGAACAAAGATTGGGGAATTGATTATGTTTATGTACAGTATAAAACAAAGCTCCTAGAGTAGGTATGCGATACAAAATCATACCAAGCTCGCTGAATCAGAGATCATGTTCAAGTACAACATTGATAACTTTGAAATCCCATGCAACTGAAACCAATTAATAACACTAACTGACAATTCATAGAGCTTATTAGATTTCATAAAGTACATTGGTGAACTGAAGAATCACATAAGCTCAACAAGTTTACTTTGTAATATGTGAGATCACCTTCAAGTATATAGTCCAAAGCAATGCTGCTCACACTTACAGAATCTGAATTTAGCTTAATTTCAAGTTTCAACAAGATTTCGGAATTTCACTCGTCTTTTAATGCTACCCATCCTATCATATCCAATACCAATCTTACTGTGCATCAATTTTATTGCCAAATCTGCATTGCCTGCTTTCCTTAAAGCATTGATCAGAACTGTACGGATTTTTCCTGGTATTTCTCTACCCCTATCAACAATCCCATCAGCCAACTTACAAGCCTCCCTGATGCGACCAGCTTTGCACAAGACATTGATCATATCTTCAAATGCTGTCTCAGGAATGATTCCCATCGGTGCAAGCTCATCCAATATCTTACAAGCCCTAGCCACCTTACCAGAGAGACAAAGTCCAATGGAGAGAACCCTAAAAGAAGCTGCAGTTGGAGCGATGCCCTTATCAATCATCATATCCCACAACTTTAGTGCCTCCTCATTCTTATGTTCCCTGAACATTCCATTAATGAGTATTGTGTATGTGTAAACTGTCTGATCACATCCTTCATCTTCCATTCTCTTAAAAAGAGCTAAAGCCTCATCCATCTTTCCACACTTAGCAAGGGTATCAATAAGGGCATTGTAGCAATACGAGTCCCGTGGGCATCCCTTCTCAATCATCTCTTCAAAAAGTTCCTCAGCTTCTTCCAATCTCCCAGCCTTCCCTAGACCATCAATGAGACTAGAATAAAACATGGCATTAACTGCCACCCCATTACCTCTACAGAACTCAAAATATTCCATGGCCTCCTCCAATCTCCCACTCTTACACAAGCCACTCACAATTACTCCATAAGCAACCTCATCTGGATCAATCCCCTCATTTTTCATCCTATCAAAGATATTCATTGCCTCATTCATGCTACCACTTTTTGCATATGAATCTATCAAAGCTGTATAAATTGATACATTTGGTTGACAACCCTTTCTAATCATATTCTCAAAAACAGCATATCCTTCCATACACTTTCCTTCTTTACAAAGCCCGCCAATCACTAAAGTATACGCATGAGGAGGAATTTCAATTCCCTTTTCTTCCATTTCATGATATAAAGCCAAACAAGAAGCAAAGTCTCCCTCCAAATAACATGCTTGTATCAAAGTCATATAAGTAATCTTATCCGGCTCCACATTTCTCACCTCCATAGCCCTAAACTTCTGCATTGCTTTTTGGGTTTTTCCCACCTTACAATACCCCTTAAGCATTGTGTTATAAGTCACAATATCAGGTCCAACTTTTCCATTCTCCATAAAATCACAAACTCGCTCAGCAGATTCAATGAACATTGAATTTACCAACCCATTCACCAAAAAATTATAGGTATACAGACTTGGCTCAATCCCATTCTCTTTCATTCTTCTCCACACCCACAACAATTCCTCAACCATTCCTAGCTCCCCAAAACTCTTAATCAAAGAATTTGCACCTGACACCGTCATCAAAAATCCCTTTTCCTTGAACTCACTAAACACCGATCTAACTCTATTCAAATCGCTACATAAAGCTAAACAATCAATCAAAGAAACATAACATTCAAGCTTATGAGAATACTTCTTCTGCTTACTAGCCCATGTAAAGAACCTCAAAGCAATATCAGGTCTTTTACTTACATCGTCAGTTCTTAAAACAAATGAAACAAAATTTGGCGATAATTTAATCAAGAACTTGTGACAAAAAGAATCCAACTCTGCCTCCATACTCGAAGAACCATCTAAAAGATTGAGAATTTGGCTTACCCATGGCGATGGGGTCAAGTTTTGAGGAGTTGAGACCAAGTCAGAGACGTCATTGAATGGCTCTATCCATTCTGGAGGAGGAAGAGAGTTGGTGAAGAACCACCTGGGATTTGAGATGAAACTTGGCTTAGGACCCACTTTCGAGTGTTTTGGCAGTGGCCCAACATTGTTGTGTGGATTGCAGGGTGGTAATTTGCCAGGAGATTGCCGAAGAATTGCAGAGAAAGGTCTTCGTAAGGTTCTTCTCATCAGGTTTTTTGATTTCTGAGTTGGTGTCAACTTGGAGGAGAAGGGGAAAGAAATGTGCTTAAATAAAGAACTCTTTAAATGAAATAGTTTTAGAGACCCTTATCAACTCGGTCCCATGGTCTAGTGGTCAGGACATTGGACTCTGAATCCAGTAACCCGAGTTCAAATCTCGGTGGGACCTTAATTTTGTATGCCATTTTTTTTTAATAAATTAAAAAACTAACAAAGAGGTATTCCTGGTGACAACTCGCCAACGTGGCCAATGGCATAATCCCTGTGGAGCAAAGACCGTTTATACTTGCTTTGCTTTCAATGGACTCTTACTTGCTTTGCTTGACAGGCAGGATGGAAGCTTTAGCCGTTTGCTCGCCTGATTACCTATGGCATAGTCGCTGTTGACGTCTGGCCTTTTGCTCGCCTGATTACCTATGGCGTAGTCCATGTAGAGCAAAGTCTTCTTTGGGTAGACTGTTTGGAGCTCATCTGAGTTACCATACTATCAAACACTTCTATCCTCGTACATCTATAAAAATAAATTGGTAACTTCTCCAACGTGTTAAATCTGTTTATACTTTGATTAGCTACCACAAAGTCTAATTACAGTCATGTAGACGATGACTGCTATTGATTATTCAATCTTTAATTTTCTTCCCTTGATTTCTTCAGCAATTGAACAGATAGTATTAAATAACATGTCCAAATTTCAGAAGATTCCCATTTGACCTTTTACTGATCGTATGAATAACATTGACCTGTAAAGCGTGTGCTTGCTACTGTCTTGTGCACTTGTTGCTGCCAAAAATTTTTAAAATGCATATTTCTCTCTTCTCTTTGTTCAAATGCTTACTAGGTTTGGGAGTTCTCAGAAGTTTGCTACAGGGATTTCATCTGTAGTTATTCAAATGAGAATTCAGAAGCATGAATATCTGAGGCAACATCAGAGGCAAGCCCCTAATCTTCGCCAAGCAGTCATGAGGAATGACTCAGCTGCTCTTTTACTCTGGTGCAAATCTGTGAATTTCATTGCATATTCGAGGATTTAGCCAAGCCCACATTCACCTGAAATCAAGCCGAGGGCATTAGTAATCACTTCGTCATAGATTTCGAGTCCACAAGTGTAATAGGCCCCTCATAAACCATCCCCCCAGTAAATTTCCAGGAACATAATCATATTGAGTTCCATATTATGAACTTCCCAACCGAAACCTTCTTCCGAACACCATGCATGCAGTTAGCTGCATGACATGCTAATGTGATTCTAATTTGATGGCTATTTTCCAGGAATAAATGAATATCGGATCATTTTCTCCTACAAGGATGTTGCAATAGTTGTCAAAGGAATGAATGACCTTGTCCTTTTCATTGCTTGCTATAATTTCCGTGACAATTAGGTAGAATTCTGATAAGTTTTTAAAATGAGTGGAATTTATTACATTTTAGTCAAATTACAAGGACTTCACTGCAATTAAATTAATTCTAATATAAATTTGTGGTATAATTTAGAAAAACACTTGGGTCAATTTGGGCCTCGTTTAGATTCAATTCATGGGGCCCAATGCAGGCTCATAATTTCTACAAAAAGCGCGGGACAAAAACGACCACAAAGATTTCTAACGGTAATTGGAAGATAAAGTTTCAGATCCCCAAAATTGATCACCAGGAGGCCTAGATTCGTGACCAACTTGCAGGCATGGCAACACTTGAACCAATTGACGACGAACCAAAAGACAACAAGACCAAAAACAAGATCAAGAACATTAACAGAAATCGTGGGTCCACCAAGTTCTTCGTTTTCGTAGATTATCTGTTCCTCTTCGTGTTTCTGATATTACTATGTTTCATCCTTCTTAAGATTGTCGGTTACTGAGTTCCACAGTTTACAGCATTTGAAATAAGGTGATTCTTGTTTCTTTATCTTTTTAATTGCAGTGTTTATAATCGTCTTTGGTAATTTAGTAAAATGGCTGGTACATATTTCTTATTTCTTGTCCTGGTGGGGTTATTGTCAATACAATTGATCAACGCAAATTTGTTCTTTTTGGTGAGTGAGATAGCTTTTCAAAAGTTGGTGATGAGAAACTGAATTTTTGAATGACAATTACCATGCCTTCGGTGGTGAAGCGTCATTTCATCACAAAACCCATAATTTTTTTTTGTCTTAAATGTATTCTGATCTGAAAACATTGGGGAAACAAGTCATTTTGTATAATAAATTTGGTCAAAATGAAGAATGGCCATGAAGATGGACTTATATAGTGGAGAATGTGTGAAGCATTTGAGTAGACATAGTATTAATGATTTTTCATTCTTTCATCGACCTTTCAAGCACAGGAGACAAGACTAACACATTCATTTTCGAGGATGTTATTATGCAATTAACATTCCTTGGAAAACGGAAAATTGAAAAAGTTGATTGTTGTGAATTCCTTTATGAATATTAATGTCAGGGTTGCTCTTTGTGCTTGGCTGTGTGCCCCTGTCTCTGTTGGCTCAATTTAGCATCCTATCTATATCATGATGTGTTCTCTTTTATTTAGATAGCTATGTTTCTACGAATGTTGGTATTTTTGCTAACATGCATTTATGATCAATGGTCGCAGCCCCCCAAATCGTCTCACTATCCTCTCTCTCCTCCCTTGCTGCCACCATCATCTCTCTCCTCCCTAATGACATAACTTTTGACATATTTAGCAGGATTAGACAATACTTGATTTCTAATGTTGGCATTTCTTCTAGGATCTTGATTGGGTTGTATATATGTGAAAGCCACGTGGTTTGGTTGCTTTGTTAGGAGGCTCATTTTTGTGTACATTCATTTCTGGTAAAGCCACTTAAGCGTCCTTTCAATTTTGTAAGTTTATTTACTTGTTACACTATGATCGGTTAATATTACCCTTTTGAGAAAAGTTACCTGCTGAAAAAAAATACCCATGCTTTGCGAGTGAGAGATGCTATGCTGGGTCATGTTACCATGCCTTAGTAACTTGTAAACCACTGATTAGATGGCTAAGATTGTGACAGAGGTGCAACATATGAGTGAGCAACCTCCAATGACCAGAACCATGGGTGCTCATTGTGGAAAAATTAATAAATCAATGAAAATTCTTTGTTTATCAAGAATTTATTGTGCATTTTAACCATTTTTTTGTTTCTAACTTATTCAGAGAACTTAAACCATAATTTCTCTGTGGTGATAATTTGTGAAGAGCATTGTTCTAGAAAATGTGTGAAGCTCACTTCATGGATTCCTCTCATTTCAGTCCTGACTTCTTGTGAGTTAAAGGCTTCTGTACTTTTTTGAGGCTCAAGGGAGACGTGCTGATGAGCTGATGGTGTTATGGCCATTATGATTAACTAATGCCTATTGATTTATGCTTCTTTCGGAAATTTTATTTCGTTTCTCTTTTGATTCTTTGTGATGTATTGCTACTTAGCAGACTTGTCTTCTCTTTTGTGCAGAGTATACAAAATGTCTAAGCTTGCATATTAGGGGTTCAAGTTCTAAGGCATCTCGGGCTTTGGCTTGATAAGTTCTAGATTGCTATATTTTACACTGGACATTTCTTTATTGACGTTATGGAGCCTTTTATAGTAATGATTTTGATATAATTTTGTGTTCTTTTTTCCAGATATTTTTATGTTCTTCCTTATCATATGACCTGGGCATAAAGTTAGCTTCGATTTTCAGATGAGATCTTTTGGATCTTTTGTTGTTCTCAACATTAAATCTTATCTTCGTTTGATCATGAGATTTCTGCCCTTGACTATTCCTCGAGAAATGAAAATGTGTGAAATTTAACATAGGAGGCTTAGAAAAATCAAATCAAATATGCAAATGTTAGAGTCTTAAGAGTAATTTCCTGGATTTCAATATCTTTAAAGGCGACTTCATTGATTGTTGTGGTTTACTACTGAAGATGGTTTGGTGAACACATCACAGCCTTTCATTTAACCATAGAATAGAATGAGGGTTATGCAAAAGTAGCATTGATGATGATAGGTAGCAGCATTTATAAACTTGAGCTAACATAAGTCAAGTTGATATATGCTGTATGGACCATTCAGTACGGTGGTTGTTTTGATAAATTGACTCATAATTGTACTCATTTTAAACAGTACGGATAAAGGTGGGCAACATATGATTTATTTAGTCCAACTATTGTTGCTTGTTAGCACAGTTGACAACCAGAATGCGTTTGGTGACACCAAATCTGTGTCAATGCGTTTGGTGAGACCAAATCTTTGTCCTTTGTCTTAATCACACTCGTATTAATTATACTTTGTTTGCACATTATAGACTCGTATTAATTGTATTAAATTCTGTTAGTTCAATTAATAGTGTTAAGAGTTTAGGGAAGTAAATGGTTACTTTCCAATTTTAATGGTAAAAGTAAATGTGAAAACGGGAGAAAAGGCATGCAATATTATTCATCCCTAAAAGAAAAGGAATGTCGAATTACTGACTCATGGTTCTGGTTATACTGTAAGTGGAGCAAGGGGATTTATACTCCAGACTGCAGGTTTTGGAGCTAGCTAGGAATGATAGCTCTGCATTGCATTTTACGAGGTATAACATGGATAATTTAGAAAGAGCTCGCCTTTTAATATACGCAATCTTTTAACATATTCAACTAAGGGTAAGACATGAGACATTACAATAGCAAGCTAGAACCCCTGAATCTAGGAACTTATTCTTTCCAAGCCTGAAAGACTCAGACATCGATATTATAAAAGACTAACAAATATTCCTCATACATAAAACGCCCTTATTGGAAGTTACAGACCCCTAACGCACTCATTTATTGGAAGAACAACTTATTACACTCAAGGATGTGCGTTTGCTGGAATGCCGCCGACACCACTGCCAGGGCTTGGAGCCCGAGAAACAAGGTTCGGGACAAATGCGTCATCACCTCCGGGAAGAGGACCGCCAACGCCTCCTATTCCACCAAAGTTGCCACTGCCAGGGTATGGAGTGTAAGGCGTTCCAAGTCCTGGTGGCAACATCACCCTCCCTATTCCTGGAATGACCAGACTGTGATCAGGATCGACAAACCACTCAGGCTGTTTCACGTCTGCATTATCCGCAGTTTTTGGGTTGCCACGGCCAGCTAGTGCTTGCCCTGCGACTGCAAGCAGAATGCTGAGGATGAAAATTTGAGCAAGGAGAGAAGAGACGGTTTTGCAAGCCATTGTAAAATAAGAGTCAACTCTGCTTTGCGTTGTAGAATGTGCAAGGGATATTGTTCTTCTTATAGTTCAGGTTTTTGGTGAGTTAGTTGAAGTTTTGTCGGTGAGTTAAAGCTATGCATCTCCTTGTAAAGGTAAACAAGAAAACTAACGAATACGTTGCATGGAAGTTGAGGATTTTCTGTCGTTTCTGAAAGCTAAGTGGGTTTGGATTTGGATCAACTTTTCTCGGCGATTTAAGAGATTTTGTTTTCCATTTTAATGCATGCCGGTGTATGATTACAGAAAGAAAAGAAAGTGGAAAATGTATATATTAACGGATCTTTCTCTTTGCCTAGTTGATGACGGGCGGACAATGGAATCCTTTAGAAGGACAGACAGAAATGAAGTAACAGAGGCTGTATCTACCTGTAATTTCTATCCTATCTTTACACCAACGAGAGTGACGGCTAATAAAGTGACCTTAGACGTGGCTCGTTCATGTGCTTTCATATTATACAGGTTGGTAATTTTAAAGATTGAATAGATGAATTTTCTTTAAATCGCTCCCTGCCTAATTGTGGTTTTTCTTCTTTTGGGTTCTAGGAGTTTCTGCCATTTACAAGTCAAACAAGCTGATCTGGCAATTCTATATATTTGTGAGTCACGCCATTGAGCCAGATGGTTGAGATTAAGCAAACTAATTTTGGGTTCAAATTGAATATTGAAAACAATCACATGATCAAATCCATACGAATCTTTTCCATGCTGAAGGCCAATGTCACTGAATTGCAGTCTTTTGGTTTACTGCATATCAACGTGTTTTCACCGAGGAAAAGAATCTGTTAATTAATTAACCACATTTACATGTCGAAAAGACTAGTTCACAGCTTAAGGCCAATAGTGGTAATGGTGTATTTGTATGTTGAACATGCCATGCATTTCTTAGAGTGCACTATTTGTTTAGTGCCTGCTCTGGTTGAAGATTCGACTACCCTCGTAAATGCGGCTCATTGAGGATATGTTAGAGCAACCAGAAAGAAAATAATAATTGACAGAAGCGGAAAGATATCAAGATAACTATACTGGTACGGTTCTATTCCTACAGAAAAGCCATCCCATCAAATTCTGTGCAATACAACAAAAAGAAATGCCAGAACAAAGTGCAACCAATCCAGAGGGTTTTCCTTCTCCTTGGATTAATTAGGCCCGGAAGATAAGATATCACAATGACGGCAAATCAGAAAATGGTTTTCTGCCCGGTTCACTCGTGTATGAGTTTGGGTTTGGCCTTTCCTCAGAAAATCTTGGAAGTTGTACGAGTGAGTTCACTCGCGTGACACCTTCCAAACCTGACCAGTTCTGATCTTCAGCTGGTAACGTTTCCCCGTTCCCTTCATCGTTGACTAGTAGTCTTCCATATGCATCACTTTCATCTGATGATCGAACTGTAAAATTTCTTTGCAAAGATGGTTCAGACTTCTGGCCATCATCTGATTCAATTGCATTACCAGAGTGATTGCTCTGAAGGGTTGCAGAAGAAAAGCCTTGTTCATCGTAATCAGACTCGGAGTCCATTTTCCCATCCAAAAATAAACAAACAACTGCACAGTCATCCATCTTTGAAGTTGGATATTTGAGTTTCCATTCACGAGCAACAGCGTCCACAAGGATCCTCGCAGCAGATGACCGAGTCGGAGCTGATGATACAATGTCGACCACCTCTTCATTGCTCAGGACATCCCAAACCTGTAACAAGAATAAAATAAATGCGTGGAAAAAACCAAATCATCTTAAGGGAAAAAGCTACTGTTTAATGAGCGTTTGATGCAAGGATCAACTATAGTTCTATGTACTTAATTATCATTGAAACTCTTACTAGAAAACCCGTTATAAAGATTCCATCTCATGTATCCCATTTTCCTCTCCATAAAAATTGTTGGCTCAGAAGCTAATTACAGATTAACCCAATTGATGAATCATCTTTTCCCATTAGCCTTTGCACAGCCCCCAGTGCATGCATACTGGATCTTCTTCCAACAAATTTAGGCCAAATGTATTATAATAGGTCTTGTAACTTTGAACCAAAAAATAAGATAAGAAAAGAGGATAAATAGGCAGAAGCTAGCGGGAAATTAAATTGGTTTTACATTCAATTTGGTGAATAAACCCATTAGTACCATAACCAAGTTGGAAAAAAAAAAAAGGAAAAGGCATTTCGTGTGTTTCTAGAATTGATTGTCTTCAACCCAAGAGAACAATTATGAAGCTCTAAACCATACAAGAAACTTTGCATTTATCATATTTAAAGTTACACAAGCATGAAGAAATTTTGTTGTCCAGAACTCAGTTTAGTAAATAACTAACACGATGCCACATGTGCCTATTCCATCTGCTACGTCAATTTAAAATTAAGCTTTGTGCCATCATTTTTGCCATCAACAGCTTGTATTCTTACATCATAATAGCACTAGAGATATGTACAACTAATTTAGTTTCACGTTCCCCATCCCATGTTGTGGGGCCAAGAGACAAGTTTCGTATCACTTCACACCCCAAAAGAAACCAGTCACCAATTTCACCTCAGATATGGAAAGATGATAAGTTAATTTTCTTCCAAGCAATAAAAAACGAAAAATCTAGCAAGGAAGATCCCAATATTTGTTTTGTCTAAATGAGAGTAGAACAAGGCAAAAGATCCACAGACAGGTTTGATATAACCAATAGTTGCAATCTTCTGGGTAAGTTATGATAATTTAGACAGTCGCTTATTTTGATAGCCTTTGACGAGCTTTTAATATCCCCACCAGAAAGAAGTTTTGTGGAAACTATGAATCCTAGAAGATACAACAAAATAAACAAATAGTGGGGGGTGAAAAACTTACACCATCTGAAGCAAGAACAATGAACTGGTCTCTATCTGTCAATAGGTGGTGAGAAAATTCAGGTATTGAAATCACCCCGTATTCCTTCAAACAAAAATCGCCAAATGCCCGAGCCATTGCTAGCCCAGGAGCATCATCAAATGGCAGCCAAACTCTGGGTACTTCAGGCTCATCTTGCAATGCAAAGACTCTCCCTTTACATCGTTTAATCCTCTCAGCTTCCCCTATGACAATTCACAATACATAAATTAGATTCAGACTAATGCGCACAAGACAAAAATTCTAATGGTGCAGGGCATACTTGGCAAATCAGGCTTTAGATCAACGGTCAATTGAATTGCCACCATGGAGTCGTTGCTGTTCTTAGATCCCATAACAGCCCGAGAATCTCCAATGTATCCCATGAAAAGATTGGATCCCTAGAAATCACATAGCGAACATTAAAATTTAGAAGAAAGTGAAACAAATTGAAGAAGAGTTTGTGCAGAGTTCCCTGCCATACATGTTTCACTAAAGAGACTGCGGTGCTACCACTGCAGAAGCAGTCCAAGTTGGGATGGGATTTCAGCTCTTTGTCCATGGACTTGTATGCCTTCAGAAATGCTTCTCTCCATATTGAATTCATTTTATCCTCAGCTGAGCCATCCTTCGTGAAATCTCCACCATCTGATTTCTGCATATTCCCTCTGAAACATGTTTTACCTGACCCATTTTGCCTTGCCTGAGATGAAAACAGGAATGATAGTAGTTTTATTGGCAAAGCATCCCTCACTTTGCGAGCAACAAGATGGCCATGTGGACCATGTCCATCGAAGACACCACAGAAAGTCACATCTTCTGACATGAAATCCTACAGCAGTTCAAAGTGAACTGAGTAATAATCTCCAAAGACAAGTAATGGTAATTTCAATATAAAGAAAGGAAACTTACTTCCCATACAATCATGGCATCCTGGTTTATTCCCTTGCGACCCTGCTGAGTGAATATGCAAGAAGTTCTGCTTTTTCCATTCATAAATATCCTGTTGGGTAGTGATGGTAAATTATGCATTGTAACGAGATGATCAGAGCATGTTCTCTTAGTTCTCTTTTGCCCACAAAATCCAATCCCCAAACATGCAGGTGAAGCTGTCTCTCCATTGCTTCTGCTACTACAAGTACTTCGGCTACTAGTTGACACACAACCCCCCATTTTCTCAGCTCGAGAAGGAAGGCATCTAATGCAAATAAAGGACAAGGTTCCTCCTTGCAGCAGAACAGATCTCTCATAAAATTCAGTAACTACTGGGACAGTCAACTAAGCAAATAGACAATTACTCCAAAAGATTCCCGGACACAAGACCAGTAGCCACTTTACAACCTCAACATAGAAAACAGGCTATCTTTTCAATCTTGGTCAAACATAATCCATTGGGGCTTACAGTAATCGATAACAAAACCAGCTGAAAAAAACAAGTAGAAGCAGGTCAATGGAATTGTTAATCTTATAGTGTCATAGAACGCAGAAATGGCTGCATGTAAAGAAAACTCACCAAGTTGAACCAAACATATATAAAAATCTTCCATGTGACCTTGGAATAGAATATACTAAAAAGGCTGTCCTGATTGTTTGTCATTGAACAGGATTAACATTGATCCAAATCAAATGGGGAAATTTCAAGTAATTTAATGCACAAACTGCATTTAAAAAAAAAAAAATTGGAATGTATGAAGACAGGAAACAAGAAAATCAGGAGCATATAAATAAAGGGCAAACCGGAAAACAAGAAACCTGTCCAATTTAAATGTAATTAAAAGTTGAATCATGAAATTTTCTCTAAGTGTTCCAGTTATCACATTACAGACCTCTATTTAACATAGAAAGGTAAATCATAATTCCAAGACCACAACTAAAAAAACATAACAGAAAATAAATTAAAAAAAATAAGAAGAAAATCCAAAGGAATGAAGAAATTGTACCTTCTTTGCTCAGTCACCAAGAGAACCCGAAATAGGAGATCAAGACAAAGTGGTAAAAACAATTATCTATCGCGATACCCAAAGGCATGACCTCGCATATTATATCTAATATGTATACATATATACACCAAAACTACAATTCTCTGTTTGGTTTCTGAGAAAATGAGGGAAAATGTAATGAATCACAGAATTTTGTATCACACTCCGATTGTTAGATCCTTTTGAGGAAAAAGAAAAAGAAAAAGAAAGTGCAGTTAAACAGACAATGTCAATTCGCAAACAAACAAAACAAAGTAAGAGAATATATACATATATATGAATTTGATTTTCTCAGGAACCAAGCAGATATATAAGATTTGAAAATCCACTGTTTCCAAAAGAGAGAGACTGAAGGAAAGAAAATGTGTTTAAAGTTTGATTTACCACTCGAGAGACAATTAAGAGAAGAGATAAAAGCAACCGAGGAAAGCAGAAAAAGACGAAAGAAAGTATGGTTTTGTCAAAAAAGAATCAAATAAAACACCAAAAAGCAAGAGATCAAGTAAACAATATGTAATTATCAATAAAACCACAGCACAAAACACAAAAGTAAGAATCCAAAACCCAAAGGGACATTAAATCACCGAGTCCACTAAACCCACTTGCTGCACAGTTTAGTTAAAAACTCCCCCTTTATTTTAAAGAAATGAAAACAGTGACAACATGAAAAACAGTGTTTTCTTTCGCTTAAAATCACCCAGCAAGCAGCATACTGTAAAGCTAAGAACTTTAGAAAGCATACAGCAAAAGTCACAAGAACTCAACTTGAACTAGAAAAGAAAGCAGAATAATGAGAGTACCTTTAAGCTCCAGCTAAATTTGAGGCAGCTGAAAACATAAGAGGGAAGCGAGAGAGAGAGACCAGAGACATAAGTAGTGAAGGAGAGAGGAGTGCATTAAATGCAAAAGCAGAGGAGAATGTGAGACTAGACACAGAGAGAGGATGTGAAAGCAACAAATACAATCGAGAAAATGTCAGCAAAGCAGAGAAAGTGAAGTACGAAGATTTGGCCGGCTTTACTGTGGAGGCCGGCCGGGATTATTATGGAAACCGATGCACTGATCTTCACTCTCCAACGACCTTTTCTTTAGGCGCGTCAACTAATTGCCGTAAGATTTAGACAAGTATTGACGATGTCTTTGACCAGACGCCGTTAATTTACTAGGGAGTTGGTTTTTGCTTTTCCGGGTTCCGCGAGCTTGTCATGTCACCACGCGCTGTTTGAGGGAGAGAGAAGCACGCCAAACTCACACGCGACGTCGTATTTGAAGCTAATTAAATGATTTCAGTTTTTGTATATGTAGAAATACAGATACGATGGAGGGAAAGTTGATGGGCCTAGCAGATGGGCCCAGCTAAAGATCATGATAATGTACCCTTCCCTTTCCCTAATGCTATGCCCATGTGATGTCCCCATGGCAGTATTGCCACAATCATTCCTGCCCATGCATCCATTTTTTATTTTTTATTTTTTTAATTGTGTCTTCTCATAGTCTTATTCTCAAACAAGAGAGAAACTGGTTAGAAATTTATTGGCATGGCATGCCTAGCCTAACCTAGCTTAGCCTGATGATTCAATCAAGCCAGCAATCTGCAGTTTAATTTTGTGAAGTTCTGTTCTGTCACAAGGCATCCGTTTCATTTTCTACCAACTGTGGTCGAAATCTACGTCAAGTTGCATGCATGCATGGCTAGCTACCTCAACGACAATGACCCACATGAGACGAAGGATCGATGTGATTGATTCTTCTGAAATTCTCACCTCGACTTGAGCTTGCTTTAAATTAAACTAAACTTGACAGCTCAAAAGTATTCTGATAGTTTTCTTGTTGGCGGAAGTAATTGTCTGAACCCATGACTCGTGAGAGCTAAATATTGATCTGATCTTGCCTTTACACCTCAAAGTATGCACTGAGAACAAAGTTTTGCAGGCTATTGCATTTGAAAATACCATTATAACTAGCTTCGCTAGTTTCGAGCGTTCATTCTTTTCACAACGAGTAAAGTGGACAAAAGAGTCCACTGCCTTACGATAATGGATGTGCATTAACTTTCTGTTTTCTCGATTGAGGGAGGTGAATGGAAGAACCATTTACGTATTATCTTTTTCCAGTTGCCTTTTGTTAATGCTCTCCTATCTTTTCAACAAATCGTCTACGATGTAGGCCCTTTCCTTTTTCCCTTGCTTCGTTGCTTCCTATGCATATTTGATGGACCTACAACTCCATGCACCAATTACACATAAAGTGTTGGTATGCTTTGAGATTCTGTGGCCGGCCGCATGCATGGTATAGGATTAGATTTTCCTAGAAAGGACATTTGAAGAATTGTCATGACATTTGTATATATTATATTATTAATTAGGTCAATGTCACGATTTATATAAAGTAAAATATAAATTAATCTTAAATTTATAAAAATAAATAAATCATATTATTTAATAAATTATTTTTTAAAATGAATAACAAACATTCGATGTGTAGCATTAAAAAGATTATATTCTAAAGGTATATTTATATCTCCTAGGAAGGCAATGCTAATCAAGAATAACATTGGCTTTTTTATGTTTTGAATGAAAAAAGTACAAAACAGCATGGATTAAAGGGGATGATAAACATTGAACATATCTTCTTTATGAAGAAAGTATCCATTAATTTGTCGTCCTTTAAATGTTAGCAGCGTATGGTGGGATAATGTGCTTAGCATAGGCAACTAATACTAAAATATTGAAGGTCACTGAAGGCTTCGAAAGCTGGTCCCCTGCCGATGAAGCACACGCCCTTCACAAGTCTTTTTTGGGCCAGGTTGGATTTTGAAGCCCATCAAAGATGATTGGTTGGTCCATCACTGCATGTTACCTCTTACTCTTCTCATGTAACTGGACTGGAAACTGAAGTTTAGGCACCAGGGACAGGGACTCGACGCGGAGATCTAAATCTAAGATCTCTCATCCACGGAACATGATATAAGATAAGGTGATAAGTACACGTGGCAGAAACCCAGTTGTCCTCTCCTATACTCCTTACTACAAACGCTGCTCTCTCCTTTCCTAACACTTCTCTTTCTACCGTAAACAAACAATGGCCTGGCCGACACTCTTAACCCCTACACCCAAGCCCACACCTCTCCCCGCTGTCAAGCCAAAACCCACCACCGTCGTCTCCATCACTTCACCACCGCAATCATCACTACATCAACATCAACAGAAACAACGAAATCAAACCCCAAGGCGCCAGTTCCTAACTCTATCAGCGAGTATACTCTCCCCTTTGTTTCTGTCACCTATATCCCCGGCATTTGCTTCTGACGAAGAATACGTGAAAGACACTGAAGATGTTATCAATAAAGTTAGAACGACGATCACCATGGATAAGACCGACCCGAATGTCGCTACTGCCGTTGCTGATTTAAGAGATGCATCTAATTCTTGGGTGGCTAAGTATAGAAGAGAGAAAGCTTTGCTCGGAAGAGCTTCTTTCCGAGACATGTACTCTGCATTGAATGCTGTTTCTGGACATTACATAAGTTTTGGACCAACTGCTCCTATTCCTTCTAAGAGAAAGGCCAGAATTCTTGAGGAAATGGACACTGCAGAGAAGTCATTGTTGAGGGGCAGGTAAAGATCAGTAACAGAACAACAGTCTACAGAGAGCTGCTTATGAAGGGAACGCTTTTTTGTTTTTTAAACTGTTTTCCTAGTTGAATTTTAACTATCTGAGTAGTATATTGTGAAGTTGAGAGTGTAAATTGATGAGGTTCATTTGCTGAATGACGAGAAATATAATTGGGTATTTCTTATGTTGCCTGGCTGTCTGAACTGCTGATATATGTTCCAAATTATGACAGTATTTACTTTGTAATTACTTTTGGATACTTCACCATTTCTTTGTTAAAGTGCAATGCTAGGAGATGAAGCCAAGTAGGTTGCTAGTTAATAGAAAACTCACCGCAAATCTCACTACTCGGATTTTCATTTCAAGGAGCATCGTTCAGTCCCAATCACGAACTGAATGGCATGATTAAACAGACCAAAATCTTTTATGTTCTGATTATTATGGGCCAACGAACTCGATGTTGTTTGTGGATCAATGAATCCTTATACCGGTCATAGCCCAACCCAAGTATGGAAGTCTAGGATTTGGTCCAAAAACAACCTGTAAGTTGGGCTTATTAACCGGAGCACACACAGTCTTCGCCCATGTTCCTCTGACCTTGTCTTGTTATTCTTTTCTACATGGATAACTATTAGAACAAACCATTTTCGGGGAAGACAAAACTCTCCCTCTCAGGTCTCAAGATAACATAACAGTCCCTTTCTGATCGCAATTTTGAAAAAAACTACAAAAAAATATGGAATAGGGTCTACCCTGTTAACTAGGTCAATTAAATTTGGCATCATGTTACTAGCATAATATCAGAGCAAACAGAAACAACACATGGTCAATAAATTAGACAAGTCATGTTGTACATATCTTGGTGCGGACATTGCTTTTGTCGTTTGTCGACTTTCCCGTCATTGCAGCATAAATTGTTGCGATAAAAAGGTTGAAGAAGTTACCTTCGATTCAGATATCTCTTAAGTTAAAGTTGACCCGACAACATGTAAAGGAACAGGAAGAGGCCTAGATAAACTTGATTGACTTCGTTACATAAACAGAACAGTTGGGATAACTCTTTGTTAAGTAGTTTGATTGTCTCTCTTACTCTGTTAGCTTCAAATAATTAGTGTTAATCTTTTGTTTCCCTCAATCAATCTCAAAGCTAAGCAATCCCTTGAATCGCGATAAGAAAATGACATACTCTTGACATTTTAATTAGTTGGTTTTACCAGTCAAGCCCGGCATGCATCCGCATTATAAACCTTTCTTGAAGCAAATCCAACCTCATAAATCACAGGCCGTATTCTTCCTTTTTTTTATATATATATAAAA
>CP135542.1:10096873-10424198 GCA_032402905.1 Khaya senegalensis | reverse complement strand
AATGCAATTACATGTTAACAAATTATTACAAAAATAAATTTAGAGAGTTTCTTTAGAATAAATTAATTAAAATATTCATCTTTAATATTTTGGATCGCATTTTATTGTACTTTAATATTAAACAAATTTAATTTGTGATTATAAAATAAAATATTAAAATTTACTTATTTTAATATCTTAAATTAATTGTGAGTATTAAATCTTAATTTTATCGTAAGTAAAAATTAATATTTTATTTTATAATCACAAATTAAATTTGTTTAATATTAAAGTACAATAAAATGCGATCCAAAATATTAAAGATGAATATTTTAATTAATTTATTCTAAAGAAACTCTCTAAATTTATTTTTGTAATAATTTGTTAACATGTAATTGCATTAAATTAAATAATTTAATGTCGCATTAAATCATCGAATTAAAATTTTAATTAATAAATAAATCAACATTTGAAAACCACAAACCATACCATGATCCTTGGTCACGACACAATTAATTAAAATAAAATAAATTTATAATAATTAATTTTCATAATTATTTAAAATTAATCAAATAATAGATTAATTTATATGAATGCACGCTGAATTCGATTTTTTATAATGTTAAAGATGATTAATGAAATAATCAAAGAGGCCAATCTACAAGCCTTCTAAATATTAATTAAAATAATAAATAAAATATTTTGCAATGATCTATCATGATCAAAGATTAAGACAGGGAGAGAGACAGGGGGAGAGATTAGTCTCATAAATGATAAGTCTTATTTGTAATCTTAGTGATGCCCTTTAAAATTTCAGTACCCTCTCTGTAATTAGATTAGTTGTTTCTGGAAACCAGAGAGTCAGTGTGGTTCCAATTGGATAATTGTTATATTTCTCTTTCTTTTTGATCCTTCTTGTGTCTCTCCGCTTCCGGTTTGTATGCTCTGCCTTTTTCTTTTTCCGGGAAAGTTGATTTCTTTACATTTTCTGTTGGGAAATCGTCTTGTTTTCTAATGCTGGCAACTGTGAAACGAACGGAAGCATCCTAGTCTTTACCCAGAAAACGTGGGTTTCCGTTGGAACAGCATTTTCTCTTAAACTTTCTCTCATTTTCTTGCTCTTTTTCTCTAGTTTTCTTTTCTTACAAATTTCGTTTGAATTCGTGGATTTTCCTTTAATTTTTCGAGATTAGCTACGTGGGTTCTTGATTCAACTTTAAGAATTGATGTTGAAGAGAGTTTCTTGTGACCCTTTTACCGAATGAAGTGGTCTTTGTTTCTTCAACACTGATCAAAGCAGAAAAGGTTAACAAAAGAAATACGATCGCTTACAGCTTCAGTTTTTCTCTTTTCCCATTCAATTTTCCAAGTAGATAATCTTCACCAACAGAAAAGTTTCTCCGTTTACAGAGAAATTCCGAGAGTGACAGAGATTTAGTTTTCTTTTTCTCTGTTATGTTCTTTTAGTTTGTTGCAAGGCGTCCATAAATTTAGCTGTCCAAACGTCAAAAAATAGAATATCTTCGTAGACAAATTTTGCATTTCTCTTTCATCGAATCAATCCCGACAATCTCTCTCTTCCTCTCTCTTTTCCCTTTCTCTGTTTTCCCGTCTTTTTTTTTCCTCTCTTCGTTGTTCAAAGTTTGGGGAGAGAAACTCCAGTTCCCTCCATCCCTGCTCCCTCTCTCCCTCCCTCTTTCTATTGTAATAATGTTTCTTGACAAAGGGTCAACGCAATCAAATCTTGACTGCTTCCTCCATTGCACGACACCGGTAGTCCCTTCTCAACTCCTTCCCAAGGTTTGCCATTTCTTCATTCTCAGTTATCAATCTTGATCATTCAATGAACTTTACTTTTGCTTTTATTTTTGGTTATGATGTTTATTTGTTATGTGATTGCTGGGTATTTGCTGCAGACTGAGATGAGGAACCTCAACAGTTTATGGCATCCATGGGAGAGGGAAAAAATTGAGTACTTTACGCTGTGTGATCTCTGGAATTGTTATGACGAATGGAGTGCTTATGGGGCTGGAGTTCCTATCGTTTTGGGCAACGGTGAAACATTAGTTCAGTACTACGTGCCTTATCTATCTGCTATACAAATATTTTCCAGCAATTCATGCGTAAATGGGTTAAGGTAATCACTCTCATCTTTTACACCCGCAATCTTCTTTTGTTTGTACATTATAGTGGTTTTTGTTGTGTTGCTTTTCATTTGAGGAATTGCTTTATGTTCATTAAATGGGTTTTGTTAGTGCTAATAGCCTTCAATAAGTTATATAATTGAAGATTTGGACTAATGTCCCTTAACTTCATGGTTGATTTGGTGATTAATTCCCCCAATTTTGAGCAGAAACTAATTAAAATTATGTGTTTACAGTAAGTTGATCTAATGGTATTATTTTGAGTCTTTTTATCTCTACAAGTTGCATATTTGGGAAAGTAATGGTGGAAGTGTTTCTGATTATTAGGGAAGAGACAGATGATGGTGAGACAAGGGATTCGTTTAGTGATTCGTGTAGTGATGAGAGCGAAATGGACAAACTATGGAGATGGGATGGATGCTCATCTGAGGAAGGAGGATGTGAGCAAGACAATCTTTTGCATCTAAATGATAGATTGGGTTACCTCTATTTCCAGTACTTTGAGAAATCAACTCCTTATGGAAGAGTTCCTCTTATGGATAAGGTACTTTTTTCTAATTAATAGTTTCATAGTTTTCTTACGCAAGCTTACTAGTAGCCTTGCATTGTTGTTTGCTTTCATTTCTATTTCTACTTTGCATCTTTTTTTCCCATATGAAGATTGATCAATTAAAGAACTGGTTGGAGTGATGAAAACACCTGTGGTTTTGTTAGAAATAGGATAATCTGAACTCCTTTTCATGATAAGCATCTGATAAAGATAAAATCAAACTTTTGACTTTTGAACATGGAAACAATAAACTTTTTTCCTCTAATTGTTTTCTAGTTGGTGTTGATTTGTTAATATTCTCTGTCACGTCCATGAATCACTACGTTGTAAAAAATTATTCTGATTCATGTTCTATTTCTAGTTTATGATTATCTTTGTTAAGCATTTGTTCTTTCCTTTGATGTGATATTGTCTATTAACTTTTACTATTGTTTTGGAGAAGAATATTGCATTCCAATCAGAATACGAAATTTTAATCCATCAATTATTCTAGAAATTCTTTGTGCCCCTTTACAGTTTGAAAGTATGCTGATTCCACAGATGCCTTATGGGTTCTTTACTTTCAGATTAATGGATTAGCTCGAAAATATCCTGGGTTGATGTCATTGAGGAGTGTTGATCTTTCACCGGCTAGCTGGATGGCAGTTGCTTGGTATCTCTCTTTCTCCACATCTCAGCTTTTCTCTGCACAAAAAGCAATTAATAATCAAACAAGATAAAGATACCACAAAAATCATGGTTTCTGTATTGAACAGGCTAAGGAGGTTTTTATTTGCTATTGAACTTTAATGCATAGTCCTATGCATTGGACAAATAAACACTCATAGCTTTGCTTTAGGATTTCTGTAGAGTTACTACCAATTCCAATATGAAACAAATGGAATATTTTGCTCATGAACATTTATACTTTTAATATGAGACATGATTTCAATCATAAATTGTTTATTGTGAATAATGTGCAGGTACCCAATATACCATATTCCCATGGGAAGGACCATAAAGGATTTGTCTACTTGCTTCCTCACTTACCACACTCTTTCATCTTCTTTTCAAGGTATTCTCTATGTCCATTTTATACCATTTAGCTTTTGCTGCTTCTTTTCTTTTTTTTTTTTTTTCCATTAATATATACCCTCTCATTGTCACCTTTATTATTTATATTTTTGTAGAAAGTTTTATATTCAAACAGCTGAGAAATTTTATTTTTATTTTTGTGGGTGTTCTATTTCTGTATAGATATGAACCCTGATGATGACATTGAGAACGCTTCAAGGAAGCGAAAGGAAGGGGAAGGGATCTCTCTTCCTCCATTTGGTTTGGCCACTTACAAGATGCAAGGGAAGGTATGGGTCTCGGGCAATTGTGGTCAGGACCAGGAGAGGCTTGTGTCGCTTTTGAGTGTAGCAGATTCGTGGCTAAAGCAGCTGAGGGTCCAGCACCATGACTTCAACTACTTCATGGGGATTAGGCGTGGCTAAGAACCACTACTTGAAGGAAAATGGCTGACCACTAAAAGCATATTTTGGTTCTGTGCGTGGAGTGAATGTGATAGCCCTTGAATGTGAGGATTATAGTTGATTATTCTCGTTGTCAAGCCTCACAGATAGGACCCTTTTTTTTTATTCCCCCAAGGCCAATATGCTTATATGAAAACTCAGTAGAGAGGGTTTGTGAGAGTTAATCCCTCTTTTTTTTTTTTTTAGCTGTTTTTTCAAGGCAGTTATGAGTTCTCTGTGGATATAAATAGTTGAGGTATGAGAGAGACGAGACGTAAGAAAGGCTCTTGAACCAGCAACCTTGTGGTTTGTGTAATACATTCTCATGATTATAATGAAAAAGCCACTGGAGACAGGAAAAATGACGGCAAGATTTGCTAAATCTGTTCCGTACAATATATTTTCTGTTAACAATCAGGTGCAGTATGTCCTTGCAAAAATTTTCTTTCGTTGGATTAGTAGCATCTACGAAAATGAAAGATAATCAGTTTAAGGTTGAGTTTTCTATGCTTCCTACAATTCTACTGCTTCAACATGGAGTTGAAAAGATGATTTGACTTTTCAGATCTGTCCATAGCTAGAAATGGTTGTCCTAATTGGTGAGCAGAATGCCACTGGCCTTGGCCCTCTGTTTTGGGTAGAATCAAGTATTAGCCTCGTCAAAATTCTGTTTATTGGCTTCAAGTTTGATGCAATTTCCAAAACCAGCAGAAACACTTTTGACACATCGCGCAAAGCCTGTCGTAGTTTGGCGAATGTCTCTGTGCGTCTTCTCCCGAGTAAAAATATGCATTGTTTGACAGAATTCTCCATCCCACGTGGAATTCCAAGGGCTTGCGGTAGGTGTGGGGGCCTACCTTGTCAAATTCGTCAGCAACTTCGAAAACAAAACACTCTATGATTGACACGCAAAAAGCAGCTTTTGTTTTCATCAGAGGACGCTAATTTTCTTAATTTGGTTTCCAACGGATAGAATTGGAACTAACGACATGTGTTCATCTGTGTCCCAACAAAAAGTTCAGAGTTGCAGAGATCACTTGCTTAATGAATAGCGAAATATTTGATATTTCCTTTGGTCCACTCCAAAACCAAGCCGGTGCATGCTTATGTCTACCCGAAAAGCAAAGTGGGGATAATGGCGTGAACTAATTCTGCAGCTGATGACAATCCTAACCTTACCTGTTTTCGATCAATCCTGGGGGCATAAACGGGCTAATTTCATTAAAATTTGATTGTTGGATGATCAATGTCCCGTCATCCGACACAAAACCAGGTGCTTGGCACATGCATATGCTGTATGCTGATAGTGTTTTTCAACCCTATCGCATTGACTTAAAAAAGAGTTGGGTCTTTGAGTGCAATCAACATGTTATCCACCAAGGGTTATTAGTCCAAAAAATTGAAGCCCTTTTCACATCTTACCCTGACAAATTCCATTGCATTGATCTTTAAAATGCAATCACTAGCCAAATCTTAATCATTATAAAGAAAAACTTGGACTTTATGGGACTGCAACGACCAACAAACAAGTCAATGACCATGAGGTCATGGATAGATTGGTTGTATGCCACTTACACTTAGATTTTCTTATCCCACTTCATAAATTTCATAACCCACTTCAGCATTATCAGCCTAGGCGTCACACAAACAGTGCATAGATAGCATATCAGTCCACTTCAGGGACTAAAATAAATTTCTGTGCTCGAGGAGCACTTGCATATTCAATTAATTTATTGTTAATCTGCTAAAGACATTTCATGTTAATCATATTACAGGCTTACTTCAAAAGGCATACAATTTCCTGCATGGAACCAGTTTTTGTGCTATTCATCTCAAAAACCAAAGTTAGAAAACAAATTATAAGAAGAAGAATTGATTGCGGCAAAGAATTAGGATTGCAGAACTCTTAAATTTCAATCTGGGTTTGTTAAGTAAACAGCAGAGGCAATGGAGAAAAAAATCTTGCATGTGATAATGGGACCAAAATGTCAATGCTTCATTGGTATGAATCATGACACACCACATAATATGATAGTGCCATGTCATTCATATGTACTTAATGCTTATTTTCTGTCGATCTTTGTCCAACTTCTCCACCGTCTTACTTTTGGCAATCTATAAGCCAAAAGTGGGCTTATGTTGCTTGACACTAAACAAGGGTTATTAGTTATTCAGTCCTTGGAATGTTCATTAGGTGAAAAGCAAATACTTTTAGAAGAAGCACCCCCTAATATACTTCTTAAGCATGCTTGAATAGGGGAACTGCAATCACAGAAACACATGACCTTTATTCAAGACCTGTGTAATATTTTTTCCTCAACAAAATCCAATTTTTCTGTTTCTTTTTTCAAGCAAGCAGTACAAAGTGAAATTGAGTGCTAATTAATTGCTTGTTTCGTTGTAAGTTCTAACTGTTCTCAAGCATACATGGCGTCGGCATGCTTATATTTTTCAATGGAATGTAAGAAGATCAGGAAAAATTCAGCAAGAAACATCATTGATGGGTCATGTCAAGGCTGAACTTTTTCAAAAGTTGTTCACTTTGTGGCCCATGATCCGTACCAAGCCATCGATTGCAAAGAATTTTCAAAATGTACCAACTGATCAACATTAACAACTAATGCATGTCTGTTGAATTGAGCCCGAGTTAAGTCATGGGCTTCGGGGAGTCTCTGTGTTGGAGCCTCGAAACTTTTGGGCAATGCATTTTAAAGTTATCAGTTCTATTAGAGTGGTGTGCAATGCCCTCCTCCTGTTCCTAAACACACCATTTTGAAGAGAATTAAGATGGTTATTAGTAAATATGGTTTGAATTGTTAATTATTAATTATGTTATGTATTAATATGTAAATTAAGGATAGAAAAGATAAGAAGAAGATTGTGATCCATGTGTAATATGGCAAAGGAAAAGCTTTTTTATTTTCTATTGTTGTGACAGGGCAATGGAACAATAGCTCAAAACTCAGCGGTGCAAACTCTAATTCATACATGGCTGCCACATTTATTTTAGCTTCGAATTAAATTATAAATGTCACAGTGGATAAGCCTCGACAATGGATGGTAAAGCTGGAATGCTAATGATTTTGAAGCGAGGGAGGGAGGGTAGCCTCCTTCCTCCAGTATTTTATTCCATTCAAGCCCATTCCTTTCCTTCCCACTAGTTCCAGTTTTCTCTGGTATTGCTTCTTGGCAGTTTTTCAGAATCTTGGCACAAGCTTCGTCATCCCAGTCGTGCAGTATCCACTGTATGCATATATATACATGTAAAAAAAAAAATTGGTTAAACTATGATCTTAATTAGAATGACAAAACAAAACAAGTATAGCAACGGAAGAAGTTCCATTAATTGATCTATATATGCATTAGAGATTATGCGGATTAAAGCATTAGTGTTCTACGTACCTTCATGAAAACCGCATCAGCATTGGGAATGGCCTCAAACATGTCACCTCCGACGTGTTAGAGTCCTTCATACACTGGCGCTGTGGCAACCGCATGTGGCATATCAAAGTTTATACCTTTGATTTGTGTATAGTTCTTGACAATATCCACAAGTACACCGCCATAGTGCCACCATCCGCATCCACCACTGTCCGACCTTGTCAAACTCGTCTTTATATTCTCATATGAACATCTTCATCATGATCTTGGCCGTGCAAGCCATGACCTTATCGAACGACTGGTTGAATTCAGGGTTTTGTGATGCAAAATCCCAAAGTTCACAGCCATGAGCTTTCTTGAAATCAACGCTTCCTTCTTTCACACATTGGTTTAGGTAATGAGAAGGCTCCAATATTAACCGTCGATGGTTTTGTAATAGTATCATCGGAGCAAGACTTAGTTCTGAGTCAAGCAGAAGCCATGTTGATATGTGGGTCAATCCGTACATAATCTCTCCACCGTCTGATGAACGATGTGCGACGAAGATTCCTTCGCGGACAAGCATTCTCATGATGCGGGCAAGGTAGGGAATGTCTGGATGTCTGGAGAAGACGAGTTAATTCCTGACATTAAGTGGATTTAAACTTGGTAATTAGTATATTGAATTTAAGGAGAATGTTTTTCATAGAATTTATTACATCGTTCTGTCTAGTTATTTTACGCAAAATGTTGTTAAAGATCTTGTTATATTCACGATTTTGTGATGCAAAATCCCAAATCTCACGGCCATGAGCCTTCTTTAACGAATTGGCTGAATCAATGCCATGGAGCCATGTTCCATGGCTGGTTTTGCTTTATTATCACTGAGGCCAGACTTAGATCATCAGAGTCATGCAAAAGCACGGTTGGTGGAGACTCTCTCCACCGTCTGATGGATGATGAACGCTGAAGATCCTTTTGCGAACTAACAATCTCAATATGCGAGCGAGGTAGGAGATATCTGGTGAGGGTGAGTCAGTGCATGAAGCTATCTGAGACAAAGTGCTAGGACCTCCATGAGAGCGAATAATGTCAGGTATGCGAAGCTCCAGAGCAAATTTTAATGCCATGGAGTCTTCAAAGCCGAACATTTGTTTCCATCTCTCTGCTTGGTCTTCGAGCCATGCCTTAGACGTTTCTACCGGTTCCACTCCTCTGTCAAACAAGTGTGAATTGATGCATATTTATAAGAGGGATTGCATGCAATATCCCCAAAAAACTCTTACTAGACCAATAGCATCGATTCATAACACCAATAAGCTTATCAACAAGTTGTGGTACGTTCAAACTCATGGTTGTTTAATGAATAGGTTCCTTGGTAGCATCATCAAGAAATGAAATTGCGTCCTAACAACCCTCATAATGCATCGTACCACGGAATCAGACTAATAATATCTATTAGTAACACCAACAAGATTATCAACAAGTTTTGGTGGGTTCAAACTAATGGTTGTTTAATGAACAGGTTCCTTGGTACCATCATTAACGCATGCTACTTTAGTGCTTTTCATGAAACACTTCAACTTCGGGGTTAGTCAATTATCTGAATTCATTATGCTCTTTAATATTCTCTCTGATAGTTAAAGTTAAAGTTTGATGGTTGAGACTATAACAATGTTCAGTGAATTTCATCAAATATTATCATAACAGATCCCTTAAAATTTGAAAAATTATTATATGCACTCTTGCACTTGCGACGCGTCTACGAAATTAAAATGAAAAATAAGAATAAATATACTTTGATCACAAGCTCTTATAGTAATATTAATTTTCAGCGACTACATTTTGCGGGAGATGGGTTAATCCTCAGGTATTCAAAGGTAATTCCATTTAGCATTACATAGCTAATTAATATTAACACCCAAATACAAGTTAAAGTCAAAGGCATTTGGTCCCCCACTCTTGGTCTTCCAGTTATATTGTAGCAACGGAAGTCCGCTGGAGTTCATAAATGAGAAGAACCGCATCCACCATCAGCCTATTGCTGATTTATCAGACCAATAACAGATAAATAGAAGGACCAAAATCAACCTAATGCCTACGGAATTGTGGAAACTAATGTATAGATACTGAAGATTGGGAGAAAAACTTGGTGACAAGAAGCAATTCCTCTGCCAAATATCAGAAATTCCATGCAAACACTTTCCCTTTATTAACAAATAAGAGAGAACAGTTAAAACACTGTTTGGGACATCATGCAAAATAACAATTGTACTAAAACGGAGGACTATGGTGGGCTGCATGCATATTCCTACGGACGAATCCAGTATTTATTTAATAATTAACGATAATAACTTTATGTCACTCTGGATAGGCCTCCAGGTTACTGCAATATTAACGATCTTAACTTTATATCACTCTGGATATGCCTCAATAATGGACGGTAAAGCTACAATTTTAATGATTTTGTAGCGAGGAAAGCCTGCTTCCTCCAATATTCTCTTCCATTCGAGCTCAGTCCTCTCTTTTCCACCTGTGGTGTTTGACAACATAACTAAGTCCAGTGCGAAGCCAAAATCATCAAACGGGTCTTTCCCTTCAGGCTGCAGAACAGCTTCGACAATGATAACCTTTCCATTTTTTTCGGGTATTGCTTTCCGACAGTTTTTTAAAATCTGCACACAGGCTTCGTCGCTCCAATCGTGCAATACAGTCTGCATGCATGGGCAGGAAATGATTTAATTTATGTGTGCGAAGTGAACTATGCAGTTTTTACGGAGAGTTTATTAATTCTTACCTTCATCAAAATTGCATCTGCATTTGGGATGCTTTGGAAAAAATCACCTCCAACATGTGAGACTCCATCGTTCGCCGGTGCGGTGGCCACAACGTGTGGCAAATCGAAGTTGATTCCTTTAATATGAGGATAGGATTTAACAATCTCTGATATCATCGCTCCTGTCCCGCCTCCGATGTCTACCAACGATTTTATACTATTAAACCCATCTTTGTATCCTGATAAAATTGACCTGAAAGTGATCCGGGTATTATAGGCCATGGCATCATTGAATACCTTGTTGAACTCGGGATTTTTTAATGCAAGGTCCCAAATTTGACAACCATGAGCCTTGTTGAAAGAATTGCCACCTTCTTTAACGCTCCGACCAAGACAATGCCAAGCAGCCAAAAGGAAGAGATGGCTCTCTAGCAATAAGAGAGGAGCAAGACTCGTATCAGAATCACGTAAAAACCACGTAGACAAGTTGGTCAGCCCGTAGAGGTCTTCTTCACCGTCTGCTGTTGAATGATGCACGGCGAAGAATCTTTTACGGACAAGCAATGTCATGACGCGTTTGAGGAAGCTGATATCAGGGGAGGGTGAGTCAAAGCTCGAAGCTATACCGGACAAGGTCATCGGACCACCGTGGGAGTTTATAATGTCAGGTATGCGAAGCTCAACAGCACATCTTAATACCATGAAGTCTACAATGCCATAGATTTGTTTATACGCCTCCAATTGCTCTCTTGAATATGCCTCAGCTTCTTCTGAACCCATTTCAATATGATTCTCTTCTTCTGTGAATAATACCCATGCTTGCTGTGTAAACGACGGGTAGATATAGTGACAGTTGGTTGCTTGCATTTATGGCGAACGGCCAAAATCTTCGTGGCCAAACACTTACCTGGCGAAGTACGCGGGCAAAATGGTGGTTAATAACATTTTCATCATGCCATTAAACTTCACCATAAATAGCTATCCACTCTCTCCATAAACACAATCTCAAAGTCGCCGTAATTCCATTGGGTTGAGCGGGTGAGATTTGGGTCTACAATAGCAAATTAAGACAAAAGGATTGATCGTTCTAATTCTAATTCCGAGTCAACCAATCATAAATGGAATTAAAAAAAAAATCAGACATAAAGTAAGCATTCATATTTTGTAGGAGGAAAACAAACAAAGAAACTAAGAAAGAGCAAGCTGGCATGGAAACAGCCGCCTTACTATTTAAGTTTGAGTTAATCCATTAGGTTTTAGGGTTAGGCATTGGTTTTTGTCTTTAATTGACGACCATTACATGCAGATGAGATCTACCTGTCTGTGTCCCCTTCATTATCCCACTGAAAATTCAAAATTATATTCATCCACAAAATTGGATGAATTAAGTGTGCTATCAAATATTATTATTTTTTAATTTTATTTTTAAAATTAAATAAAATTATTTTAATTTTAAATAAAATTTTAATATTCAACAGAAATTAAATTATGTGAGAACAATTCAACACAGTATCAACAACCACTGATAGCATGCCCATGCCAATATGCATATTACGGTTGCAATTAATTATTGTAGGTTTATCGTTGATTCTTCTTCAATTAATATCACCACTGTTTAGTTATTAGTGCTAATTAATTTCTTAATCTTATTTAATGGGAATTTACTGCCAAACCTATAATAAACCATTTTGGTTAGACATAGACCCCGCGTAGCCCACTGTATAGTATAATTAGTTACATTAAACTATTACTTCTGTATATGCTATAGAAGATTAATAATATATCTGTTAATTTATAATCAGAATAGGTTAAAATTAAAATAAATTAAAATTAAAATATAAAAAAATATAAATAAAAAATTAAAATTAGAACAAATTATTTACTTTAATTATTAAAATAAGAATTATTGTTGGTTAGTTATAATAACTGTGATTATTATTATTTAAAAAATTATTTTTAATAATAGTAATAATTTTTTAATAATAATTATAAAAATATAAATAAAAATAATATTAATTATTATATTTTTATTCTTATAATTAATTTTTTATTTTCATATTTTTTAATTAAAATGAGGGATAAAATAAAATATTAAATTGTTAGATGAGAGTGAAATAATCAATTTTAAGAATAATAATCTTATTTTTAAATTCTTTAGAATTAAATTTTCATTCTTATTACGTAAAGTATACTGATTTCATTCTCATTTTTATCTTTATTTTAATAAGTAAATATAATATTTATTTTAATTTTAGATTTTAAATTTCGATTTAAAATTAGAAAATATACCATAAAATTTAATTATATTTAATAAATTTATCATCTAAATTTGAATAATTATAAGGATCCATATCATGGTAATCCTTTTCGGCCACTTAAAGTAAGAAGGTATTTATAGAGATTTATGTATGAATAAAAATTTATTTTATTTTATTTTAATAACACTTATTATGGATTGAATAGTTATTATTAATTTAAAAAATTAACTTGCTAGGTAGGGTTGTTGCTTGATGGACTTTATGAACTCAAAACCTACCATGTTGGATATAAAACGTGACAGTTGACGGTTCATGATTTTTGGACTCGGTGGGCGGTGGAGCTATGGCAACGAGAGATTGGTTGGTGATAAAGCAGAGAAGCCTATGACTGTAAATCAGTAACTTCTCAAGGCAATCTCTCTCTTATGCCCATGTATGCTCAATAGATAACTCGTGTAACATAACGAAACTTCCAAAATGAGCCGGTTTGATTCGGTTAAACCACCAGATTAACACCCCGATCCAGTAATTAAATAATGTTTCTGAAAGAACAGCACATTAACCTCGGCTGGACTAACAGATTAAAACAAAGTTTCAGGTAAGTCTGTATGAGACAGTGAGATGCACATGCACTTACGGCTAGGGTATTGATGATCAAGCAGTGAGAGAGAAGCCTCCATCCTTATCTTCAATCTGAGTCCATGGTGGACCAGTAGTAACCCATCCCGAGAAGCTTCTTAGCCAGCATATGTCCATTCATGAGGAAGCTGCAAATTCCAGTCACTCCGGATAGGCCTCGATGATGGACGGTAAAGCTGGAATACTGATGATTTTGTAACGAGGGAATCCTCCTTGCTCCAGTATTTTCTTCCATTGAAGCTCAGTCCTCACTTTTCCACCAGATGAATGGGCAAACATTAATGGATCAAACACCATTCCCATAGACCATTACCATCCGGCTGTACAACTATTTCAACAAGAAGTTTCCTAGTTTTTGCAGATATGGCTTTTCGACAGTTTCTCAAAGTTTTCACATTGTCTTCATCGCTCCAATCATGCATTGTCCAGTGCACAGAGTCAAACAAATATGTACATATGAAATGCAGATATTGAAATATTAGCTTTTGAACGACGTAATTTATAAGGTGCGTCTCTTAGCAGATGAGAAAAGCTGTAACAGACTATTCTTACCTTCATGAAAACAACTTCAGCACTTGGAATGTCCGGAAACATGTCACCTCCAACGTGGGAGAGTACTCCATCATACAGGGCGCTGTGGCAATCACATGTGGCAAATCCAAGTTAATACCTTTGATGTGTGAATATGATTTTGATAATCTCCGACATCATCTCTGCATTTCCACCTCCGACATCCACCAATGATTCAATGCAACTGAACCCATCTTTCTAACCTGACATAATTGCCCCGGAAATGATCTTCGACGTACAGGCTAAGCCGTCCCCAAAGATCTTGTTATATTCAGGATTTTGTGATGCAAAATCCCAAATCTCACAGCCGCGAGCCTTCTTGAAAGCAATACCACCTTCTTTAACACATTGGCTGAAACAATGCCATGGAGCCATGTTCCACGGATGTTCTGCATCATTATCATTGGCGCCAGACTTAGATCGTCAGAGTAACGTAAATAGCCATCTAGAACAGTGGGCCAGCCCATAGAGACTCTCTCCACGGTCTGATGTATGATGACCACTGAAAATCTTCTTGCGAACTATCAATCTCAACATGCGAGAGAGGTAGGAGATATCAAGGGAGGGTGAGTCGATGCGTGAAGCTATCTGAGATAAAGTGATAGGGCAGCCGCCATGAGAAGAAATTATATCAGCTATGCGGAACTTCAGCACATTTTAACGCCATGGAGTCTGCAAAGCTGAATATTTGTTTCAATGAAACAAAATTACAACCTCTACTGTTAACAATTCAAATTTTTCTATCAAATTTTCAATTATTTATTATTAATTTTATCACTATCAACGTCTAATTAAATCAAAATAAAAAAACTTAATCCCAAAACATATGTATACTATGAAATTAATTTTTTTCAAAACAATTGGAATATAAACTTGATTAGTTGGGTGAAACATTAAGAGAAAATCTTATATAACCAACTGGATTCTTTTCAAAGGTAGGAAAAGACTTTCAAATATGCATCTTAAAGTTCAGACAATTTGTTTCCTATGACTTCGAATTTTCCTGTACAAGCACTTTAAGCAAATGCAGAAGGTTTAGATTCTGTAATAAGATGGAAAAGCATATCCAATTCCAATTGAATGGTTTTTAAAAGCATTGGCAATCCTTTTCAATTATCAAATATATCTTGCCAAGTATACAAGCATTTGCTTAAAATAGAATAAAAAAGTTACTCTAATTGGTTAAAATTTTATACGATCGATTCTAATTTGTAACAGATGAACGCTAAGGAACGCTGATCATGGGAAACATACTATTTTACCCAACTTCACCTAAGAAATGTTATGAGAATATCGAGTTCAAGCACTGGATAAATGTTATGGGTATTCATATTCTAAGGAATCTGTTTCCTCGGAAGTCTCCACACCAAATCTAAATTGAAGCTCTCTGCAGAAGTTTACTTGAAAGGAAAAAACCATGAGCAAAATCCCATCCCACTTGTTATTAAGTGGAACCTGCAACACAGATGGGGAACACTTAATTTATCTCCTCTTGAGCATCGGTTGCCAGAAACCTCGGAAAGCCAACACTGTTAATGATTGATTAGAAGCATTGAGCCATGTGAGCTGATGATGTAGCTACAATCTGTCTAGAGTTTACAGTGATCATTATGAATACATCCTCAAAAATGTTATCTTGTGCAGGGTTCCATCGTACTGTACAAATCCTAGCCGCAAAGCCTCAGAAAAGTGGTGTACCAATTTAGTTTTTTCTGGTATTCAAACAAGCCTCAAAAGTCCTTATCTTGATAATTTTGATTGTTTGCAAAATTGTTTGAAGTCACTTTTTGCGGCTTCGAAGAGATGATAACAAAAAGCTACTGGTACAACAGGTTGTATGCTGGTAAATCTTGTATTCGGTTAACATCTTCCAAGGAAAGTTCTCTCTCCAATTGCCTCCGGGTTACATTTAGAACCTCCTGACAGATAAGAAAACAGAACGAGATCTGTAACAAGATTTCTTCAAACAAAACAGAAATCAATGGAGCATCATGCACCAGTATATGTGATGACTGCCAACAAATCCTTTGGCAAGCTTTCAGGACAAGAGAAGACTTCCACAAAAATCAATGGAGCATCATTTACGCTCTAGTCACTCTGACGGAGGTTGAAAATAAACAAACATAATACTTAGGGATTTTGGGTGGAGAAATATATGTGGATTATTCCAGAGCAAAAATGAAAAGGTGAAAATGAAAATGAATGATCCATAACTTTCTTTAAAAAACTGTAATAACAAGTAGAGGGGCAGAGAGAGAGAGAGATTACATTAAATTCCATATAGGAAGCATGCATGGCAAGCCACTGAGCGTCCATCATTTCAAAAGCTATACAGTACAGTATATCAAAGGCAGCTTCATCTTCTGCAATTGTGAACAATCAGATTGTGAACAGATCAATTGGAAGATTGAAATTTGGAAAAAGGAAATCCCAGAATACTGGTGCATAAAGTATTTGGGGCAGGAATCCTATTACCTCCTAATATTCTAACAAAATTCACTCCTGGAAGACATCTTGGTTTTGCTGCAAAAGAGATTAGAAAAACGATAAGTGAAGAATTACAATTTGTCCCCCTACTTACAATGGAGAACTCTATATTCAAATTAGAAAAGGCTAGGTAGCCAGAGAAAACAACTCAAAATATCTTTGCTGTTGGTGCTGCTGCTGTCATTGACAACAAACAATATCAGGCCCTAAAGAAATAATATTTTATGAGAAAATGATCTACAAAGCATTTGTACAGCCTCAAAATCCCATAGTGTTTTAACATAAAAGTTTGTTATGTGAATAGGAGACACTCAACAAGCTTGAATAGTAGGGGTAAACAAACAAGCAAAGATCATCCCTCAAATTGCAACATGATTCCAACAAACTAAGTGCTTTTGGTTGGGCCGGGGGGGTGGGGGAAGGTGGGGAAGGGAACACAAATAAAAAAGCAAAGCTCAGGGAATGTTGTACAATGAAAATATCAGATATTGATAGAATAATCAGAATGTCAATTATTACCCCAACACCCTCAGTAATTAGTTTTCTTTTTTACTTGTCTACAAACCTGAGAACAAATCCAACATCTGTATCAACATAAATGACACATTAATGCCAGCAACAGCAAACGGATATTCCCAAGTTGCTCGATCCCCATCTTGCTTGAACAACAACCTATGAAAAGATGCCTTCATTTGAATTTTATACAATTAGTAACAAGAATGGCTCATTTTTTGCAGACTTTGATACACAGAAAACTTAAAAGAGATTGACATCATGCAGAAGGGCTCAGGAAAATTTTCAAAAAGAAAAGAAAAAACTGATGATGAATTGTTTATAGAAGCCAAACAACAGAATAGAGGACATACCGGATAATTCTTGGCAAAGAAAAGCAAGTTTTCAAGAGAAATAAAACCGCAACCCCTAAGGACAGAAGTTAATATCAGTGTTTCAAGCAATTAAGATTGACAGATTACTAATTAAAACCTCAACGCTAGTACACTTACTCTTCTCATGACTCTCAACCACTGTATGCATAAAATCTCCTTATATTAGGAAGAATTGTACCTAAAGTCAGTTGATGGATTAGGACCTTGCCACCCCATCTCTTTCCACTGCTCAGAGATCAAGCCATTCAGAGCAACATTTGGAAAGGCAATGCACCACAAATCTCTCAGAGCTTCCTGTCAATAAGAAAAGCTGAATAAATCTACCTGTTTATTTGGCATACAACATTCCTAACAACAATACGTCACAAGATGAATGCAGGAACTTATAAGCAGATCATCCACTGATAAAAACTGCAGTATTGGTCATCATTGGGAACTGCAAATGGCGTTTAGCATTGAGAAGCAGGAACTGAACAAATGTCTCTGGTTCCATTGTGACATAAGCCTACTTGGATCATGTACCTATTTTCCTAATACTTCAGAACACCAGAAAGAGAGTGAGAGATTTGCCTGCAAAGGTCAAGTGTCTTGGTGATGGATCAATTGAAAGGCCATAATCTATAAGTATTCTTAATCTAATTGATGTATTTCTAGCTTTGGTTCCTAAAATCAAAGACAAGGTAAAAGGTGGTGGGAAAAAAATTAATAAAACAATAAATCTGATCAGAAAGAAGAACGTACTTGGTGATCACGACGACTCTCATCAAAAGGAGTTTGTAATCTCTCTTGAAGTCTTTCAAGTCTTTCTTCCTGGTAAGAAGTTAAAGAATTAATGGTAGAAAAGAAGCATGGGTAATGAAATCATTAAAAACCATTAGAGGAACAAGCTATGTAGCTAAAATTGCAAGGAAAAAACCCATTAATTCTTTCATAGTGACATCATATGACCAATGCCCCCAAAGGTAGCAAAAGGATTTAACTTCTAATAAACTAAGCCTAAGTTCCAACCAAATTTGTTTGACTGCACCGACTCCTTTTTGCCATTCAAAAAGCTGAAATCAACATGTTATACTTGTATGCATAGACACCACATAGAGATCTATCTTTGTGTGTGCATGCTAGCATTTGAGGGGGAGAGAGCAGTACAAAAATTTAAAAATTAATAAATGCAAGATAAAAAATTTCTTCTTACCTGATCTGGAGTCAAAGAGTAGTTGAAAAACTTCTCATTGCGTTTATTGTTTGCGCGGTTAAAGAGCCCTCCTATCCATGCTCTTGGTCCAACCATAGCACTAGCTACAACCACAAAAAACTGATGAGTAAGATTGGCATAAATTCTGTTTAGTCACCTTAGATTGTAATTTTGAAGAGTTAAATAAGATAGTGTTTGGTGTAGCCATGAACTTAGAACATTTCATATTTAATATAGTTTATTACTATGATTCCAAATTCTGTTTTCAACTCTACACACTTCAACAAGACAGGAGCATTCAAAGTGAGAATCACAACAATTGAAAGTAAGACACAATAATAGGTAATAAGCAACATAATAAACTTGAAAGTAAGACACAATAATAGGTAATAAGCAACATAATAAACTCCAATAGAAGAGAGATATCAGTTTTCTATAATGTCATCAAGAACACTCATGATGTAATTAAAATCCAAAAAAAAAAAAAAAATGTTGAAGAGTTGCACCTAGTTTTTCCTGAACTTGAAACTCACTATCAATGAAATAATCATAACAATGCTAATGCAACAAGCATTTTGGTAATCCAAATTCGTGCTACATTTGGTATATAACTTGTTAAGTCACTTCTAGCAGTAACATCTTTAGCAAACCTTCAGCTTTCTTTAAATAGTGAACAATCTGTCACTCTTAAAGGCATCCCTGTGGCTTCCTATGACACCTCCATGAAGGAGAACAAGAGATCAAGAGAGCCCATGTTATCCTGGAATATGAACATATTCCCAGGGGTTAAGCAACATACCGAGGCTCATATCACAAGAATAAAAAGGAAGAATTACATTAATACTTCTGATTTTGGTATACTGGAATAAACCCCAAAAGCATTAACAATTAAAGGTTGGAAGCAATTAAGGCATCTTATTCTTACCAAAAGAAAAAAAAATTGTGGTATCTTACAACGCATGCAAAAGGAAAATCAAGATTAATACGATTCTTAATTCTGAATGAGGAGAATTTCTAAACAGAAGGTGCAGAGAAGGCAATAAGGAACCTCTACTCACTGAAACATCGAGCCAACTGTGAAATTACATGACTGGAGTTGTGTGACCACTCCAACTCTTCATCATCCTTCTTGTGTCTCCAATAGATTTCATCCTCATCAACCTACATTTTAATTTTGAAAGAACCCTTTAACATCAAGTAGTTGCACAATAGAAGTGACTAAACACAGAGTATTGAACTGCCAAAACTGAACATAAATAGTGATTGAGAATTAAATTATCTAACTTGCCAACAAACAAGGAACCTAGTAGAAAGACAACAAATTTAATAGTTTTAACCACAATTGTAGCAAAGTTGTCCTTGCAGTGACTGAGAACTTCAGAGAGAATATAAACTATTTAAAATTCACCTTATAACAATGTAAATTATTGCTAACATGACGCATAAAAATGATCAACTTTTATATGAATTACACTCGTGGTGAAACCCAGATTACATTAGAAGTGGTAAAGCTAGCAACAAAAAAATTGATCACTAAATTCAATTAAATCAAAGGATTAAAAAAAATATAATGCATGAACGTACAATGTAAATTAGTGGACACTAAGAGGCCCTTAATACTACTAGACAATTAAATATGCAAAAGCATATTATGTCAGAAGAAGAAATTCTTCTTTTACCAATGCAGGCAATTACCTACAGAATATCGGTTTGAAGATACTAAAAGTTTGAAAGATACATAGAAACTACCAGATTTTAATCCTATGGGAATTAATAAGAGGCTAAAAAAACATCAAAATTGGACTGCATTAATCCCAATAAAGAAAAAAGGTCTGAACAGAATGTGGGGGTTTACTCTGTGGAGAGAAGAGCAAGAAGGAAAGCATTGTCTACGCTTCCTTAATCTCATGAGGGGGCCAAAAATTAAACGTAAGGTTCTTTCACCCTTTTTAACCGAAAGGTAAAAGCCAAAAAAAGAATAATAATAATGATAAAAGGTTGAAGAAATGGGAAACAAATTATTGCACCTGCTCATGCTCTCCTCACATTATTCAACCTCTCATCATTTCCATTTCTCTTTCTCAAGAAATGGAATAATGGTGTAAAATACAGAGATACCCAGAATCAGAAAAGGGAAGAACTTTTGAAGAATGAAAGATTAACAGCGCAATCAAAGGTCTCTTTTCGCAAAACTTTAAACAGCCAAAAAAAAAAAAAAATTCTTCAAACCAAACTTGTAAAAACTTTGTAATGTGATAAAGGTTGAAAAGTTAGGAAAAGCGCGTAAGGTGTCTCAGCTCTGCAAGACATTGACAAACAAGACAAAAATGGCATCCACGGAAATAGACACTCAAAGCTTTAAAGAGAAAAAAAAAAAGGGTACCTTTCGTGCTCGTGGCTATGGAGAGGAAGGTCTACTGGTATTAATGGTGATGATGATGTATGGGTTGGGTCCACTGGGGCAAAGTGATGATGGGACCAGAACTGGCGCACAAAGAAGAGAATAATGTTGAAGAAGACGAAGAAGAAGAGCATTTTTGTTTAGAAAGATATGTGAATAGAAACAATATTGGTATTTTCTGTTTAGAAGGAGTCATTTGTGGGTTCTCTCTTTTCATGGCTTTGCAAACCAGACAATTTCCTACAAATTTGCCAACACCGTAGCTCCCGGCTACTTCTGTCCTTTTAGTTTTAGCTTTCCTTCCCTTTCCCTTTCCCTCCTCCCCCCATTCTATCATCTTAACTGAATCATTCAGAATTACAAATTTACCTCATGCTACGACCTTGTCCCTTTCGTTTTTGGGTCCATGTTTGGGTTCATGGACTTCACCCGACAAGTCAAGCATGGACCAACTTTTCTCAAAACCCAATTTTATTTTATTTTATTATTTAATTTCACTCCATCGAAATTACAGTCCACTGTAAAATTTTTATCATGTTGAGTCCACCCATTAGAGTTTTTGTCGACTAAATCATGTTCGGTCGATTGAGCATTACTCATATGATGAAGAAAATTAAAAGCTTCTTAATCTAACTCACGATCATGATTACATTACCCTGGCCATGGTTACCTTAATGGTCATCGTAATTGATTGCACTTGAATTATAAAGCAAAATAAGAAACATATGAAATTCTGAAAACTCTCTTGATTACATAAAACAAGCCACGCCTTAAACCAAAAAAATATGACTACTATGACAGGTAGTGTCTCATAGTCTACGTATACAAGATGTTGAAATTAAGATGCAAGTTTTATTGAAAGCTCAAGGAACAGGATAAGACTTGTTATTACACATGCATTTGTAAGCCATAGGACATGTCTCAGCTTCTTCAAGTGATGCACACACAAAGCTCACCATAACCAGTCTGCATGGCGAGCAGGACCCGCAAGCATGCGAACAATCCGGTAAGCTTGACCCTGCTATTTGGAGCGTCTCTGCTCCTTTTCTCGTCTTGAATCCTGGCATTCTTTCCCAGTAGAACTTGGGTTTTGTAGCCACACCATCTCTTGATGACTTGGACTGTGGTGTTCGGTGATGGCCATGATCTGTTCAATAACAACAGAAAATTGAAAAGAAAAAAATCAGAAATTTATTTAGCTAAAAACTGGCTTGAGAGACAAAGAGAATAATACTAGGTAGCTAGAAGTCATACGGGAGTGTGGCCTGCCAATATGCCTCGCGGACATAACAGCCGGAGCAAAAAAGATAACAATGACTAATACAGAAATCCAAACAGAACCGTTCATGTTTGATCTCTCAGTTCTTCTTCTTCTTCTTAATGTGGTTGTCCTTCTGTTCTTTACTTTGAGTGAGCTTGTTATTAAGTATGACAAAGTTCGAGCAATGGTGAAGGGCAGTGGGAGAAGTATGCGCGTATATAAAGAGGTGTGCAAAAGATGAGTGTATTGAAGCAAATCACAGGTAAGAGTGTGGGCGATAAAAGAGAAGATCACATGAAAGAGGATGAATAACGAGATTGCTCACAAGAACTCACAGACTATCCATTCTGCCTTTGTGGTTTCCATGGAAGAAGGATGATAATATGGCCCAAGAATTTACTGAATTAAAGTGCATCCCTTTATGTGAACTCTGACTAGAGACTGTGCCAACAAACGCCGATCATAAATGCTGAGGTTTGCATTTACAATTCAATTTTTTTTTCCTTGATTTTAAACTAATTAATACAGAGGACTGATAAATGAGATACGAGGGTAGGTCTAATTTATGTGACTGCCATTAATATTTTTCTGATCCTCTACTTGACCCGCAGTGCCTTTTCTTGCACACCAGCACCGGTTTGTCTTCATTATTAGTACAAATTCTCCAATATTGGAGCCCGATACATATCTCCATCAAATTTCATGTGTTCTACTGTTCTTCAATATGAGATACCGTAGATCATACAGATGGGTGTGGGTCAATATTGACCTCGTCCGGCTTCCAGAAATTCCAAATAACAAATATAATATTGTCCCTTGGAGCATGCTGACATGTTTAGTTTGAAATAATTAAGTTAATTAATTGAATTATGTCCATTTCAATTTATGCTGACAAGAAAGTCTTACATGAAATAATTTTATTACACGATACCACTTGTATTGACACGATAGCATCGGTCTCTCCAAGCACTTTTGCCATACTCATTGTGCATGATTTGTCAGTCAAAGGACAATAATGGCTCTTTGAAATTCGGATATTATCTGATCTGATCATAATCATCAAACATTTTCATGCTAAGCAGTAAATACATGACATGTGTAATATATTAGACATTCAAGCAATGAAAATTTGACGCGTGTCTTGTTTCAGTAGTGTACACCGGATCAGGGTGTTGCTGTCTCACACAAAATACTCTTGGTTGTTTGGTAATGGTTGACTTGCGTAAATTATTGAAGACTTTAACAGTTGACGTGCGCCAGCCAAGAACGAACCGTCAAACTTTGCATCACAAGTATTAAATCATTCTCACTCATTGCCTCTAGTCACTGCACAGCCATGGATGTTCTTGTCCGAAACACCACCAGCAATTTCAGCCGGAGATTCAATGATTATGAGCTATTGGGTCAGCCAAGCGAAATGGGTAATGAAGATTATCAATGGCGGAGAAATTTTTCCAGGCGAAGGAAGGAGCCTCACAGCATGAAGTCCTTCAGTTACAGAAGGAGACGAGCTAGGCAAAGGCAAATTTTTCTGAAATCTTACAACCTAGCATCAATTGAAAACTTGGGACAATCAAAGCCGTCACAGAGGTTAAAGAAGGCGATGGTCAAGGTGAAGACAGCGGTGGTATCAGTGGTGGCCTTTATGCGTACTGGTTCTTTCAGATCTTGCAATTCTAGGACCACTGTAGACGCCTCTCCTCCATCGATGATTAGCAAGTTTTCCTGAATCTGGATTCTATGAAACTTGCTTTGTGAATCTCGTAACATTTCTGTCTTTCAATTGTTCTGTTCGATATAAATATGTTGTGGTGAATGAAAGTAGCAAGAACTGAATTAAGACAGTGGAAATAATTGAGCTGTATGAATCATTTGTCGCTCGTTCTTATATTTTGATCATTGTAACTACAGATGTCAGCTCCCCGGCACTGACAATACTATTAATTATCTGTTAGAACTGATACTTGTTCATAAGATTTTCCACTCAGTTTGCGTAAATTGTCAAGGAAAGAACAATGAACTTTACAATATTAGCAAATTCACCCTAAGATTTGTGTTTAAAATAGAAAATCAAAGAATAGTAGAAATCAGTTCGAAGCCAGACAAAAGCGGTTTGCTGACAGCGGAAGCCAGCAATGAAAGATGGATGTCATTCACGTCCATACATACGAAAGAATGTCCTTAAACATTGGAGCCAATCCAAAAATCACAAGTATCCATCACTGCGTTAGTATCTCCCTCAAGATCTCCCCCAAAGATTTCGGCGCAGTAGGAGAGGAAGAGACTTTGTTTCTTCTTGCCTTTGTTTAATGGACTATGCCCACAAAAGGGAAGACTTTCAGGCAACTCAAACAATCTCTGCATCTCCACTGCCACCAAAATATGTTATGCTCAACACTAACCAAAGCCTAAAACCACCACCTCAGCGGCGCAATCTGCCTCGCTGTCATTCTCATCCTCCTAAAAGTTATAAATCCGGAGGAAATTGTTGCCTGAAATGTTTATGTTGTTGCTACTGCTGCATCTTCTTCAGAATCGTCATTCTCACAATTCTTAGGTTTATTATTTATGCATCTTTTAAACCTGGGGTTCCTAAGTATAATGTTCAAAATCTCCCAAGTGTAAGTCTTCAATGTGCTTCAGGATTTTAGCCTCAATACTCAGTTTATCGTGACTGTTAAGGCTGACAATTCCAATGATCTTGTAAACATAAAATATGACAAAGACAGCTCGGTGAAGGTGGATTATATGGGTAAAACTATTTGATCAGGCAAGATTCCAGAATTTGCGCAACCCGACAAGAATGTAACTTTAATCAAGATTCCGTTGAATGGAAAGACCTAGTTTAGTGTAGAGCTTCAAGGAACTCTATTGGCAGACAAGAAAGCAAGGAGAATTCCATTGCTCATTAAAGTGAAGGCACCCATTTTGGTCCAGCTTGGAAATTTTGCATTGAAGGAGGTCGTAGTTAAAGTTAACTGCAATGTTGTTGTTGATAGCTTGTCACCAGACAAGAAAGTTGGGATCTTATCAACGAAGTGTGAATATGAGTGGTTTTGAAATCGATTCATCATTCATACATATTCTTTCTTGACTCCCCATTAATTATAATATCATTCTTGTGCGGGAAAGAGGAAGAGAAAGAGAGGAGAACAACTGCATTCGATCGGCAACATTTGTTTCATTTTTTTTCAGAAAACAAGTCAGATTTTTCTCTGCATGTTATGCATCATTTGCTAAACAATAGAACTTGGAGTTAGTTTCGTTTCATCAAAGTAATCACATCTACTGCTCGATTGATATAGTCAAGGCTTCCAATTCTCTAAACTTGTGCGGGAAGGTAATCACATTTACTGCCAGAAGGCAATCACTTTTACTTTGCCCTTCGGACCAATGGTACCCTGAATCCCGTTTAAGTTCCTATCCAGGCCATTGCAAGCCTCAAAACCATAACAGTAGGGCAGTACTCGACCGGATATGAATAGACTTCATGCCTTGACCTCTTGATGATCCCATAATTTTCTACTTTGAATGACTTGATAACTTCATCACAATTCTAATGTAGTTCTTGCCACAAGTTGCCTTGTGGTCTCTTTAATATACATCACTCCTGTGCCTTAGGGTTATTTTTTTACTTTGGATTTTGGGAAAGATGACCAGTTAGATTAAAGAATTCCAACATGTCTTTTCTTTTGGTTATAATTAAATCTTTTGTTATAAATCTTAGTTAAGGGAACAGAGTACTTAATCAAAGGGTACCTATTAAATATTTTTCTCTTATGATCCTTATTCAGTGAGTTTAGTCTTTTACTCAAAACGCATAAATCATTTAACTTTCTGTATTGTCTTCAAATTAGGTATGATCAAAGAGATTCCTCATTTTTATCCATCAAAATAGCTTTCAAGAAACTTACATGCTTGTCTGTAACACAATGAAACAAGAAAAATATGCAATTCTGACAAGCCAAACAGAGCCATCCAAAGTGCATACTAAAAGTCAAAACTTTACACATGATCAAATGGATTAAAGAACTACAAATCCCTTGTATAAACCGTTTGAGTTAAGTTGTTGGCATGCATCGGACAGAGAGAACCAATGATTACTCATTTCTCTTAGGATTGTTGTTGAAGAAAGCATGCAATAATGATAGAATAAAATGATATGTGAGAGTAAGTGAAAGCTATAACCTTTGTGCCCTCTGATCATCATCATTAACGAGTAAGCTTTCTCTCCATGCCTAAGCAACCACACTTCACCTCTGCAACAATGGCATGCCAATATCAGTTTGGTGACCAGCACAAAATATAAATATAAAGAGAGATGTGGGTTACCTATTATTTTGACCGCAGTGTCATGTGCTAACAACCACGCAGTCTTTCGTTTCTTGAAGCACTTAGTTTTTTTGTTGTATTTTCACTTCATCAGGCAATAACAAAATAATGAGCAATTGAGGTCACTGTGTCAGTGCGTGTGGATTAAGGATCAGCACTATTTTTCAAATGTGATATGTATCCAAGGAAGACCGAATTTGTTAACTGTCTATTCTTTGTACTCATTATTGGACTTCAAATTTCTCCCATGAATAACCAAACTTGCTCGCCTTATCTTGATCAATATCAAAAGGCATCCACTTTCAAACACCAATGATTTTGCCAATATTGTCCAATGAGAAATAGGATGGTGGACTACAGAAACAAAATTAATGTGGGTTCTTGACAAGGGTCCCGATAAATTCTGTGTAGTGGAGCAGTTTTTCCAAAAAAAAAAAACAGAACTGTGTCGTGCCACTTTCTTCCAAATTTTTCCAACCCACTCCTCCTAAAAATAATACCCACAAAATTCCTGAAGTAAACCCAACTGTCTTGCTGCTTCAGTTGTTCTTCGCCTTCTTTTCTTCTTGGTCTTCAGTTTTAGCAAAGCTAAAACTCACCGTAACAAACTCAAATACAATGTCTTCTCTCCATCTCTCTAGTCCTTGTAACCTGTAAATCACCACAACCAGTTTTTACAGCTACTCAACAAGAGCTGCGAAGTTCAAACATGTTTGGCATCTTCTTTGGATGGCGAAAGGCTTCTAAATGGTTCTCATTAAATAACTTTTAAGAAATAACTGCATGCTGGATTCTTATTAGTTATTGTTTTATCAACTCTTATGAGGTTGCGTGTGTTTTGTTAATGCAGTAAGAAGCTGATAAAGCAGCTCCGGCGCCGGCTCAAGGTGCTGAAGAATAAGAGATGTTCAATCGTGCGACTGTCACGCGAGGACATGGCTGGGCTCATCAAAATGGGCCATGCAGAAAGTGCCTTCAACCAGGTACGCTAATTTGCAAATTTCCTTGGTTCCCGCATTAATTTAAGTTCGCCCCTGTTTTTTCCCCCTGTTTTAGAAAGTTAATCTATGTTGTTCTCGTTCTCGCTATCTGTTGTTAATTTTTTATCCTCGTTGACCCTTCGTTGTTTTCCAGGCTGAGAAGCTCTTCGAGGATGAAAATGCGATGGCTGTGTATGAATTATTGGACAATTTCTGTGAGTTCATCAGCATGAACCTGCCATACATCCGAAAACGCAAGTATGAATAACAAATCCATGTTCCAAGCTTCATAAAACTTCAAACTTTCAGCTTTAGTATAATTAAATTTCTGTGTCAATCAGAATTAATAAGATTACATTTCAATTCAACCTATCTGTCTGCCTATTCAGTCTGATTTGGCTGTCATTCCAATTTCAATTCTAATTGACTCCCGGTTTTCTTCTAATTTTCTGATTATTATACCTGATTGACAGCCAATTCTATTTTAATGTACAGTTAATTGTACTCCGTTCAAGTTTCATTTTAACTCTGATTAGTTGCTGGATTTGTACCTAAATCGTTGATGTAGGACTATGTTGTCAACATGTAATGTGGTGTTTCAGGGATATCCCTAATGACATCAATGAAGCAGTTTCAAGTCTTATATTTGCCTCTTCAAGATGTGGTGATCTTCCTGAGCTTCTTGTGATCCGGAAGCTCTTTGAAGAGCGCTATGGTCAGAACTTTGCAGTTGCTGCTGCTGCTGCTGAATTAAATCCAGGAAATCTTGTAAACTGTCAGGTAACTATAGTCTTTTAAAAATAAAGTTCTACATAGTTTTCTATTTCAAAAGTTTTTTGGCTGATCAACTGATGCAAACCTGTAACATTATTTCTACAGATAATAGAAAGACTCTCCATAAACTCAGTTCCTGACTTTGTGAAGCACTTGTTGGTGGATGAAATAGCTAAGAGTTACTGCCTCCGACCCGAGCTTTTGGCATTTGAATATACCCCTGAACTGCAACAGGTAATTTAACGCTTGATCGTTGTGTTACAACAATGGTGGATGTCCTCAACCAGATCGCTTACATCTTCAAGGTCATGCATCTGCAGGTGGAAGAAAATAGTGTTCATCAAGTACTCGATAAAGATGTGGATACTTGTTATAGGAAAGCTGAAGGATGTCAAAAGGAAACTTCAAATGCAAACCTGATACAAGAGGTTGATGTTGATTCATTGTTAACCAGTAACAAATCCACCAGACTAAATCAATCTGGCTCTCGCCAAAATTCTGCGGTTAGTACTTCATTTAGTTCTTCGATAGTCCAGCAATACTCACCAGATGCATCTGATTCACCAATGATCAAGAAAGTAGAAAATCTTGCACAATTGGATTCTCCATATGGATTCCCAGTTGCTGGGTATCATTCTAAAGAAAGGAAGATCAGTGGGAGGAATAATAATGTCACTCCAGAACACCATGAGGATAGAATAGCTGCAGCATCTTCTTCAGAAAGTTTGCCTCAGTTTCCTGGGGAAAAAGTAGTCTATCTTGATGACATAGAGGAATTTCAGTCTTCCTTGAGAAAAGACGAAGACTTCCAAGACCAGAGGCTATTCAAGTTCAAACCAGATGGTAGCGATGAAAGTCTTATGGGTGAATATGAATCATGGAGTGAAAAATCAAGCTCAAAAAATTCTAGAAAGAGTGTGAAGGCATCTGGGAAACAACTGAGGAGGAGATCGCTTTCTCAGGAAAATTCAGGCATAAAGGATATACAATGTGAAATTTATTATGAAAAGCCACGTAAGAGTTCAGCTAACAAGCATAGATCACATCATGACAGAAACACTCAAAAGAAGTCCGCGGCAGAAGAAAGCAAGCAACCTAAGCAGGCTTGTTGCATAGTACCAGTTAGTAATTTTCAATCAGGCAATTGCGAATACAACCAAAAGAAATCATGTTGCCATGGCCATTTCAGCAGCCAAATGAATGATTGCAGCTTGGAACATTCATGTTACTGTTGTATAGATGATGACGAAAAAGTAAGGGAAGCTCCACGTTTTAAGCAGCATATAAGGATCAGAAAATCGGAGGGATCTCCAACACGTCATCTCAAATGTGAAAACCAAATTGACCATCGCCACTCTTTCCAGAATGGAGAATCAGTTGAAGACATAGAAACTCCTACTCTTCCTCAGAACGCAAGGAGAAAAAACTACGACAATGGTGCTACGGAGTACAATGTTTTCACCTACCCAGATCGTTTACTGAAAGAAGGAAAAATGAAGGGATCTGATTCTCCAAGTAGACGTGCTCTTTTCAATACTGCATGCTCAGAAGAGGTTGCTTCACAGGCAGGAAAGAAACCAAAGCCCCCGTATTTGACAGTGAAGACAATGCCTCCAGAGCGGGCTAAAGAAAGTTGCAGGGAAAATAACATGCGTTGCAAGTCATTTCCCTGTCAATATCCTGATCATGTTCACCCTAGATTGCCTAATTACGATGATATAGCAGCTAAATTCATTGCTCTCAAGAAAGAGCATCTACAGAAAAAGCGCTGATGAAGCTACCGACAGTATATCACTGTACAGCAATTCTTAATTTATTCATCTCTTGGGAAACTTCCCATGGCCCATTTTATGAGCTTCATGTTCATTTGTTTTCTTTTTTCCTTTCTTATGAACAATGCCTTGTTTTTCTTGTCACAGCCATATATGAGAATGACTTACTCTAAGATTACTGGTTGCTCAATAAGTTGGGAATAGCTCAAAAACCAGTTCTTAGCCTGCGTTCGAATTCCTTCCACTCTGCATAAATGACATGCCGGTTGACTTAATTCTGAAAGTTTCTGAGCTCTGCTCATATTTTGCCTTTGAATGCTGTAATCAATATTCCTCATCGTATTTGCAGTATCATAAAACAAGAACATTTCTACACACACATTTGCCGTGTCCGAAAGAAAGAACATATTGGACCCATGCCCAAGGCCCATTTAAGATCACAAAGAGTGCCTGAGGCCTGAGCCTGCAGCTGGACTTGGCTCTGATGTTGTATCTCCAACAAATGGCCGAATCATTGGCAACAGTAATTCTTTCTCGGCCCTCTTTAATATATATTTTTGATTTTTCTATCTCCGACCTCATTGTCCCTTCTCTGTTGAAGAAGACAGGTCTGAACCGGAACACTGAACTAGTACCAGTTAGCTCAAATTGTTATAATACCAATGAACATCATTCCAACAGTGTAAAAAAAAAAAAAATTCGTCAATTTCAGAACTCTCGTATGACTCCTCAAGGGCCCAAAAAGCATTATGAACCCATCGTGGGTATGTAATATGATGGAGGGGTATGCCAGCACCATCTTCAATAAATTATGATTTTCATGGACTCAGCAATTCTTATAACAAAAGGAAAAAAAAAAAAAAAAAGAAGTAGCGTGTCGACCGGCTGCCAAGCCACTCCATGCTCAATTCATTTCTTGGATCAGCAGGAGGAGCAGTAGTTGTAGTATTGCATTCATTATGGGGGAGAGAAAGTGGGATTCATGTCAAATATGAACAGAAAACAGATACCAAATGGACCAATGACTAAGAGTTTCTTTATAATGTTGTTGTTGATATGCTTTCCTTTCATACTAAAGTTTTCACTATCGATTTGAATTGGTCGATGGATACTAACTTCCTAAGTTGTCAACGTAAAATATCTCGATGTTGGTGGCATGACATCTCAACGCATTTGTATGTCAATCACTTTGGTTCTTACCAAATTGAGTGGTGTGATCTTCGTGCCTGTTCTACCAGTTCAATTTCCATTTGATGACCCCCATCAAATGTTTCAATGTCAAACTAACAATTGGTGGGTCTCTTGTTCTAGGTTTCCAGCCAATCATTGTGTGCCACCACAATGTGTCCGATGTGCAACGTTTTCCACGTCCTCACCACTCATTGGTTTTATATCAATACTTGTTCATATTAAAATCATAAAATGTGTGTGCTCGTTATGTCATGCTTATCGAGTTGACCAAATTTTCTTCAATAATGTTATCTTGCCACTGCCTCTCGTTGAATTAAATATTTTAAAGAGCTTATCCTGGATAAATTTTGGAGGCAATTTGCATCCCAAAACCATAGATTAAAATCCTGTATACCTGAACATCTTCATGGACAAATCATTTGATGCATGTATTCTAATGTCAAAAACGAAGTAATTTTGCTGAGACGTGGTTGCTTCCTTGTCAGAGCAATGCAAACGTTTCACGCTTGCATTTGGTCCATTTGCTGGTAGTAGTAGCGAGCAACAGATGAGAAGCAGCCTGAGAAATTTGTGGTGTATTCATGCAAGTGTGTAAAAAGCCTGAGAAGAAGTTGGTGCGTTGATTGATCATTGCATGTCAGGGTCGAAGACTGAAGAATCCCAATTTGTCTTCATACCCATAATTGATTGGAGAGACTACAGTGCAGGAATATTGGATACGTGTCCGCAAACTTCAACACGACAGTCTGTTTTCGTATTGGGTCTGATCTCTCACATGTCATTTATCTGCCGTTTCAAGGCCAATAGCTTAAAGGGTCCTGCAGGCCTTCGCAACAAAAAAAAGGTCTAAACAACCAGACGGAAGGAGAAGTCGTAATAAAAAAGGTCTATACCTTGGACAAACAGAAAGACAATAAAAAAAAAAAAAGTAGACTTAGACTATCGAGTGGACCACCGACACGTGCCGATCTTGCACCGACTTTTAGAAGACACCGGGACGACAAAGGGATGGATTTTGAATCCTTCCCCACCGAAAGTTGCACCCCAACGTCAACCCTCCACACAGACACGCATCCACCTCACCTTCCTAATCAAACCTTATTCCCATCCCATCCCATCCCATCCCATCCCATCCTTCGCAGTAATTTTGAAAATAGATGGATATTTTGCCATTCCATTCCTGTAACATATACTGCATGGAATGGACTTGCCAATCCCACCACCTCCATGCCCATGGTAATACATTTCCAGAACTATCCCTCGGTTTGGATAAAGCCTGAAAGCATGATTCCATTTTCTAAAAATATCTACATAATATAATTAATCAAGGAATTTCTCTCTCTTTTTTCTAAAAAAAATTGAGAAATGAAAGGGGTTAAGGCTTAGCAGCCCGCATTCTTGTAAACATGAGAATCTCATTCTCAACGCAACCGCAATATCAACTGTACGGACACGGAAACAACAGTTATCTAGCGCTATATTTTATTCGGAACGACTCCTACTCCCGTCCCAACGTCAGACATCCGCCCTCTGATTTGCCAAGGCCGAGGGATTGGGACGGACGGTGCATGCTATCACTTTAGATTGATATTTTGGGTATAACGAAAATAACATACGGGTCCTTGTACTTTTATATTGTAACAAATAAAATATAGTTTGTTTATTTGTATCAAATAGGTCCTTAAGAACTTTGATGAATGTGATGTCAAATTCATTTTTAATTATATAATTGTTAACTTTATTGGCAAATTGGAGTGGAAGCAACGAAACTGAAAAGACAAAGCCGTGTGGGACCCAAACAAAGCCAACCAACAGGGAGACTTCAACAAGTTCTCTTAAAACGTGGGAAGATCTTTTTCTGCTCTCATATAAACCCCTGTGGCCTCTGCTTCTGTTTCACTTTCTGCACAGAACAAGAGCTCCCCTGCTCTGTCCCTGTTTCAGAGCCTCCGTTTCTTTCTTCTCTCAGATATCCGCGAATAAAGATAACACATCCATTTGGGATTTCCCTGTTCATCTTCTCCGCTCGCTCTCTGTGTCTGTGTCTGTGTGTGTGAAAGTTTGGATGGATTTTTGCTGAAGATTTGAGCTGTTTTGGTATCCGATTCTGTTTTAGGTTCGATGGGACTAGATATTTTAATCACGACCCAGATTCTGTAATTCCGTCTTTGTTTCGTCTTTTGACCAGTTTTGGATCTGGGTTTTGAATTTCTTTACTTCTTTCTTGTTTTTGTAATTGGGTTCTTGATGTCCGTTTGATTCGAATCTTATTGTCTAGATTGTGTTTCTTTGGTGTCCCATCTTGGATTCTTGTCAATCCTCTTGTGTATAAAATCATCCAGTCTTTTAAGAGAGCGAGCGGGTAATCGAACAATTGTAGAAGTGTCAATGTCTGCAGCAAAGAACAGTGGTAAATCCAGAAAGAGTGTTGATGAAACAACAGAGAAGATGACAACGAGCCAAGATTGGGAGGTTGATAGAGGCAAGGATCTTGATTTCAGTAGCTTCGAGAGGCGACAGCTATGGAGGCCAGTTTTTGATGAGGCTTCCGTGTCTCAAAGACCTCTCAAGAAGATCCGTAGCCCTGAAAGACAAAACTCTGTTCAATCTTCATCTTCTTTAGTTTGTCAATCGCCTTCTTTTTCTGTTTCTCCCATTTCAGCTCCAGCGTCAGCATCATCTTTCACTCTTGGTTCACCTTCTTCTTTGTCGTTGCAACCTCCAAGATTTATCTTTCCCTTTGCTTTTGATGCATCTCAACAAGCTGTTCAATTTCCGCAACAATTTGGAACATCACAAACTCCTTTGCCTATTTTTCGACCCCCAATTCAAGCAACACAAAACCAGCAACAAATGATCTCTTTTAGTTCTCACCAGCAACAGCAGGGCTTTAGTTATCCTCCGTTGATGCTGCCTCATAGACAGCAACTTCTTCAGTATTGGAGTAATGCATTGAACTTAAGTCCACGAGGAAGAATGATGATGAATAGATTTGGACCTGATGGGAGGCCATTGTTTAGGCCTCAAGTGCAACCGTTAAACACTACAAAGCTTTACAGAGGAGTGAGACAGAGACATTGGGGCAAATGGGTAGCCGAGATTCGTCTTCCTCGTAATAGGACTCGCCGTTGGCTAGGAACATTTGACACGGCTGAAGATGCCGCTTTAGCCTACGATCATGAGGCCTTTAAATTGAGAGGAGAGAATGCTAGGCTCAATTTCCCTGAATTGTTTCTCAATAAGGATAAAGCAGTGTCCACAGCTCCTGGTTCAAATGTTTCTTCCCCACCAACTCCTCATGACAGTTCAAGTTCAGTGCCAAGTCGATTCCTAAACCAGGCTCAACAAGCTCAGGACAGCCTAAAATCACAGGTTATGAGCACAGAGCCAATGCCACCACCGCCACCACAGCCTCAAGGAGACAATCCTGATAGTGATTCAGGTTTGGGACCAAGTGAGGCTACGGCGAGTGATGAAGTGCAGGCTGTTACTGAGGGTTCTGGTTCGGGAGAAGGTGTTTCAGGTTCGCAAGAGTTAGTATGGGGAGATATGGCAGAGGCTTGGTTCAATGCAATTCCAGCAGGTTGGGGTCCAGGTAGTCCTGTGTGGGATGATTTGGATGCCACTAACAATCTTCTGTTGCCTTCAAACCTTCCTTTTGTTAACCAAAATGAGCAAGAGTTCCATGATTCTGATCGTCAGAGACAGCAGGACAATTCGGGTTCCACGAGTTCTTGTTCTTCATCTTCTTGTCCTATGAAACCCTTCTTTTGGAAGGATCGAGATTGATAGATCACCTACAAGATTCTCTCCCGTTTTGTAGTCTTGTAGAGGAAGTTTTTGGACCACGCCTGATTTTCCTTTTTGTTTTTTCGTTCGACTGGTTGCATGGTTTTTAGGTAACCGTTCTGGGACTTTCAGGGTGCTTAATTTCTCCTCCACTTGCACGCTTAGGAGAATTTTTTATCCTGAAATCACTCCTCATCTTTCCACTGGTTGATGATTTTTCACAAAACAACCTATGATTTCTTCTCTCTTTCTAATCACTTGGTTTACTTTCACCTTCATCTTTTCTTTCAAACGCTTCTGATTTTAATTAGGTTCTCTTCCTTTAGATTCTCCCCTCCCTCCACTCAATTTGCTGCAAAAAGGCTGCATATTTATCAAGCCTTTTGGTGGTGGCAATTTAGTAGATGCTATGTAGGTCATGCATTTGTCCCTAGTGCTATAAGTATCATCACGTGTCTGCAGTAGTAGGATCGATTTAACATTCACAGCATGTTTTCAGTTATTGTCTTTTTGACAGTTGATGTGATGTTGCAGATGGCCTTTGTAGTGATTTTAGTGCAGGACCAGCATAGAAGGAAACAGTTTTGTGATTTCCTCAGTCAGGTCCATCCATCCATCTGGAGCTTTATTTTTGTGCTCGGAGGATGATATCTGTGTAATTTTGTAAATCTGTAGTTTATTATTATGACTATGATTACAGCCTTGTAATAAAATGTTTACTTCCGTCAACAGTAGTTGTAATAATATATAAATCCATTTGCAGCACCCATCAATCATTTTCATGATTATGTTGATTTTGTCTTCAACACATTATTTACCAAGCAAACAGTGTATAGCCCTGTGAATAATTACTTCCACATCGATTATACCAAACCATTCTTCGTTATCAGTTCATAATTTGGGTGAGGTTTGCCCTGGTTTTCATCTCAGAACAGGGTTATCATTTGAATGAACATGGGAAAATTTCTGAGCAGTTACCCGTTTTGTTCCCTCTGGAAATGAAAGAGCCTTAACTAATGCTTGTCAACAGGATCATGCTAATCCTAAATCATTAATCACGGGTCATTTCCTTGAGTTAATAAGTCTAGAATTTTATGCCGAGTGTGATAATCAACTCTGCAGTCTATTGTAGGAGTAGGAATCTTCAAATTTTAGCAATGCTGCTGAGCTTGATACCTTCCTTGTGAAAAATACGCCTTGTCTGGTGTGAAAGTATCTGGGAATCAACCTAATCAGGAATTGTTTATCACGCATAAAGAGGTAATCCAACTGCTACTTTGGTGCATTTTGGAAGTGCTTCCCTCTATGTCCATTAACTGCAAAAGCTCCACTACCTAAAGAAGCACTTCTATTTATCCCTAAAAAAGTACTTCTTTTAAGTTGTGATTACTTCAAAGCGTTTTTTATTATAACGCTGAGCACATTGACAAGCACAACATTAAATAAGTGCAAACATAGTTAACAGATTTAAGCAGAATTAATAATTATACCTGGACAAGAAGAAGAGATTGGATATTGACTAGATGACGGCGAGAGGTGGGGCCTGCCACCGGCCCATGAGATCATCTGAATTTCTTATTCGTGACGGCACGAGAATGATGAACAAGAGATAAGAAGTTGATTTGATGTGGCTGACAAGAATAATAATGTAATTGGGAATCTGCTGTTGAAAATATCTGGGGGTTGGAAAAGCCGCTGTTGTTTTCTGTAAACCAAACCCAATATTTTGATGTCATGGTGCGGCTTCCACAATCTGCTTCTGCTTATTAACAATAATTTTCTTGCTTGGCTGGGTATGGAAGCTGGAACCCGAAAAACTAAGGACAAACTGGGATTTGGTATGGGTGCATTAATAAATCTGTAAACAAAAATTTTGAATTCAGCCGTTTTTCCCAGTATTTGGAAGAATCAGAACACTGGGACTCTGAACCAGGAGAAACAAAAAATAAACAAAGGAGAAAGAATACTTGGATATTGTTTACGCAATGGTCTCGAGATTGATGCCTGAAGGCTGCAACTTTATTTCATTAGTTCAATTCCTTCAGCTAGAGTATGCTGTCATTGATCATTATCTAGTCCAAGTTTTCCAGGTGTTTGCAGTACAAGAAATATTAAAGCACGTTTTGCAAAACTGAAAATGAATCTGGGAAATAAAAAGGTGAATTCTGACTTGTTGATTAAGTTTTGTTAAGGTGTTCCCAACCTTGTTGAACAGAAGAAACTTAACCCGAGTGGAATGATTAATAATCAATATCAAGATTCAAGCATCCCCAATTCTTTGTGTTGGGCTGGCACTTCAGTTGAAGGCCCAACTAATAGAATTCATGCAAACTGAAGCGACCTAAGACATTCTCCAATATCCAATCAGTTTGTAAGGTTACAAGTGGGACACTTCTATCAAAGAAATCCAATATTCAAAAACTGATTGGCTGATAGAATTCAATGCAGCAAAACCAGTCAGCTATCCAGAACTGTCTTGTTTGTCCTTACGGTTGAATGTGGACATGAACTTCCTCATGGACATTTTCGGTAAGGCAGCAGCTAAAGAACTCAACCTCTCCGTCCCGTATCTCTCCAAACAGCCTCTATAATTCCTTCTTCTATCTCCATCTACAAAGAGGTCAGTTGCAAGCACTGAACCGTCAATTTTCTTAAAAGGAATTTTATTTTTTGAGTTTTTCTTGTTTGGGGCTCTATATTGCGTAAGCAGGGGAAGTCCAACGCTTCTCTTGAGGAGACAGGTTTCTCTGGAGTTTCAATTTCGTCCCACCTCAAAGCTGAGTTCAGTGCTTCTTCCCAGATTAGTAGGAAGGTAACGAGACAGATAAGTGTCTTTCTTTGTAATTGATCATTACTAACGGTATTTGCACATATGTGGACATATTTTCATTGTTCTTTCTCGTATCCTATTATACAAAATTTATAGTCCAACAGATATTGCCTCTCTGCACCGAAAGCATTATCCAAAAGAAGATAAGAGCAATGGAAAGAAAAGAGTCAATAACCCCCCACTAAGATAAGGAAACCCCATATACCATCGTGCTGCAACAGAAAGCAGCACCACCCCGAAATAAGCTATCGACTAGTTGATAACACTTGGTGATTGCAGTTACATCTATTCGTTACATGATAAACGAGCAAGTGCCACAAAAGAATATTCTAACAACCATAAAGTGAAAGGACGGAGACAGAAAATTTAATTATCATTGTTATTGCTTGAATCATATACACAGCTTCTGTGTAGTAAGTAAATGAAAACTCCGAGCTGAGGAAAAGGAACTTCCAAGTTTAGCGAGTATAGAACAACTACCGAGCAGAAGAATGAAAGCATACTATTAGACCTTAAATGTGATTGCTAATGGCATAGCAGACTTCATCAGAAGAATACAAGTACCTGCCATGCATCCAGTTCATACCAGAAACCCACAGCAAAAGCAACAAAATTTATTCTTCTAGAGTTAAGGTAAAGCATTTCCAAGAAATTTGATGCAAGTAGTGGTAAATAGATACCCATAATTCATAATTCATACTCATTAGACTATCTATCTTGTATGCAGCCTGTATGCTTAGGTCTTGCCTCTCATATTTTCTGGTGAGATGATATCAGCTTTGTAGCTATAAAATTTGGGACATCTAACATTACTAATAAGTGCCTAATTGAATAATAGGCAAACTACCAAATCACAAGCAGATATTGAATGGCACATCTGCCCATGTCATACCAATATATAATTGGAAATAATTGACTATAACAGGCTAGTACAAACTGTGCTACTTAAAGTGGTATGACAGACTGTTGATCCAACTCTAATGGTCTAATACCCCTAAAGAATTAGAGCTGAGTTCCTGCCAAAAGAGGATAAATATTTCTGAACGGTTGAACTGATTGGGAGAAGTACTACTTTTTAGGCAAGATTTGGATTGATCATAATAGAAACAAAGAAAACACAAAAGTTGGCAGCCATTATCAAACAATAAAAAGAGAAGGAACTCTCAATGATTAGAAAGCAAAAAATGTAACATAGAAAAAACAGTTTTTCTTGCACCATAATAAAAATGAAGCAGGCAGACCAGGACGCTTCTGGATGTCATAACATTCCAGTCTCAGAAATTTTCTCATCCACATTGCATTTTTTACAAAACAAAGTGAAGGAGTATTCACAAAGAACTTGAATGAATTGGCAGAACAAGTCAATGCATCAGCAGACATAATTGCACTCAATATGATGTATAATATTTCCGCTTGATGCATCAGCAGCTATACATCTCTATAATGATGTTAGAATAGCAAATCTTGGCAAAGAAACATATAAAGACATGACAAGTTGATTAATATGCTGAATATCAAGATAATAATAAGAGGTTTACTCTAAAGCACCAAGTTTCACAGTTGGCTTTTCCAAACATCGAAAACTTCATTAAAATAAAGCATCAATGATATCAACCATCCAATACGAGCGGGGAAAACATATACATACCATTCTGGAGGGACATATATAAATAATATTCACTTCCATTCCTGACCAACCTTTCTTTGTTTCCCATATGCAAAGAATACGGATTGCAAATAACATTCGCTTTTATACCCAACAAACCTTTCTCTACTTCCCATAGGCTAAGAATATGGATCAAGTAATCATTAGGTGTGCTTTCTCATTCACATAGCTACAGCCTCATGAATCTATATTTACAAACTCTCTTCTTAACTTCTGACAAATTCATGGGGCATCGTTACAATTGTTTCATTCATATTATTACCTTCATGGTAATAAATTATTACACAGAAGCATGCTAATCAGCTAGGCAATTTGGTCCAGAACACATGATGAACAGGAGATCCAAAACAACACTGGATTGAGCTAACATATTGTAAAAGTTCTGAGAGTCTGTCAAGATGATAACCTTCAGAAAACTACTTTGCAAAGAAGTTCCAGATGAATTTTGATAGAATCTAATCTCCAGATAGAGCACACCAACTGGACATTTTGCAAAAGCAAAATCGCCAACAACAGCCCTCTGAGTTAATAAAACAAAGCAGTTAGCTAGGATGTGAAGATTGGTCCAACACAAACCAACATCCCAGAGCCCGATCATTGATAATAGGCATGTCACTGATAACATGTCATTGAGGAAATATTAAAAAGAAAACACATAACATGATCTATTAATGCAATCTAATTTCAAATCAAATCATTAAACTCCTTGTATAGCCATCAAATATGCATAACATTCCATCCCCAAGCCCAGGAAACTCATCATTCCAGACAGGATACCCATTTACAGTATATAATGTTCATTTATATTATAGTTAGAATTCTTTTATCCCCTCGACAGCTAGATTAAGTGGAATCCAAACACTTTCGAAAAAAAAAAAAAAAAGAAGAGATTTAAGATAAATGATACTAACAGAAGCTCACAAGCAACTAGTGTCTAGTGTTTTCAGCAGCACCCTCTTCCTTCCCAAGGACAACAACAACTTTCTTTAAGATTGCTTCAGTTGGCTGGTGAGAATTCTCCACAGCCTTGGAAACTGCCTGCCATTTCTCACCATGCTTTGGCTCAGCAGCAACGCATCGATTCAGCACATCCTTCTGGTTGTCCTCACTGCCATGCTGCAGCTCAAATTTGTAGTACAATGCCCAAAAATCCCCAATATCTGGGGCCAGGGTCACTGCCCTGTTGAGCCAAGTCCTTGCCTTATCAACCTTCCTATCATGCCAGAATAGCTTCGCCACAGCAGCAATTACATGGGGATCATGATCACAGTTCTTGTAAGCATCAGCACTCTTGCTTTTGCGTTGAGGACGAGGAACCATCTCAATTGATGCAGCCCACAGTATACCACTTTTGGGACACTCCTGCAATGCCTTTGCCATCAATATATCAGCTTCCTTTTTGTTTCCGTGCTTCAATTCAGCTCGAATTGCAGCAAGCCAGAGTTCAGGATTATGAGGATTCTTCTTCCTAGCCATAGTGAGCACAGCTCGAGCTTTACTTAGCCCACTCATTTTTTCCTCCAAATTGGCAAGTGAAAGCCAAAGCAGAATACAGTTAGGACAGCGACTAAGACCCAACTCATAAGCTTCTTTAGCTTGTTCCAAGTGACCAAGACGCTCCTCTAGCTGTCCCTGCATCAACCACAACTTGAAGAATGAAGGGAATTGTTTCAACCCTTCATCAAGCAACTTCCTCTCCTCTGCATTGTTTCCCAATTCTCTCTCCACAATTGCCGATTTCATCCAAACTCTCTCTGTACCACCCCTATCTCTTGCCTTAGCAAGAAGCATTCTTGCTCTCTCAGGCTCGTGGTTCTCAAATTCAAGTTTAAATGCTGCAAGCCAAATCTCCTCTGAATTTGGTATGGCAGCCTAAGCTTCTTGAAGAATAGCTCGTGCTGCAGGCACATCTCCTGCAAGCCACTTCTCTTTTGCACCCATAAGCCAAAGAACCTCAGCCTGTGGGCAATAGGTAACTGCTTTTCTTAATAAAGCATCTAGAGACTCTCTAGTGCCATGGCTCTTCTCGAGCTGAGCTGCTTTAAGCCAAATGCTCTTTTTAGTCAAAAACACTGTAAGGGCATGTGCATAAATGGCTCTGGCAGTCTCAATAGACCCCCTTTTCTTACACTCCTCAGCATCTGCCACCCAAGTCCGTTTCCTATCCTCTTCTTCAACACCAATCCCTATTGTATTCTTTACGATTGCTTGACAAGTAGCCACAGACCCAGCTCTTTCGGAGGCCTCAGCCTCTTTCATCCATCCCTCTCTGTCAATAACAACCTCTTCTCTTTGCAGTGCCCTTATACCCCTCTCAATAATCTTACCCACCATAGAAGTATTCCCATTGGCCTCCTCCAACTTAGCAGCTGTTATCCAAATTGCCCGTTCTTTAGGCAACTTCTCCCTAGCCCTATTAAGCACCTTCCTGGCTTTATCATAAGTTTCCAACCTGGCTAAAGCCAGCCACAAGTCCACATCTAAAGGACAACACTCAACTGCTCGATGGAGCAACAACCTAGCTTCCTCTTCATCAGATAACTCCACAACAGCCTTCCACAACCTAACCGAATCGGGCACATTCTCCAACCCCTTTCGTAACACTCTACTCTTGTTTGTATCATCATGTTCTAATTTTGCTGCCTGTAACCACAACTTAACAGAATTCGGAATCATTTTCACTCCATTAGCAATAACAGCCTTAGCCTCATCAGGACTCGCAAGTCTACAAGCTTCTAACCACACGTCTTCATTCTTTGGACACTCCTCACAGCCTCTTTTTATCAACTGTCTTGCCGCTGCTATCTTGCCAGCCACTTCCTCCAACCTAGCAGCAGCAATCCATCCAGGCGGGTGTTTGGGGTTAGTTTGGGTTACGCTCTTCAACAGTAACCTAGCCTTCTTAATATCCGAAATTTCGGCATCACTAGTTATTTTCATACTCTTCAAATCAGTTAAGTACCCTTTGGGATCGACCACAGTTAATCCAGAGACAGAATCAGATAAACGGTCCAACTTTAACGATAACACCGTACCTCTACCTTCACCTACTGCAGTCAAGTCAGTTACAGGCGTCTGACTCCACGGCGTCTCAGTCCCACCAGCAGCTCGGCTCTTGGGGTCTAACGCCGTTACATGTTCTTGCTCTTGTCTGGCTTTCTCCAACAACGTGTCGGGTACCGGCACAAAGCTTTCGAATCTCTTCTTCTTATTCCTCAACGAATAATCACCGATTTCGGGGATGCTGTCCCATTCTTGTGCCGATAGAGTGTACAACTTTCTCTTCAAATCAGCAAACTGCTCAGTAATCTTTGGATTCGAGGCACGATACTTCTCAATCTCTTGCTTCAACCTCGCCTCTCGGCGATCTTTACGCCTTGAATCCATTCTTTTATCAATGGCCTCCCAAACCGCATCAGCTTCTTTATCATCTTCATCGTACTCCGAGTTCGCAAACAACCCCACATCGTTACCTTCAAATTCATCAAACTTCTGGTTCTCATCGTACCCCTTATCATCCCCTTCATCTTCTTCTTCGTCCTCTCCGGGCTTTCCCCGCCCTCTTCCCACTCCAGCAGAACCAGACGCACTACCGATGGTAGTTGCAGAGCGGTCGGGGAGGTCAGGAGCTGCACGGGCCGGCCCGATATCAGATCGGGTGGTGAAGCCAGTGGCTCCACGGCCCAGTCCGGCAACATAGTTGGGAGGCGGTTTAGAGTTGAGAAAATCGAGACGGGGTTTCGAGGGTGGAGGAACCGGAGCGGCGGTGTTCGTTCCTGCACCACCAAGGAGAGGGATATGGAGGGTTAGGGTGGAATAATGGGTGATACCCAGTTGGGAAAGAAGGACAGAACCGTCATTAATAGAATATCTAAACGGGACTAAGAAATGTTGCAGAGAAATCGGAATGTCGTTTTGTTGATAGAGGGCTTGTTTGAGAGAATGAAGGGTTGTAGTTTTAGGGTTTAGGTTAAGAAATAAGGTTCGCGAATGGGGGATTGATACGAACACCATCTTCTGAAATCAACAGCTATAACCGATTCAAAGGTGTTCAAGCAGTCGTTCAGCATCAGTAATTGGAAGAAGAAAATAACCGACTCCCCGGACGCCGGGTGGCGGTGAAGTGGCTTTGTCGGGCCGGGCTGAGTTCTGGCCCGAGTCTATTTTAACGTGATGGACATTTTCTTTGTTTAATTTCTGGCCCACTTTGGGAAAACTGGATTAAGCCCAATAAACTCACGGCTTGTTCTAAGTACAGTCACAGCACAAGCAATACAAAACTCATTCTCAAGTCAGAGGAAGTCCATTCCATAACCATAAGTTGTGGTGCGAGCGTACTGTAATTAAATAATTATTTATAGATAATTAAGTAATAATAATAATAACAATTAGTAATAAGAAACTCATATCATGTAATCGTGAGGTGGTGCTGCCCACGTACTGTCAAACAATCAATGTAGTGAGTTCCATGCACGAAACTGCACTTATTTTTCATGTAATTGGTGGGGAAGTTCGTCTTCCAAGTGTAAATGAAAAGAAAAACTGATTTCTCTGTTTAATTTACTTCCATTAATCTCTGCTTTTCAGCACTGACTCCGCTAATTTAGGAGAAATTTGTAAGCAATTAAGATTTCAATTTCATTATTTAAAAAATGATATTTTACTTACTTGGTGTATTGTATACGCAGAGCAGAGCATGAGCAACAGCTATTACGTTACCTTGAAAAAGCCGTTAAACCTTGTTTAATGCTCAAGGCATCGTGATGCTAACAATTTATACGAGTAAAAACTAGAACAAATAGCAAGTTGATTGCCTGTGGGATTAAAGAAAGGCCCCACTTGTTCAAAAAGAATTGTCGTCTCTCTCTCTTTTAGATCTAAATCTCAGTCCAATTACCATGTTTTAGTTTATGACATCAAGAACTAGAACACAACCCAAAACAACTTCTGAGTCTTTCGTGATTTTCTTTCTGCATTGTGTCTGAAAATAGGGGAGACAGACGAGAGACGGGGTAGATGGGTATGCAAGAAAATGGGAACGGAGAAACGGGTGTTGCTTTGGGAAGCAAGAACAAGTACAGAAGAATGGATTCTGAGCTCACGGAGGATGATGATGCTCATTTCCAAGAAGATAGGAGGAAAACTACCAGAAAATATGTTTTAGCTTGTGCCGTTTTTGCATCTCTCAATAATGTTCTTCTTGGCTATGGTGAGCTCTTCTCCCATGTTGTATCACAAGTTTTTGTTGACTTTGTCTTACTGTTTCCTTTTTTTTTTTTTTTTTTTGTGGGGGGTGTGTGCGCGTGCGGTGCTGTGCTGTTCATGTTATCTTAATCGACCGATGCTGTTATATTGAAAAACTTAGAAGTGCTTCCCCCTCCCTCCTTCATTTGATTTTTAATTTTAGTAGAAAAAAGCAGAAAATACTTGATTATTTCTAGCAGTCAATTATGAAGTTTCGACATTTGTTTATGTTCTGTACTAAGGGAAGGTCTAAATTGGTCTTAGAAGTAAAGTTGTTTCTGTGCTCATTCTTCATGATTGAAGAACAATACTAGGCATAATTCAATTTGGATCATAGTAAATTACCGCAGTTTAGGTGTTACTTGGAAAACATATTTGGTTCGATCTATCATCCTAAATACTATCAAATTTTCTGGTTTTCAGTTTTTGAAAATTGCTCATCGTCATTGAATGTCTGTGTTTGCTTATTATGGCAAACTGACTTTGTTGCAACATGCATATCGTGAAAGAAGGCCATGGTTGTTAACTTAAGGAAAATGGATTTAATGCTTCTATTTAGAATTTCAGCTATTTGAAATATACTTTGGCTCTTGTGTCACAGTTGGTTAATGTTTATTGGAATGAACATATAAATCTTAATGCTTTTCTTTTATAATGCCCCACTTGTACAGTTGATAAATTGAAGGAAATAAAATTTTAGTTTAGAAGTTAAGGTGTTTGATCTGCAGATGTAGGTGTCATGAGTGGAGCAATCCTGTTCATTCAGGAAGATTTAAAGATAAGTGAGGTACAGGAAGAAGTTCTCGTTGGATGCTTGAGCATCATCTCACTTTTGGGTAGTTTAGTTGGTGGGAGAACATCGGATGCTATTGGTAGAAAATGGACAATGGCCTTAGCTGCCCTTGTCTTTCAGACGGGTGCAGCTGTGATGACACTTGCTCCTTCCTTCCAAATATTATTGATCGGACGACTTTTGGCTGGAGTTGGAATTGGCTTAGGAGTCATGATTGCCCCTGTTTATATTGCTGAGATATCGCCTACTGTTGCTAGAGGCTCCCTTACCTCATTTCCAGAGATCTTCATAAATATTGGAATACTGCTTGGTTATGTCTCCAATTACGCATTTTCGGGTCTTTCAGTACACACAAGCTGGAGGGTAATGCTGGCTGTAGGAATTCTGCCCTCGGTCTTTGTTGGGCTTGCACTATTCATTATCCCCGAGTCACCTAGGTGGTTGGTCATGCAGAACCGAGTTGAAGAAGCAAGATTAGTGCTGCAAAACACAAATGAGAATGAGAAAGAGGTGGAGGAGAGACTTCAAGAAATACTAGTAGCCGCCGGAATTACTAATGTGGAGAAGTATGAAGAAAAAGCCGTTTGGCATGAACTGTTGACCCCTTCTCCATCACTCCGCCGGATGCTAATCACTGGGTTTGGAATTCAGTGTTTCCAACAGATCTCAGGAATAGATGCCTCTGTTTATTACAGCCCTGAAATTTTCAAAGAAGCTGGGATTGAGGGTAATTCAAAGCTCCTTGCGGCAACAGTTGCAGTGGGTGTTACAAAGACTGTCTTTATATTGGTTGCAATATTTCTTATTGACAAACTGGGGAGGAAGCCCTTGCTCTATTTCAGCACCATTGGAATGACCATTTGCTTGTTCAGTGTAGGTCTTAGTCTCACTTTACTGGGGAAAACGCAACTTGGTCTCATTTTGGCTATCTTGTCTGTCTGTGGAAATGTAGCTTTCTTTTCTGTGGGACTTGGCCCTGTTTGCTGGGTTTTAACATCAGAAATCTTCCCTTTACGAGTGCGTGCTCAAGCAGCGGCACTTGGAGCTGTGGGTAAGAGGGTATGCAGTGGCTTGGTTGCCATGTCTTTCCTCTCTGTCTCCCGTAAAATTACTGTTGGTGGTACATTCTTTGTCTTTTCAGTTTTTTCGGTTCTTGCTGTTCTCTTTGTTCACACACTTGTTCCCGAAACAAAAGGAAAATCACTGGAGCAGATTGAATTGCTATTTAAGAATGAACCTGACTGGCAAGGAAGTGAAGTTGAACTGGGGGATGTGGAGCAGCTTGTGCAGAAGGAATGACTACTTATTAACTTGAGACAGTTCATTCCATTAGCTAAAATGCTCCCTTTCTTGTGACTCCATAATTGGTTCAAAAAAATAGGAAATTTTTTCATGTTTACTGAATTTTATGCCGTGGATGGAATTATTGCTGGACATCATACATATACAAGGACAATTCTTCCAGGCGGTCCAACCATGAGAAGATGAATCTGAACGGGCGACCAAAGGAGGAAATGGAAGAGTGAGTGAGTGCTGCGGGTAGGGAAGTTGATGATATTTGAGTTGTGTTCCAGTCAGAAGAATACCTAGATTTATTCACAGAAGTACATCTAGCTCCATAGATTTACTTACCTTGTAATCTAGGGAGAAAATTCTACTTGTTGGAATTATTATTTGGATTATTAGTCAGAATCTGTTTCTTGTATGAATCATAATGAAGATTATCACAAGTTCAAAGGATACTTGTGACGAAACCTTGTGCAACTGGTACTGTTACAATAGTAAACACACCTGAGATATCTCCAGCTTTGTGATTGTTCTGATGTTTGCTTATTATTATATTTCATTTATTTTGTTCCATGAATGTCGAAAAAAGATTCCCAAATATTTCTCAAAAATACTCAGAGAGTTGCATGTGTAGGCAGCCACCCAATTTAATCTGGGTGACATACGCGTGAAACTTCACATCTTCAGTCTGACGCTCTCCCAACTGAGCTATCCCCGCATTTTATTTATTTTTTCAATATTTAATATTTAAAATCTTTGTTTTGTGTTGGTGAAAGAAATATAACACGTTGGACAATGAAAATCTCATTTACTAATCCCATGGACCCTACTGCAGAGACTCTTTTTATCTCTGCTGTCCTCGTTGATCTGAAGAAAACGAACTGACTATCCTCCCTGAACAACCTTCCCCTGCCCACAGAATCGTTAACATAGCACAAAACTCTAGAGAAACAGGACAGCTTCTAGTTGGCAGTGGAGTCATTTGACACGCTGAGCCACGATGGGGGACAAGACCACTATCCGGTGGACTACAACATCGATGACATTCTCCCTACTCAAGCCTACGAGTCTCCTTTCTCTTCTTCTCCTCCCGCTCCTCCTCCGCCTTCTGCCAACTTCGCCTCGCCGTCTGAGACTGATGTTAATAATAATAATAATAATAATGATAATGATGACCACGATAACGATGCTGATGATGACTTTTTCGTTTCCGGTGAGCCCATGTTGCCTCCTCCCAACGAGATGATGTCTGAGGAAGGGGCTGCTCTCCGCGAATGGCGCCGGTGTGGTTTCATTTTAAACACATTTCTTCTGATTCTCGTAATATAATATTAGATCTTGCTTTATGATTGCATGGTAAACTCTGTTGGAATTATTGGTTTATCATCTGGAAAAATTGTCAGAAGCAATTGCAAGATTAAGATCTCGTAATTAATTGAAAAAACTTATGCTGTTAAGAGTTTATGTTTATTGAATAGAAATTATTAATACACGTTTAGCTGTAGTCATGGTTGCTTCAAGGTTCATTTACTTCCAACAATGTTAAAAAGGTTTTCTTTTTATGAGTTGTTTCTATTTAGCTTAAACTGTGCTATTAAACCTTCTTTAGTTAACTGCATGCAAAATTTGTGTCCAGAAGCGTTTTTGTAAACAAAAGCCTCTAATTTGTTTATGTTCTAAGAATTTATGTTTCATATGTGTTTATGGAATCATACTTTTTCGGGAAGGAGCAAAATGTCTGTGTGCCATATCTTAGTTTTGCACTTGTTCTTAAGAGAATAAATTGTCTTTTCTAAACACTGCAACCGAATGTGGTTTCTGTATGTTTCCTGGACTCCTCCTTGTTTCTGACGTTTAGCTTGTAAAGAATAGACAAATTAAAAGATTTTTCTAAAGAAGGGTATTGTTTGGAGATTAGACCTGTTTCCTGAGTGCAGATTATGTATGATCAACATTGTGCTTAAACATTCAGTTTGGTGTCTTTTACAATTTGCACATACAAGTGAACTTTTGATTCTCGTGGACTGTAAACTAACCAAACTTTTTCTTATTTTATGGGGTGTATGCTTATACTTTCAGTTACTTATTCAATTTAGATTGTGAGGTTACATCGATCTGGTGCATTATTGGTATACAATGAGGTTTTGAAAGATATTAACTTGCATACCCTTGTGTGCTAAATTTTGAAAGACAGGATAACTACAAAATTCACTTTTCTTCTCAGTATAGCACTGTACCTTACCATAATGGCATCTTTGGAGATTGTGAACCTTTAATTTCCAATGCTACAGTCAAAATGCAATCAGTCTCCAGGAGAAGGAAAAAAGAGAGAAGGAGATGCGAAATCAGATTATTGATGAAGCTGAAGAGTATAAACGAGCTTTTTTTAAGAAAAGAAAGCTCAAATCCCACCCACCCTTTGCAGCTTTGTTGGCTTTTCATATTTTCCATATATCTGGCTGCTTCTTACCTTGGATAAATGGATTTGTGTTTATGTGTAGCTTTACTATGCCAACCAAGAGAGGTTCCACAAAGAAGTTGACAAACATTACTGGAAAGCAATAGCAGAACTCATTCCTCGTGAAGTTCCTAATATTGAGAAGAGAGGGAGGAAAGATCCTGATAGAAAGCCTTCGATCATGTTGATTCAGGGTCCAAAGCCTGGAAAACCAACTGATCTTACTAGAATGAGGCAAATGTTTATGAAGCTGAAACATAATCCACCATCTCATATGATGCCTTGCCCTCCCACACCTGCCAAAGATGGCAAGGATGCAAAGGATGTAAAAAATGCAAACGATGGGAAGGATGCTAAGAATGGGAAAACTACTACACCCACTGCTGCAGAAAATGCACCCGCAACACCTGCTAAAGATGCAGCCGCAGCAGAAAATGCATCTGCAACACCTGCTAACGATGCATCTGCAGCAGTAAACACACCCTAATCACCTGCTAGAGAAGATGTTCCAGACCCACCCAAGCCAGAGACTCCTGAAGCAAATGAGGGTGAGGAAGATGCTAAACCAGAGCCATCAACCACCGAGTGATGGCAGACCATATTGCACTATTTGAATGCTACTCAACAATTAGCTATGGAAAATAAGGGCAGCTATATGTAGATGCATTCGAGTCTAAAGCATGGGAGATGATGAGCTTTCTTCCTAATCTGCTTGAAGATTTTGTAGGCTACGTAAAATTTTATTCATTTCTTTCCACTAGTTTTGATGTTTATATAACTACATTTTGTAGAAGTTCGCATATTATGCATAATTTGTTCTCTAGACTACCGGTTCCTTTGGTGAGCTGTGAGCAGCTTGATCCTGATCCGGAAAAATATGAGCAAATTTTGGTTGAACAATGACATCCTAATTTTAATTTTAGTTCTTTTAACTCTTGATGGGAAGGTTGTATGTAAGGAAATGGAGATGTGAGTTATGGACGCAGGATATGTAACACAAAAGAGGTTAATTACTTGAAAAACAGTAAATTTCCGCCATTGATATTTTCTTTGCAGGAAATTTATTATACAGAATGCTTCGAGGTTCAATGTGAGCTGGGGGTGGCTGTTAATTCTTATAAGAATAGAACTGACATTTCTGGAGATGTGAGTTATGGAAGCAGGATATGTAACACAAAAGAGGTTAATTACTTGAAAAACAGTAAATTTCCGCCATTGATATTTTCTTTGCAGGAAATTTATTATACAGAATGCTTCGAGGTTCCATGAGAGCGGGGGGTGGCTGTTAATTCTTATAAGAATAGAACCGACATTTCTGGAGATTGGCTGACAAAGTTCACTAGAAAAAGCAGAAATCTCTTGGACTCTTTTGGGCCCTGGCTGCATTCTAGTTTGTTAATGTTGCTCTGTCTTTGAACCCCAAAACCCATTACAGAAAATTTTAGGGAAAGACACAACTTTTTTGAGTTAAAAAGGCAGCAGTGATGATAACGTTACAGAGAATCATAAGATTACATTAAAGGGAATCGAAAGATTGTATGATCAAATCTTCGTGAAAGTTTATTTGTTCACGAGCAACCAGCTTTGACCTGATTACCTCTTTCTTTTCTAGTTGCTTGGTTGGCAAAATTCTACTGATCGAAGTGTATATAAAAAAAAATTAACCAACTCAAAATCCAAAGAGAAGATTTGAATAGTGAGGGGAATCATTTTGTGCCCAAAATGGATTTAACATCTGGCGTTTTCCACATGAAAAGAAATGTGAAGTTCCAATCAGTGAGCATAAAATGTAGGGATCTCCACCACGTGCGGTGGTCACAGTCTTCTTGTCACCACTCACAACTCACTGAGGCAGTTTTTGCCACTTGATGTTGGTGGGGCTTGGAATCACTTCACATGTGAGAAGTAATAATAATGAAGATAATGTTATGTTATCCACAGCATATGAATTAAAAGCACTTGATTTATTCTGCTCGTGGAAGTGAGAATTCCCCCACATTGAGGGAGGCTGAAGGGCAATAGTCATAAACATCGTGTTTTGAAAATGGGTGCTGGTTTAGGAGATGCAAAGCATGTGAGGAATGAATGCTTGTCAACAATGGACATTTAAACATAAAAAGTAGGTAAAATGGGCCATAATGTTCTTCAGTTTGATCATAATTATTCAACTGTACCAACAGAAAACAATTAATTATGATATGCTTCAACTGAAACAACGAAAGAAAGAAGGGCACAATGGTCCAAATTCATTAAATACCACAGAACCCACAAACTTACATTACATCAAACATAATAGCAAGCAACTTACAATGTTCATATACGCTCTCTCTCCTTCGGAGATGGCTACATCTACACACAGATTACATAACAACACACTGCAAGAAGAAAAAAGGAAAAAAAGAAAGAGCATTGGATACTATCATACCGTCCAATTACTACTTTCTTTTAGAAAAGAAAAAAGAAAAAGAACTTGTGAAATACAGAATGATAGAAAAACCCAACAGACAAACTGCTTCTTGACATAATTTTAAAAAGTTGCTTATTTTGAGTGTAGGATAGGCTAGGCTCTTTGTGTTAAAGCAGATGAAGTTGTGTTCTGTGTGCTTTTCACCCAGATATTATTTATAATTTAGGGGGAGAAATTGAGGCGAGAGGTGTAAGTTGCTTTTGGAGACCAATTGCTTGGAATGACTTCCCTTGCAGAGAGTGTTCTTCCTGTTGATAATGTTGTTAACTTCACTGAGAATGGTCCTTTTAAGGGTCCCCCAATAATACACCAATTTGCACCCCATACATGATTCATCTGTAACCACTCGTTTGAACTTGCCTGCCAACCAAAATGAAAAGTCAATCAAATGGAGTTTGAACAGAGAAAAATAGGCAAAAACCAAAAAGTGCTTTTGGGCACATTGCATGTGGGCACCATTAAGATCAGCAGAATCATAAAATATTACTAAAAAATAAAATAATAATTCTTCTGTGAAGATTAAGCAATGTCAGGCAGAGTTTTGTTAATAAAATGGAGATATACTGGGCAGTGACACATGATTATGAAGCAACACATCCACGATATTAGGACTTGTCTACTTTAATTCATGGGGTTAAAATATTTAATCTACCATACTTAAGAATTACCTATCAATTCTGGGACCGTTTACTGTTCTAAAGCATGTTATGCAGTTCCTTTTAGGGAAATGAGAAAGTGCAGAGAGCATATCAAATATATCTTTACACTTTATTGACTTGAAGCTCATGTTTGCTTAAATGAGATGGGAAAAGAGTTTCTTTAATCCAATAAGATTAAAGGTGGAAGATTCATACTTCTCTTATATGCATTGAGCCAACGTCACCATCTCCATCTTCAAATTCCACCAAAAGGGACAGCCAATAATCTGTTGAGCCTTCATTAACATGGAAGGCAATATTCCTTCCAGGATATTTACATGGGGTCCTGATCAAACCAAAGAAATAAAAAAAAATTACCACCAAAGGGTTATAATAAAATTAAGGAAGAAACAAACAAGCCTAACGTGACAAAATAGAAATGACAAAAGAGAGGACAGAGTCGGAGTCAGAGGGATATATTATACCGTCTATAGATGACTGGGAGCTCGCCTCGGTTACGGAGCTGAGCACTCTCGCCAGCAATAGCCATGCGACCAAAAGCGGCACCGCTGAGGTCGAAGTGGGTGCGGCCATTGGAGCAGTAGCCACCGGGGCATTCGTCTGTTACAATGATAGTTACTGCCCGCCTTGAGCAGATACTTTTGTCTAGGCACCTAACTTTGTAGCAAGCCCCACATCCCTCGCCGTTCTTGAATAGTATTGGGCTCACTGCACCCACTCTGGCCCTCAGTGGTTTCACGTCCACTAATGAACCATACCCACATGCTCCTCCTGCACCGTTACGTAACACGTTCCATAATCCAACAATTATTCTTCAAAATAAATGAACCTGAAAAATGCTAGTAAAATTGTAGCAAAAGATGCTTTAAAAATTTGGGCTTCTAAAACCTTTATCAAGTGCATTTCTTAAAAGCCAAATTCCCATAACCAAAAAGGAAAAAAAAAAAGTGCTTTTCAGTGGCAAAAGCGCTTTCAAGCACATCGTTTCTCAACCTCAGTTGATACTCACGGATTTTGAGTTAACTCAGTGAGGTTTTCGATGTAATATGTTCTTGGTTGAAAAGCAAGATTAAGTATGTAGCATGAAACAGATCTTGACTCGGAACACTCGCACAACAGCTGCAGTTACTTATAATGAACAAAAGGGTACAATGTGGAACCTACCATCACTACCGTCGCCGTCAGGGCTGCCGTACCAGGTTGCGGTAGCCGGTTTCCAATGCGGGTCCGACACTAGGTGTTTAAGCTGCGACGCCGACGTAACAACTAAACACTTGACCACCACCAACACAAGCCAAAAGCTTAAGACTCGGCTTAACTCCCGGCGGCACTGCATTGTGTTTGTTAGCAAATAGGTTGCGGCAACAGAACCACCACCACCACAACTACCTCCTCGTTGTCCGACTTGACTTTCCCGGAAAAAGCAAAGAAAGCAAGAAAAAGAAAAGGTGGTAAGATGTGATGCAAAGGCTTTGCCGACAGTTTCTTAGCGTTAACTAGCGAAGACAGAAACTATAGTGTGAAGGCTCTGTGTCAGGTTCTATAAATAGAACAACAAACAACAGAGAGAAAGTTTCGTGGTGGGTGACCGTGTAAGATATCAGTTTTAGTCTTAATTACGAAGCGAGCCACTGGGCGATCATGGGTCCCACCGACTGTTAAGGCGTTAAATCCGCATGATCGTACGTTTCAGTGTTGGGAAAGGGCAGTTGGGTAATTTGGCGAATAGACCGTTAAGATTGTTGTGTTCTCGGGCCATGTGAGGGAGGGTAAAAGAGTCGTTGGATGTTGACAGCACAACAGATTACAAGATCGATTGTTGACCTGAAACGAGGTCGTTTTGGGTTTCAGAAGGAAAAGAAGGCAATTTAGTATGGCAGGCCAAAGTGTGAACACGTGTCAGCCAATTTTGCTGACCTGTTTTGGTTCGGTTGATTCAACTGGATTATATGTCATTTGGGTCAGCAAATTGCGTCTATTGTATTCCCAAGGAGCAGTGCAGAGCCTTAAAATTTGTAATTTACAGGGGAAATTTGTCAAATGTGAATGATTCATCACCCTAAAAAGGGTGAATGATTGGGTAAAAATGGCCCAAGGAAGGGAAATCTTGCCTAGTTTTTCGCCTTATCCATCCAACACGTGCAATAGACAGTCCCATTAAATGCAATACAAGAAGATAACATCACTGGGATTGGCAGTGCTTTCCAAATGATGCAAGCCTCAGTGTGGACACATGGTCCTCTGCTGTCGCATTACGCATATACAGTAAAGTCGTATTTCTAATAACAGATTTCTCATTGTAGAGGAATTAGATTAATTTCCACTAATGCTATTGCTGCCTCCACTAACCCATTAATTAAGACAAAGGTAAAGGACCTTAAATCAAGACCCGGAAAAAAGAAAGAGAAAGCAACCTTAATTGGTGGAGAAAGCAGGTTTCGATGGCTTATTTGTTTGTTTGTTTGTTAATGTGTTCAATTTGACTATCGAGCGCAGGATTCTATGTGAATGAATGATCCAAGGCCCCAGTAAATTGTAGAAGAAAATGCTAAATCTAAAGGGATCGAAAATCAGTACAAATTTCCATGGAAGATTGCATACAATCCTCCTTAATTTGTCTCAAGCTTTGGACATTGCATGCGAAAAGCTTGTCGGCAGAAGACAGACTCACTTGCTGTGCCGCCACTCTCCTCCATCCATTCAAACTTTTTAATGCAAAATCAATCTGCCCACTTTATCATAGCATTATCACATTAATAAACCGAGCAAAAATAATGAAATGGCCTTCACAATAATGAATTTATTACTTGTATTTCACTCTAAAATCATCATATTCTTAGCATGCATGCATACGTCTTATTCAAGTCCAAGTTAGTATAATCTCATATCCCCTACATCGATCATCCACGTACTGTTAGCACACCCTATCACAGATTTGATCATCAAGATTTCTTATACAAATTTCCTGCAAATCAATCTGTTTGCGAAGAATATTGACTTGTGCATGATTATAAATGAGTATGCTAAAGAGAGAATCTCTATTCCCAGCTAAATTTGAAGAGTAACAGATACTGCAATATAATTTTAATCATATGATTGATTATGTTTTGTCCGAAGACTAAAGAAATATAATGTGATTACGTCCAAAACCTAACTAAAAAAGTAAACAAATCCCGCAAAGAGAGTTATGCTAATGGTCATGCTCATAGTCATAGTCATATTCCATCAAAGTTTCTTATTATATTCATTAAATGTACTGTAATTATTCATTAAGTATTCCAGGGTATGTGATCGTGCTAAAATTGTCGAGATAATTTATATATAAAATCATCAATTATCGTTATTTGACAATGGATTGTGGCCATGCATTCATATTAATCAATCATAAAGCTTAGAGACAACGCGTCGAACAAATAAAAGGGTTAGTGCTCATGATACCTTGTGTGAAAGAATGCTTTCAAAGTTGGAATTTAAAAATATAAATAAATAAAGTATGATTATCGGGTAGTTAAAGGAGCTACAGTTGAAGAAGAAGAGAAGGAAGATAGTTTAGTTTGTGAATCCATTCAGCTAATTAACAGCCCAAATTGTATTTATTATTATAATGAAACCCATTGGTTTTCTTTATTGAATCGTAAAGAACATAACATGACATGGGTGTCCCAAGAATGAGTATCTGAATCATGCTTTACAAAAAGGAGAGGAAAGCAAATCAGAATCGAGGGCCAAGAGAAAAGCTACCTCTCTCTCTGTCTCTATGCTCTTTGCTAAAGTCTATTTTGCGAGGCTCTTTTCTTTATGGGTTGTACTAAGTCCATGCTAGGGTGTTAATTTTGATTATGCACATGCTCCTTTCACATGAATTTGAATATTTTGAACGATTGCATGGTTGTAATGTGAACAGAGTTCTTTTGTTTTGGGCATAACTTGGCATGATGTTCTCTCCGGTCATGGAAAGTACTGAAGTACATAATCATCTTGTGTTTTAATCTTAGGTTAAAGGTGCTTTTGACTCGAATAAAATCATCTATAACAAAAGTGCCAAAAAGCACTTCCAAGAGAAATACTTGTGACATGACTTCATGTGAAAGCAACAGTAAAAGAAGACAGTTACAGCATGTATATATATAGGATTTGCATGCAATGGTGAAAATTTATTTGGCACTGAGTTGTATAGCTGGTCATTTGCTACAGATGATAGCGCTGCATCTTTTGTTAAACTTAGTTTCGCCATGAACAATTTTCAAACAAAAATTCGTTCTCTCTCCTAACATAAAACAATCGTACAACAGTAACAAACTGCTTCAACATTAACGTTATGTATTGCCAGGAAAATAATCCAGAAGTTGGATAGACGATCTTATTGTGATGGGATATATTTACTTAAACAAAAGATACAGAGGATGATCAAAGAATGGGAGTTCAGTTTCAGAGAGCTATTGCAAGTAACGCTCTCAAGTGGTATACACAAAACACAATAAGTATGCCTAAAAGCAACTTTAAAAAAGCCTTTAACTATGCCAGGAAAACAACCCATAAGTTGGATAGACGAACTTATTGATGGGATATATTTACTTAAAAGATACAGAGGATGATCAAAGAATGGGAGTTCACTTTCAGCTAGCAATTGCAAGTAACGCTCTTAAGTTGTATACACAAAACACAATAAGTATGCCTAAAAACAACTTCAAAAAAGCCTTTAACAAGCCCACATTAAGATTTTATCTCTGAGCAAAATTTAGCTCACTCAGAAAACAAAAGGGCTGAATTTGAATAACTAAAAACAATAAATAGTAGTACCCTTCTGAATTGGAACACATAAAACTTCCAAAGCCAGTAGAAAACAGAATAAGACAAAATTATCATTTGTTTGTGAAAAATCCCAAATTTCTTTCGTTCATTTCCCCAGAAACCAAAACACCAACACATGTAAATCTCCAAATATGTAAATGAAGCATACCAGGAAGCTGGATAATCAGAAGAATCATGACCAAATGGAAAATCACCCATCTGCCTCTCCCAAACCTTAGTTAACCACAATGCATACAATATCATAGCAATACCCACCATTCCCATCACCGAATTAGTCATCTTCAGTATAGATTGTATGCAAGTCCTCGCCATTCTTGCCATTTCTTACTGTGTCCACAAACAAAAGAAAGAAAAGAAAATGAACTCTAAACTGAATATAGGGCTTAAGAGCGTCGGAGGGTGGCGAGGAACAGAATCTTTGGAGCTAAGTCATCGACAGTTCCAATTCGAGTTCTCTGCTCTGATAAGTTGCAGGGTGTCTTAATTGAGAGGACATCCAGCTTGGAACACCCATCATCCACGCTTTGCTTTTTTATTTTTATGTTTCAAATTGATATTACTCTTTCACAGTAAATTTTTATTTACCCCGATTATTAAAAATAATTAACTAAACATAACTGTTAATCTGATAATTAGAATGCCAGAAATCTATAAAGAAAAGGTATCCTTTAATCCAAATAGATGGTCAATTAATAATTAATAGATTAATAGAGCAAGCTGTAACATGAAGCGTTATACGGAGCACATTTTTGCATCTGCATTTCTCAGTTGCTGCTTTCAGCTTGGTGATAGGCGGACAGGGAAGAAGAACAAGAGTACATGACGTAGCCTACAACTACTTGTCCATTGGTCTCAATGTAAACCAAGCCTGAGTTGTTCTTTTTCAATTCGTCGTCAAAAGGTTCCTGTTTGGGAAAATCCTTCACTCCATCTTCACAATCCCATCCACAGCACAAGTCCAGTTGGTTGAATCCAAAGCAGGTTCATAGTTACATTTGCGATGCAATCATGTAAAAAGTAGTGCTAGAAATACAAATTTTTATACAAATTTATTTATACAAACTGATATAGTAATATAAAAGACTTTTAGAATTGTAAGATACAAACCTATGCATATTATGATTATTATACATGACAATTGATGTTTACGGAACAAAATAATTGAGGCATTAATTATATATTGTCGTTGATGGTAATTAAGGGAGAAAGGAGCTAGATTCATGTATTGAAGGTTGACTTAAGTACTTAACTGAATCTGATAGCTATTATTTTCTAAATCTTTCTATTTCAGATTTGAAAAGAGTTTTGAAAAACTCTTTTGGACCGCAAACCATAAAGAATGTTAAGCATACAAGTGAAGCTTCCTTACTTCTGAGAGGTGAAGGTAAAGCAACCAGTGGAAGTAAAAGTGCCACTTGAAAATAAGGATAGACGAGACTGAAGGCCCCAAGAACCTTGACAGTTCCAGTATCTTCCTTGATGTTGAGTAGGAGAGCGCCCCAGAAAGCTTGGCACAACATAAAAATGGCAGAGCCCACTATTGCCTATGCAATCGAAACGATCGAAGATGCAAAATTGGGTTCAGCTGTTTGTGCATGGCAAAGCTTCAATGCTGATATGACCGACAAATTCATTGTTGTAGCGTTACAAATCAAGAAAAATCTCGACGTCCAGCTTAGTTTTAGTTTAAAAATAGATATAAAATTTGATTTAGGAAGAGCAGCACCAGCTGCAACTTCTTTAACACCATCTAGCATTTGGATAGAAGCACCAAAGGCTGCACCTATGATAACAGTCGTTGCCACAAGAAGATTGTTGATGCTGTTCTGATTACCTTCTCTACTCTTCCTTATACGTGGAATTTTGATTGGTTTACTGAATGTTATCCTACGAATTTTACATACCGAGTATATGACCGATAACGTCCTCCACTGTAACACACAAAGATATTGAAATTTTGTTTCAAACATAGAGTTATATATAATATCACAATGATAAAACATTAACTTCAACTGCAGGGAAGGTGTGTACCATGGCAAGACTCAATGATCTTATTACTAGTTTCAGGCATGCTTTGGGAGATCGGTCTTACCGCATTAGTTTTATCTGGTCTTTTAGAACTCGTCAAGCTTTCGTCATAAACAATCTTCCCATGTACTAGCTGGTACAGGAACATCGAAATACGCCAGTATTAGTGCTTTCAAACAATTAGTCATGGTATGGACAATCTTGATTAAAGAAACTGGATTCTATTCTAACTAAGTGCTGGAAGAAATTATTATTACTGTTAATTTCAGGAATGAGAGGTTGGGGAGAGAATGAGATACCCACCTTCCCTGCAGGTGCAGGTACGTCTTGTTTATCCATATCCAGTGTTTCATATACTCTGACAGCAATATCGTAGGCTGTCAGGCTTTGGTTGTTCATGAGGTCTAACTTAAATCCGTCGTTGTTTAGCAGAATATAAACTAACTAGTAATGGCTATGCGACACAGCCAAATGCAAAGCCGTATTTCCGTCGATGTCCATCTCGTTAACAAGCTTATTCATATTATGGATATTATTGGTTTCTTGTTCATGGCGTATGCACCTCACCACATCTATTTTCCCGCTCTTGGCCGCGAGGTGAAGAAGGTTCCGGCCTTTGATTGTGAGCAAATAAGCGGGATCCGGCCACCTCTTAAGCAATTCCTCCGTTAATAATAAATAAAAAAATTAAAATTAAAATTTATTTTAATTTTTAATTTATAAATAATAAATTATTTTTTATTAATTAAATAATTTTATTATATTAATTATATTAAAATAATAATACGATTTCATCTAAATTTTTATCATGTCATAGCCTAACCAACACAATCACTGTATATAATTAACAATGCCCATTTAAATATGTAAAGATTAGTTAAGCATTCGCTGATAAATTGAAATCTTGGTTGAAGAACATATATTACTAAACTAGTTGGAAAGCTGCAATGCCCTATATTAGAAATTAATTATTTTGCAGATATAAATTAATTATAAGGAAAAATAAACACAAACTGTCGCCCAAGCCTGTTGGGACAATCAAGAAAGTCAATGTATACACAATTATCGTCTGAACATATTTGTGGGTTTAATTTGATTCTATTTATTTTTAATCTTACATAACTTGTAAGAAACCGCACTGCAACGTCTACTGATACAGGAATTAAATTATAACTTGCCCTTGATATTCAGCTGGAAAGGTGATAAGGGTGTACGGGGAATATGATTCTGGCGCGTTCGCCAACGGTTAGTACGTTACATACTTTGTCAGCTAAATTAGGCGGAGATTTTAACAAACCGCTACCGCTGTCTCCAAGTAATGCTGTGTGTTCCTCCATATTCAACTCCAAGTTTAGCTCCAAAGCTTCTTGTAAGTGTTGTTGCCTCAAAAATGACATGACGGAAAAACCCACTAAGGTATATTCTCTTCTGGAGCTATATTTCAGTTGCTTTGATTAATAATTTATGTCAGAATTTTGTAATTGTCGAAAGCTGGAGTGAGAAGCCGTATTTGAGAAACTGGGGTCGTGTTAGGGTTTCAGTTTTGTGAAACGGACCCAAATTTAGATTTTTAGAATTGGAGGTGTAGAGTATGTGAAAATGTAAAATATTTATTCAATCATTAGTGGGTTTAATTTGCTTCCTTCAGTTTTACGCGTTCTTAAATCAATTGAAGGTTTTCTGAAAGGTTTTTGCTTTTCAGAAGTTGACGAAATAACGCATGTTATTTTGACCAATTGTGTGAGATGTTTTGTGGATTTGATTTATTTAATTCTGTCTGATGTGGATTATTATCAATTGTGGACAAATTGGGATTCCATTAGCATGGGTAAATGGAATACTGGACCAAGTTACTAGCAGGTTTAATTTTATGTTCCCTGTTCTCTGCTTTATCTTTATTTCATTTGCAGAAAGCTAATTTGTTGTGTACGGCTAAATAGGGATTTTCGGTGTTGGCATCAGATATTCCATGGGAGAGTGGGAGTACATGGAGCACTATGGCTTTCTATATATTCAATTTGCACATTCCTTTAGGCTATGGAGGCTTGTCCATAGTTGCCTACATATTGCATGAACCTGTTCTTGATCCGCAGACTCAAGTGAGCATACTTTTTAGACTACTGGATTATTCACATTTTATCATTCATATTAGAGTTTAATTGCTAGAATAAAGGAAGAGCATAGCACCTATTTTTAACCTAACACTCAATTGACACATAGGAGGGGTTGCCATCTTGTATTCTAAATCTCTGATGCATTTGCATTTCTTGGTTTCAAGTGGACTATATAAAAGGAATCTGTTTTGAGAAGCATCAGCTGGATGAGAGGGTAATGACTGAGGTCATTCAAATGACCAATTTTAATAGGGAGATAGATTCTTAATTTTATTATCCAGCTGGTGGGATTCATCTGTCACATTGTGGTCTTTGTGATTTGTGTTTCTTTTTTTCTTTCTTCACTATCATTTGGATGCTAGAACTCTGAAATCTCTCTCTACATAAATTGAATAACAAATTTAATGGATGCCATTTGCGTTTATGAGAATTTACTGGTACAACCTTAAGAGTTCCGTGTCTATCTAAAACTTTGATTTGTGCATTGTTTGATTGGTTATTACACAGATGTTATGCTAAACTTGTGCTTAAAAGTCCTAATGATACCCTTACCCAATCTGAGTTGGACATCTTTTCTATTATAGAAATAGACAATCAGATTTATGAATCTGCGGTTGATGTTTGATCCTATCTTCAGTGCAGGCACTTTCTCTGCTTGTTTTCCAGATGTTAGAACTCAGTGGAGCTCTATTTCTACTAAGCAGGACAATTAAGCCTGAGTATGACCTTGTAAACTTCTTCAAAGATAGCAAGTTACCAGAAGAGAGGAACTGGTTGCTGGCATCTGCACTAGGTTTTGGGGTTCTTACTTTGTTGATTGTCCTTACATCATTGCTTGCTGACAGATTATTTGGGGCTAAGGTTGGTTCAATGGAATCATCTTTCTTTTCTTTTCCTCCTCTCTATTTGTGGATTTTAATAATCTCTTTATAAGATCTGGTGTTTTGCACTAACATTAATGATAGGTTGAATCTTTATTTTTTCCTTTCTCAGCTGAGTTATTTGCAACTCACCATTGCTTCTTTGCCGTTTCTTGCCTATATCTGAACTTTCTAGATATATTTTTATTTGCTTGTCCGAGAGTGTGCGGAAGACTATCAAGCAAACTATTTACTTGAACAAACCATATGACTTACCTATAATCATCTGTTAGCATGTCGATTAGTGGGAGCCTATTTGACAAAACTAAGATTGTAAAGTTCTGCAACTGAAATTTTGTAAAGTTCTGCAACTGAAATTTTTTTCCTTTTTGATGATGTTTTTAGGATGCAAGTAATCCCATAGTAAAGGAGATCCTTCTAAGCAGTGACATATCAAAAACTGCTCTTGCCCTTGTTAGTTGCGTCATTGCTCCCTTGCTGGAAGAAACTATGTACAGAGGGTTTTTATTGACATCTCTTGCCTCCACAATGAACTGGCAACAAGCAGTTGTCATAAGCTCAGCCATATTTAGTGCAGCTCATTTTTCCGTTGAGAATTTTCTGCAGTTATTCATCGTTGGCTGTGTGCTCGGGTGCTCATATACTTGGTGTGGTAACCTAAGTTCTTCCATTGCCATACATTCATTGTACAATGCCTTGATACTAGTGATAACATTTTTGTCTTAGATTTTAAATATAAGCCATTATCTTGAAGTATATTTGTTCTGTATTCTCAGTAAAGCTAGCTATTATGATATAAAATTTGGCTCCAGCAATTTAGAAGATGGGATGACATGGGAAGTTTTATGTTCAAATCTTATCCAATTAGGAGCCAAAAAGGAGCAATAATTTGTTTTTCTATTCTGGTCTACAAAATTGTGGGAAAGCTTTTCTCAGCTGTTCGTCTCATATGATGATATAAATCTCACTTTCATGACTGTAGACATAGGGCAAACACATATTCAGTTCAGTTGGTGATGAAGCTTCCAGAGGGGCCCAAATAGACAGAATAATTTAGTTGCAGAAGGAATCCCATTTCTCTTCTTGCTTTTGTTCCAAAATGATGAGAGTTTCACCAACCACCAGCAGTCCACAGAATTCCAACTTTTTCAGAATAAAAAGGAATCAATTCCGTATTTGCAAGCTGGAATGGATTGACAGCCACGTTTAGCTGGGCCGTTCCTGTAATCGTCAAAGACTTTATCATTATCCTACAGTGGAAATTAATATCCTGACCTTTTTGGCTGTTTCATCTAATTCCTTCCGGTCCAGCTGGTGATTTCACTTTGAGACCCCGGAATCTGGAAGGCCATGCCATGCCATGCCATGCCATCAATTGGAATTTGAAGGAATTTTTATGGGGTGAAATTGTAATTATGAGATTTCAAAATTTAAACAATGTAAGCGCCTAAGCTGCCGTTGCGTGCTGGACCCAACGTTTTGAACTCCAGTTAACACTTCGGCCCACATGAGTAAGCCCGTTGTGGGCCCAAAGTTAAAATGCATTGCGGTGGTCCCAAGTTCAACGCGAATCAAGTCATCATATCTGGTGCTTAGCGCACAATCAACGTGGTTTTATCGTATGGCATCATGGACGTGCAACCCACTCGATCTGCATCACGTGTCCCCTGATGTGTTGGATCCCACGAGGCTTCCGCTCTTAAAGACAACCGCTCTGCTGTGATTCTGTTAGTTCTTCATCTTCTAGTAGTTTCAAACCTTAAAAACCCCAAAACCCCCAGCTGTCCGTCGTCTCTCTTGAATTTGTTGATATCTCTCTCTCTGTGAAGTTTCCATTTTTCTTCTGCAGATGGCTGGCTTTGAGAAGCAGGTGAAGGAGAGAGCTAAGGATCTCAAGGTTTTATTCCAGAAAGGTGTGAAGATTGTGGGAGATTCATGCAAGAAAGGCTGGCAAAAAGTGAAGCAGATGAGAAAATAGAGGCCGATCATCCGATCTCTCTCTGTGATAAAAACCCCAGGGTAGTATTTGTTGATTTTGTTATGTCGTTTTAGGTTTGATCCCGATGTAAAGATCTGAGTCAGTGCCTTTTTTGGGATTAACTCTTCGGAGGATTTTGGTTTTCCTTGTTTCTTTTTACCTGGTTTGATTTTCTTCGGGGTTGAACTTTGAGATTGGTTTATACCTTGTGTGTTTCGAGATCTTATGTTGTTGTCCTGTTGATGATATAAAAAATTTATTTTCGTTGTTCTAAGAATCTCTGTTTTGTGGTGTGAGGTAGAAACCAGTCTTATCCATGCACAGTAGATGGGAATGGTGGTTTCGTTTAGATAAAACATTTCGTGGGAACGAAAGATTCCAAATCTGTAAAAGTGTTTGGGTCCGATTATGTGGCAGCTTTTCCCCAGTTTTGATTTCAGCCGTTGATCTGAAGCGTAACCAAAAAATAAATAAAATAAAATACCCGTATGATAAATGACAATTCATCCAACGGACAGCCTTATCCCAACCTCTCCTTCCTTGTGTTTAAATCCAATGCTCCTTGTCGTACAGGAATAATTTTCTACATTAATCATCATCTGTTTATTGAAGATTTCAATTTATTATTATTGGTACATCTGTCAATTTCCATCTCAATTTTCCTTCGCTTTCCCTCACTTTCTCTCTATCCAAACGGCTTTGAGTTTTCAATTTCTCTGGATCTAATGGAGATGAACATGGAAGATTCGTGCTCCCGTCACGATCTTCTTCTCTTCATGGCTCGCGATGCGTTCTCTGGTGCTGTACGGCCTCGGAAGTTTGTCACGACTCCTGTACCGAGTACGCGACGAAAATATAGAGTTGGGGCTTTTTAAGCCTGTCGTTAATAATTGTTCGCTAGTTCTTTAATTTTCGCTTTTCCGCTTTCGGACTTAGTTCTAAAGAATTCGTGAACTTCGTGATTCTCTTATGTCACTTCGTTGTGAAATTTCGAAAGTTGGCGTTCGTAGAAAATTGAGCTTAAAAAGATTTTTTAACCTTCTGGTTTCTGAGTTCATTAGTGTTTCATTTGTTCGTTGATAATTGCTCTGATTTTGTAGTTTTAATGAGTTTGAATGAATCTTGAGATTGAAATTTGGGGTTTCAAATTCAATGTTGCTGTTCAATTTGTATTAGGGGCTTACTTGGCTCTTTATAGTTCTCTGTACTTGGATCAAGAAAAATTAGCCAAAATTTATAATTTAACTTGAGTGGTTTGAAGAAAGCGGAAGGGGGACTCCGAATTTGGGATTAGCTTTTTCGCGGGAAAATTTGAATGGCAGGAAAGAGGGAATTAGGGTTTCCACAGACAAGTGCTATTAGCTTAAGGGAGCAATTGGCAAGAACTACTCTTCAAAATGTGAGAGCACAAGGACACACGTATGTGGAGCTTCGAGAAGATGGCAAGCGGTTCATATTCTTTTGCACTTTGTGTCTTGCACCATGTTATAGTGATTCAGTTTTGTTTAACCATTTGAAGGGTAATCTTCACACTGAAAGGTTATCTGCTGCTAAGGTTACTCTCTTGGGACCAAACCCATGGCCTTTTAATGATGGTGTTCTTTTCTTTGACAATTCCAATGAGAAAGATAAAAAATCAAATGATAAATTGGGTGATTTGTTGGAGTATCACAACAATGATAGCAATCTTTCTATTGTTGAATATGATGGAAACTCCAAAATAAATGGTAACGGGCATGATGGGATTGGCGAAGTTCATTTGGATGGTGAAATTCGAACCCATGTTAAGAACGGCTGTTCAGGGAATTGTAATAAGGTGATTCCTGGTGTGTTTCTTAAGAATGAAGTTGTTGACCTGAAAGTGAGTTTCATTGGTCTTGGTCAAATTGCTGCAAGGATGCTTGAGAAGGATGAAGGTTCCTCTGCGATTTCTAGAATATGGTGTGAATGGTTGGGGAAAAAGGGTCCTGGTGATGAGGATGTGGTCCATATTCCACACCACGATTTTGCAGTTGTTGTTTTTGTTTATAATTGTGATTTGGGTAGAAAGGGGCTGTTTGATGATGTGAAGTTATTGTTCTCATCTAGTCCTGCTGAGGAGTCAGAGAATGGGAAGGGTAGTGGTAGAAAAAGAAAGAAGTCTTTTTCTGACCCAGAGGATGTCAGTGAGTCGTTGAGTGATCAGTATGATTCATCTGGGGAAGATTCTTCAGCATCCAATAGTTCCACTTCAAGATTGCTGTTGGACCAATATGATGATCAGCTTCTACACATGAGCTTTATATCGAACAAAGCTGTAAGGCGAGAGTTAAGACGACGGCAGCGCATAGCAGCTGAAAGAATGTGTGATATATGCCAACAGAAGATACTTCCAGATAAAGATGTAGCAGCACTCATGAACATGAAGACTGGAAAACTTGTTTGTAGTGGTAGAAATGCAAATGGGGTGAGAATTGCTCACCATCTTAGCTCTAATTCTCTTTGGCTGTAGTTCCATAGTTTGTGTTTGGAATGCTTTATTTATGTATTTTATTAATCATAACAGTTTGTTACTCTGTTAAGAGCTCTCTAATTTGTGTTTACTTGCTTGACACAAAGCTAAAAGTTTAAAATTTTTTGCATCCGGGGTTTTTACTTGTAGGTGTTTCATGTATTTCATATTTCCTGCCTCGTACACTGGATACTTATGTGTGAGTTCGAAATAATGACAAACCGGCCAGTGAGTCCAAAAGTGAAACAGAGGTCTAGGAGAAAGAATGGAACCAAGCAAGTTGAGGCTAGAAAGGGAGGAGAGAATATATATACAAATCGCATTTCTTCAGCGTTCTGCCCTGAGTGTCAGGGTACTGGTATCAACATCAATGGAGATGAGCTTGAGAAACCAACCATCACTCTCTCTCAGGTTCGCACATAGATTTCCCTTAATTCTTTGAGTTATTTATTGTTTTGTGGTTTTCCCTGCCTTTTTGTTGTACTTGATGATAAATGCAGTCAGTCGAATGGAATAGTTTCAAGCCTGGATCTCAATATAATCAATGATCTGTATAATTTAATTTTCTGATATGATTTTCAAGCAAAACAAATAAATAAATATCATTTTTCTCAGTGTGAACTGAAGGGAAACTAGAAAAAGGTTTTCTATGCTGTTATTGAGGCTGCCAACCTTTAATGCAAGGGTTTTAATTATCCTAGCAAGTTACTGGAATATTATTTTATAAAGACGATTAGAGCCAAGTATATTTTCGTTCTTGGAAATCATGGACATGTTGTTCTCTCACTACCTAACTTCTCTCTATTTTTTCAGATGTTTAAATACAAGATCAAAGCAAGTGATGCACGTAGAGCTTGGATGAAAAATCCTGAAGTGTTGCAGAACTGCTCAACGGGGTTTCATTTCCCTTCCCATTCTGAAGGAAAAATTCAGGTTTCTAAATTTCTACTAAGAACTTATTTTATCAATGAAAATATGAACTCATTAGTTTTTGTTGTTGTTTGGACACAAAGCATATTTGCTTCTTTAGTTTGTTGAAATTGTTTTTTTCTTTCAATTATTTTGGTTGCAGGAAAAGGTGTCTCCTCTAAAATTGCTCCATTTCTATAGTGCTTATGAGTAGTATTCACTCAACTGGTTTCCTTAAGAGGAGCTGCAATTTAGTTTGGGTTAGTAGCATGTAGAGTTTACTGTAAACAAACAATTGTATATAATCTGTTGGACGGGTATTGTCATGTGTCTCATGAGCCCCATGGATAGCATTTAAAGATAGAAATACATTGCATGGGGGCGTTTGTGGATAGCTGTATATATGTTGTCTAACAGAGATGCATATATCAGTGTACATTGCTGACATATGTCTGCACTGTAAATGAACTTGTTGGTTAATAGTAGATTGACTTTTGAATGTTTAAATGGTTTGCCTCTATTTATTTATTCATCTGCCTATTTCCTTTTTCTTTGTTCAGAATACTTTTAGCATCTTCAATGACAAATGGAAGTTGGACTACCGGAAATTAATTATACGTTGATATTTAGAAAGTTTTAAATTGCTTTTGTTTGGTTAAGACTAAAATCATGAAAGAGTGATGATATATGTCAATAGCTTTGGAGAGCAAGCTTATCTTATGAGCTTATGTTGTCCGTTTTAGAAAGTAATGTGCCCCTGCTTCAGTCTTTATCGCTATGCAGCATTTCTATAATGCATGAAATCGGATATATGATGAATAAGTAATGATATGCATCTCAGAGTTTGTATGCTAACGAATGCTTCCAATGTGGCTTATCCTTAATCTAGAGTTGCCTTATGAATTAGACAAAATAACGTAACAAATGACATGGCAATTTTGAATTGATGATAGGTGGCTAGGGAAGTAAAAGACAAGTTACAAATTTAGGACCGAGCAGCATAATTCATATATGTTCCATTTTATTTCTCCCTCATCTGTTTGATTTATTATGTGCTTGTATTTTGTACTGGTCCCTTACAGATCTCCAAAACGTAAGGAGGTTTGCAGGAAATCTATTTTCCTTTGTATAAAATAATCCATTCGGCAATTGGAATTGCGGGTCCACCTTGGAATTTTATGTCCTGTGCGTGTTTTGTTATTTAATTAAATGATCGACAAAATGTGAATGCTCTTGATCCGAGTAACGCAAACTAGTTCTCTTGTTTGGCACCATATTCTCGGCGGCTGAACCTGTCAAAAACGTGTTTGTCGCTAGCTATTATGACCAATCAGTTAAGGTAGGCTTCGACTTTAAATACTGAAGCATTAACGCTGCCAGTTAGGCAGAGAGTTAGCACCTCAAACCCTGTATTACAAACCATCGTCCAGTGATTAATGAAAAGTAGCCCCAATCTGGCAGTCTCTGAGCTGAGGCGCCTGTATTGTTTGGCATTCAAAACTCATGAACCAAAGGGGCTTAAGCCTTGTCCACGCTATTGCCAACTCAAGTTAAGTCAATGGGCTAATTTCCTCCTAGTTTGATTGCGACCCTCTACCTATTCTCAAAAGTAAACTCTTATGTATATAAACATTGCTAATTAATTCTAGGTTTCAGATGTGTGACCATGTTTATGTGTTACCAATTTTAACTTGGTAAAAGACTAGCCGGCTCATTGAAATTCCGCATGTAAAAATATATTTAAGCAAAAATACATACGTAATCACAATCATCAGCCGGCAACTTCATCCAACGAAAAAAAATCTGGACAAAATCCCAGTTGACAAGCCGGCCCACCTTTCATGCATGCCTAACCCCCTGCTGGTCGACCGTTTTTCAGCGCACTGTATGTATAAAACCTCTTGATCGCGTGACAAATGGGTACCCGAAAGAAAAACAATGGCATTCTTAGTTAAGCAATGCAAGAACTTGATGCACTTCCTTATTGTTGTAGCCCTGGTGGTTGTTTCTCTTATGGGAGTTTCTCAATCAGAGGCTCGGCTGGTTTCAGGATTCAAGGATGAGAAATCTTTAGGGACAAGCTTTCGGATCCTCGCCACAATGCTTCCCAAAGGTCAGCCTGTACCACCATCTGGACCCAGCCCCGACATAAACTGATTACTCTGTAGCAATTTATAAATGGGAGTCTATTAAGATTAAACACAGTTTTAGTTTTCATGCATTATATACCAGTTATTGCAATACGGAGTGATTGCTGCAGTTTTCTTCATTCCTTCATAAATATGCAATTATCTTCTTGTAAATTTAATTATTAAGAACTGAAATGAATGTATGTTTTCGTTATATTTATCTTGTAAACTTGTGTGTTCTTATATATGATTTACAGTATGACAATAAAGGCTTCATTATGTGCGAAAGTAGTACCAAAGCATAGCTCTTGTTCAAAATGCTCTCTTTCTCCAACCATATATATGGGGTCGACCACGTAGCTAAAATGAATCATGGTCCCGATTTCCAGTACACCTATTTCGAATCATACAATAATATTATATTTGATGATTCAATCTAAGAAACTTACGATCATGGATACGGAGAGAGTGCGGACTCCCAGCCAAAACTCTCTTATATTCCATCTTCTTAAACCGCTCAGTCTTAGTCAGTAGAAACCAAAAAGATTAGACGGCAATTTAGGGATAAAATGAAGCTTCATTTTTCTCCCAAATTTTTGCCGTTCCTGCAACAGAACCATGAACACTCTTCTGGGGTTTTTGCTTCACTCTTCTCCGCTAAAACCCGGTTCCCATCTTCGTCAAGTAATTCCCTTTGCGACCGGATTCAACTCATTCAAGACCCCAAAACCTCTGTAGTACCAGTACTCGAGCAATGGGTCTGTGAAGGAAGAACTGTTGATAAACGACAACTTCAGTACCTTGTTCGAACCATGAAAGACATCAAACGCTTCCAACACGCTCTTGAGGTCCTATTTTTCTCTCCCTCCATTGGTTCTTAATCGCTTATTTCTTCATTACGTCGATTTATATATGTGTACTTTTAGCCCATTTCTTTATGTGCTTGAAATAGATATTGTGCTGGAGTGACTAGTATTTAATGCTTTGATGAACAAGTTTGTGTTTTACATTAGGTACAGCAATGTTTATTGTTTGGCTTAACTGTGGAAATCGTAGTTTGAATTATGATTACTACAGCTGTCTGGTTCTGAGTGTAATTTTCGTTTTGGGGGAAACTACTCCAATGCCCTAAAATTTGCAGATAAATCCCTGTATATTATAAACAATTCCCGGATATTTGCAGCTCTTTTAAATGTATCAAAAGATTATGGAAGGACCACATTCTAGGTAATTAGGACCTACCCTATAACAAAATTCGAGTGTTCCAGTAACTCAAATCAATTTGGTTTTGTGTTATAGATGAAATACGGGGTTCTATGAGGTCTTTATTCAATATTGGCCTTTTGGACTTTAATCTTGACAATTATTTGATCCAACTCCATATGGTTCTGGCATCAATTTTTTTGCAAAATAACAGTTGCTGCAACAACTACAGAGAGTTACCATGATTGAAAGCTTAAATTGTTTCACGATGCCTTTTAATGTTATTTGGTGGTACCAAGGTTGCAAACGGATTAACTACTAATGGCACAGCTAGTTACACTGCCAGTTCATAACCTTTCTTTTCTTTATGTTATGCTGTACAGATATCTCAGTGGATGAGTGATCGTCGTTATCTTTCATTATCATCTAGTGACATTGCGCTTAGGTTGGATTTGATCCATAGAGTTCATGGTGTGGAGCAGGCAGAAAATTACTTCAATAATGTTTCAAGTTATTTGAAAACATACAATGTATATGGTGCTCTTCTCAGTGGATATGTACGAGAAAAATCTGTTGAAAAAGTAGAAGCCACCATGCAGAAAATGAGAGAGTTGGGTTTGGCAACATCATCTTTTTCTTACAACATGTTGATCAAACTATACACTGAGACAGGTGACATTGATAAGATAAGGACTATAATCCAAGAGATGGATCGGAAGGGGATTCCTCAAGATAAGTACACCGTAAAGAACCAAATGGCTGCTTATATTGCAGCATCAGACATCTCTGGAATTTTGGGAAGAAGGATACTCGAATTTTTGTCAATTGGAAAGTATATTCGGTGATGGCGAATGGGTACTTGAAACTTGGTTCAATTGAAAAGGCTTTGGCAATGCTGAAGAAAATGGAAGGAATGATGCCCCATGAAAGTACTAACCTAGCATTTGAAGTTCTTATTACCCTCTATGCAAGCACTGGGAAGAAGGACGAGCTTTACCAAGTTTGGAACACAAACAAGCCATCAGATGAACAAATGAATGGACCATATGCCTGCATGATAACATCTCTTATGAAGCTGGACGATCTTGAGGGGGCTGAGAAGGTCTTCAAGGAGTGGGAGTCTCAGTGCACCATGTACGACTTTCGAGTATTGAATAGGCTTCTTGTTGCTTACTGCAGAAAGGGTCTTTTTGAAAAGGCTGAATCCGCTGTGAAAAAGGCTGTGCAAGGGAGAACACCTTACGCCAGTACATGGAACATTCTAGCTGTAGGGTATAGGGAACATAATCAAATGCCCAAGGCGGTTGAGATGTTGAAGAGGGCAATATTAGTTGCAAGACAAGGGTGGTGGCCGCTGTCTATTATTTTGAATGCTTGTCTGGACTACTTGGAAAGGCAAGGAGATGTCAGTGAAATGGAGAATATCATTGGGTCCTTAAAGAAATTGGGTCCTTTGAACAGAGATATATATCACAGATGGCTTAGGACTTGTGCTGAAGCTGGAGGCTCAGTTTCTGAGGTTCTTGATCAGATGAAAATGGATGGCTTTCCTGCTGATCAAGAAACACAATATTCTTCGAACTAGGCCAAATTTATAGCCTTCTGGATTTCTCTCCATGAGTAAGACTTACAGTTGGCTTCTTTCTGTGATCTCCATGTTTTAAGATGGATCAGGGTTCTCAACTAAGGCTTTTACATATACGTGCTCAGTGAACAGAAGATGTTATCTTCCTTTCTTTAGTTGCGGGAACATGTATGAAACTGTTCCTTCTTAAAAGCCATGAATTTAACACCTGATCGAGTATTTCTTTGTTCTAAGCATTCTTACAAGTTAATGCAGTTTATTACTTGTTTCTTTGAGTTTTCTTGAACCGGTAAAGGCTCTTGAATTTGTACAAGAACCTCTATGTACAGAGAACGTGAACTCATCTCCTTTCTTATTCAGGGGTCTTATGGCGATTTATTGCCAACTCCATATGCATGATTCGCCCAACTTTGACCAAAATCCGTTTAATTTACTGGCAAATGCTATTGCAAGCAACTAGCGGCTAATGAAATAATTGAGACTCAAGTGAAATATTCCAGAATTCGTTCGAGTTTAGAACGAACTTAAAAGGGTTCACGTTGGAACCATGGGCTTCACCAATGCGCCCATCAACCAAAAGCGTTATAACTCAAAACCCTTCGTCTTAATACATGTCTTTCATTTCTTGGCATCTTCACCGAGCATGAAAGACCTTCTACGAGCCAATTCATGGTGTCGTTTGGGCATTTCAAACTTCTGTGTTCGTTTCTACTCCGCTGAACCCCTACCCAGCTCATCTTCCCACCCAGATGGCTCTCTCTTTCGTAGAATAGCAAGGGCTGGGAACCCAGAGATTTCGATGGCATCAGTCCTCGATCAGTGGCTCCAAGACGGAAGACACGTGAAACAGTCTGAGCTCTAACGCCTTACCAAACAGCTTCGCAATTATCACCGCTTTCGCCACGCTCTCCAGGTTAGTTTTCAGTGATACTTGGCTTTGAGTCATTTGGGAACCACAGTGTACCATCTAGGCCCTAGCATCCCGTAATGAATGCTTAAGGAATTGCTGATAATTTCTTTACGTCTATTAGCACCCATCTTTCAGTTTCTTGAAGACTTAATCAGTTCATTAAAGTTTCCTATTTTTATTTGTGTTCAATGTTAAACCTTTTTAAGCCAGGAGATTTTGCTATTGAAATTTGTTTCTTTTATAAACAAATGCTACTTTATTTTATTCAGATATACAATTCATACTGCATTTGAGAGTTTTTTTTTTTTGGTACTAAAAGCACTTGATTGAAAGTGTAAAGTGGATGAATGTTATTTATGGAATCACGGAATTGCTTTGAGTATAGTTAAGAAATTCTTTTCTTAAAAAGCACCTTCACCTTCAAATGCTTTTGTGAAAAACAGTTTTGAGTGTTTTTTGCAAAAGTAATCCAAAATGCACCCTTAGTTGTCTAGTTATGAGTTGTAAGTGATTGTATTTGAAATTATATTTGATGGTACAATGAGATTTCAAATTCTTTAAAACATCATAACCCTGAAACTTGTCTCTCATTTTAAGTCAGGTATCAGAATGGATGACTGACCAAAGGAATCATAATCTATCTCCCGGAGATATTGCCATTCAGCTGGATTTAATCTCAAAAGTTTGTGGCCTAGGAGAAGCAGAGAAGTAATTTAATGGTATTCCTGAAGACTTAAAGAGCCTTCCAGGTTTATGGTGCTCTTTTAAACTGCTATGCACAGAAAAAGTCCCTGGAAAAAGCAGAGGCCACAATGCAAAAGATCAGGGATTTAGGGTATGAAAAAAAATCGTTGTCATACAATGCAATGCTGAACCTCTATTTTCAGCTGGTGAAATATGAGAAACTAGACATTTTAATTGAAGAGATGGAAGAAAACAGCATTACTCGTGACAAGTTCACATACTACATTCACTTAAATGCTTATGGTGCTGCTTCTGACTTTGAGGGAACGGGAAAGCTTCTAATGAAGATGGAGGCTGATCCTCATGTCAACGTGGATTGGCATGCTTATATTGTTGCAGCTAATTGTTACTTCAAAACTGGCTTAACTTAAAAGAGTTTGGCAATGCTGAAGAAGTCAGAGCAAATGATTAGTGGTAAAACAAATTGCCGTGCTTATGAAATTTTCCTCACTCTATATGCTACTGCTGGAAATAAAGATGAAGTTTATGGCATATGGAATTTGTGTAAAAGTCTGGGAAAAGTCAACAACTCTGGTTATTTATGCATGATAAGCTCATTGATGAAGTTAAATGATGTTGATGGTGCTGAGAGGATCTTGGAGGAGTGGGAACATGAACATGCAGTTTATGATTTTCGGGTGCCAAATTGTATGATCAGTGCTTGCTGCCGGAAGGGACTGTTGGAAAAAGTTGTTGCATATGTAAACAGGCTTATGGAGAGCAGGAAGGAGCGCGGTGCGACAACATGGGATCATTTCGCAGCTGGATACCATTTTAATGGTCATATGGCAAAGTCAGTGGAGACATTGAAGAGAGCTTTCTGGCAAGTCGACCAGGATGGACACCTAACCGTCTTACTTTCACAGCATGTCTTGAGCATTTAAGATGTCAGGGAGATGTGGAAGTGGCAGAGGAGCTTTTAAAGTTACTTAGAGAACGTGTTCATTCACCAACAGATATTTATGATAAATCAGGAAGCAATATTGACTATGAAATTCTGGGCTCCCAGGCCCTTGATCAGATGTAAAGAGAAGAAAGCAATGTTAACAACGAAATTCTGGGCTCCCAAGCCCTTGATCAGATAGAAAGAGAAGAATGGATTGTTACTGGGGAAACACATGAAATCGTTCAAGTTTAAAGATGAGGGCAACAGCTGAATTACTAGTTTAGATTTGAGTAGTGACCAATGAAATTGACAAAAGTTGGTGAATTTCGTTTCAATAGAACTAATTATCTGATACTGAGATAGTTGTTACGAAACGTAAGTATAGATGAAAGATATGAATTTGATATTTTTGTCCAGAGGAAATAACTGAATTCCCAGACCATGTTTGTCAAGACAACCTGTGCAATGAGGAAACTACGGTTAGCAGATTTGTATACTTGCACCGAGGGAAATGCAAATTCACCCATCATTAACTTATTACATAGACTGAGTTAGGTGAAATGTTGTTGTCATGCTTATAATCGACCTTAAGAGCACCCAAAGTCATTTCTACTTTGAGCCATTGCCGATTCCGTTGTTTAGCTATAAAACCATCAGTTGGCATGTTAATGCTCGAACATCAAGATATTCGCATAGATATCATGATCAAATAGAAGACGATGAGAAGGATGATCAGCAAATGATAAAAGTTTTGATGATTTTGAATCGATGAATGCTAGGATTTTGATATTTGCGATGCACACTCAATCTGATGAGCAAGGACGTGTTGAAAAAAATTAGGCAAATTGCTACACTTAGTTTACTCGTGTATCATATGTTCAACTGACTGCAGCCACTAGAAAACCATGAACAACATTGTTTGAGGAGGTTAGGAACGGTAGAAAACCAGTAGCTATTGGAACAGGGGACGGAGCAGAGCAAGTGTCAAATTAACAGAGGTTAATGCAATTAAGCCTCAATAACTAGGAGTAGGTGTGGTGGATACTTAAATTTGTAATCAGATTCAGAGATGAAGATTCCAAAATTGACAAGAAGTCATTAAGTAGACGAAATCAAGGAGGTTCAGTATTAAAAAATTTAGGCGGTGAAACTGCAAATGAAAGCGAACGAACAACAAAAACCAACCGTGTGGTTTTGAAGAAAGTATTACAATGGCAGACAAGCAGCTCGAACTCTTAAAACTCTCAAATTACAGCCACTCGTGATGCCAATACAAAATTGTGTTCGCATGGGTCTGTGTGAAGTTGGAAGAAAATCATGATCTTTATTATTCTGCTTTCTGCGAGCCACATACTGAAACTATGGACAGAAAAGTTCCCAGAAATGGTCACCCATCTTAGTCATTCGTGCTGGTTACTTTTCTTGCTAAGACAGCGAAATTCGGTTCGAGATGGTTGGAATTCATTAATCAGTTTAATTCGGTGATCAAAGTTTAGATTTCTTGCAAGATCGTAGTTGGCTCTTTGTCATGCTATATTTGCCTTGAAGAAGATGGCATATTAATTACAATAGTTACAACAGAAACCCTTCAGACAAATAAAAAGCTACGTTGCCTTGAAAGAGAAGTAGAAAGATAGGTTAAGGATAATACCGGATTGGCAAGAAAAATGTGCAAACAGAAAATGACAGGCTGCCAAACTATGCATGCATTCAAGTACACACCATGTGAGTGGGAATTGCGTAGTGATCTCTAATCTCTGTATGTGTGGCTGATTGCTTGATTTAGAACTTGACCACATTTCATTTGTACAGAAAGAGACTGTCTTTGGATTTTTACGTATTATGAACGATATAGATCCTTTTTCAGGTCTCTATTATGGAGTCCTACTGCAATAAGTATTCCCTGTTTTTACCGCCACGTCTTGTGAGAACATAAAGAAATTGCTTCTTGTGCTTGCTTTCTACCAGTGTAGCAATAGGTGAAATTGACACACCAACATGATGTTTATGTTGATTTGAAAGCGTTCACATTACAGCTTTAATTGGATTTAAAACATTTTTATTTATGTTGGATGTAGAACTTGATACATTAGACAAGGAATTTCTCGCGTTAGACTTGTGACAGGCAAAGCAAATGAACCAGCTCTTCCAGAAGAGCTGCGACTTCTGTGGACAAAGAGATGGCAGCAGCCTGACTTGCCCAATTCGAAGATTCTTTTCTTCTGCAGGCGTCAAAGTTGACGGAGGCAGGTCAAGAATCGAGCCTCACTGCGATAGACATGTCTTCTTGGACGGTTCTCGACTACTGGTCATGGTCTTTTACTGACTAGTTGTTTCTAGAAAATTAAGACATTTTGCCTTGTAATTATGTTGATGACTTGACTATGACAGGGTCAATGAGAGAATTTCCTCAAGTTTTATCCATCAAAATCTGAGAATGTAAGGAACATGAAGATTAAACCCTCCAAGCAAACACCTCGGCATCGACGTTAGAAAGCATGCACTTATCACATTCGCTTCAGTGTGTCCAATAGACAACTTGTTATGCCTTAAGTATCCAAACCCATTTTGCACTTAAAAGCCTAAGTTCATACATCACATGTACTCCACTTCCAATCATGTTGGCAACAATATCAAAAGATTGATCAATAGCTACTTCATAAAGCTCAAAATATGACCAATAATTACATACATCCCGCAAGGCACATGAGGAACATCTCTATCATGTAGTATGCTGGCTAATTGCCAGTCTTTTGATATCTTTTTACAAGTATACAATGGACATCGAGGAAGAGAAAATAGGATCAGAACAGAAGAAGACACAATACTGCACAACAAAGGAGGAAAAAACATATTCTGTTAAGTGACTTATCAGCCTGCATTATATGCCTTCTGATCCTAGGACTAGTGTTCCCCGCAAGATGGTATGAGTTCGGGTAGGCATAGATGTTGGTTATCGAGTTACCAAACACCCTTGCATAAACCGCTTCCCCGAACATTCCAATCACTGGGTCAAACAAACTTGTTGCTATGCCACCTGAGCTAAGCATTGGTGATGGAGCATAACTGTCTGGTTGAGAGTAGTATAGATGAGATTGATGTGAATGATTGTGATGATGAAGCTGCGGATTTAAGTGCCGACTCATAGTGATATCAGGTGATCTTGGCGAGTCAAACCCACAAGTAGGACCAAGAGGCCTCTTTGGTATGACTGTACCAAGTCGAGGGGCCTTGTCGTTGGAGGGTTTTGTGGTTTGGCCCCGGCCGTAGAGAGGTACAAGGGTGGAAGGAGAAACTTCAGCTTTACATACAGGGCATTGCTGCTGTTTCCGGTCTTTGTCCTCATTAGAGACGCTCTGAAAATGAAGCCATTTGTAAATACAGGGCCAACAGTATAGGTGACCGCAGAGTGTTACAACAGGGTCTTGCACAGAGTCTAGGCAGATGTTGCAGTCAAAACCACCAGAGGGACTATCATCAGCATCTGCAACTGCATCCGAGGCACATTTCCACTTCTCGGGGGAAGATTTATCTTCTCTATTCAGATGATTTTGGACCACAGCATCCTCAAAGTACTGTTCAATTTCCATCTTATCTGTTTGAAACAGCGTACTTTCTTCACTTCCTAAACCTGAAAGATATGCATAACCACCATCAAGGTTAAAATCATAGACATAAAGTTTGTAACTAATGCTTGAAAAATTTTGTTGACAACAGAAACAGACCAATCATTTCAGACTGTAATTAGTTGCATGTATGACTTATAATCAATAGCAAGGGGGCAAAGGCAAACAGACAGAGGTCCCTTCCACCACTGGCCAAGTTGGATATTATAATCAATAAATGGGTTCCGCAATTTCATCTCCAATCAAATTATACTACATTATACATGTAACATGTTGCCTAGAAATAGGATATGGTGGATTGAGGAGATGAAAGAAAATAATCTTTTATAAATGGTCTTCTAGAAGGTTGTGTAGTAAAGAAAAGAAAACATGACTCTATAAGATGAATGAGTACAAGATATTAAAAGAAAAATTAAAACTTGAACTCCTAGAAAGGTTTCTTTACAGATCAGATAAGCCTAAACAAAATCTTCCACAAATTCTTTCCCTTCCTAAAAGTCAAAAAAAGAATAGTTATACCCAAAATCAAGAAATAGGAGTTATTTCAGAAGAAACTAGGCAGTAAAATGTCTTATTTCCTCCATATACTCGCAGGAAAAAATAAACTGTGACAACTCACCTGCTTGTCTACAGTCCAAATTATTTCTCCGCTTCTACTTACAGAAAGAGATATGGCAGGTTTCGGATGGTGAGTATTAGGCCATATATAAATACATCAATGAAGATTTCATAAAAGCTACCATCAAAAAGTTAAATTGCTCATTTCAACTTTGAGTGGTAGGAGAGATTCAATGATAACAACAGAGGTTAAGGAAAAAGATTCCAGTGGCAGCTAATTCTTCAAGCAAGCAGCAGATCAAATTAATAATACTACTTTACATGGCCTTCCATTGCAAGTCATCCATTGACTACTGTTTAAACAAAGCTCATACTTTGTACTTGAATCTAAGGTAAAGGGATACAGACACATAAACTGCAGAAACAGCGAATACATATTTGCGTAAGCTCCTTAAAATCAGGCTCGACTTTCCCAAAGTTTTCATTTTCAAGATGTTAAAGACTCTTGAAATCATCGAGCGAATTATCCTTTAATAAAAATAAATTCAAGAAAATTAAAGCCTGGATAGGAAACAACTACAAAGGCGGCTTTAAAAAATGCGATCTTCCAAGGCTCTGATACCCCATATGAATCAAAACCCATATCACTTTCAAAAAAGCTCATTCTTTTAATCACCCAAATTACTCTTTTCCAGCTCCACCATAAGTTCTTTTCAGGGCAACTGAATCTTGCGGGGAAAACTTTCTATCAACCTTAACACAAACAGGACAAAAACTATAAACACGAATTGCTAGATGAATGAATCCTCGACAAAAACAGATTGAAACTTTAAGACCAAAAACAGAGGAATTCTAAATATTCATGAAACGAGTAATCTTGTAAACACATAACATCTTGCAATTACTGACCCATTTCCAGTACATTCACATAAACAAAAAAAAAAAAAACAGACAGCCATTAACAAACATTGTGAGCAATAACATACCCAAGAATTACAATCGAGGATGAAGACGAACTGAGCCTCTGCTATTCGTTAATAATATTTGTAAACGCTTCGGAGGTTGCCTTAAACGACAAGTTAAAAGTCTGTATTCGTTAAAAAAAGAAAACGAAACAAATAGATGCAGAGGATGAAGAGAGGTTGAATCAGAGTGTGAATAGGAAAAGATGAACGAAGGAGACACGAAATGACCCGGGCAGTTACGCTGATTTTTATAAAGAAACATAAGAAAGGAGTGAGACATCTATACGGTCGCTCATAAAGCTAGCTTACGTGGCAACTACGGTGTGCGCACTGCGTACCGTCTCTGTGAGCTTCCTATATATATATTTTTTAATATTTTTAATATAATTAATTAAATTGTCCAATGAAATTGTCCGGCGGTACATTACGTAATAAGGGTAAATATTAAGGTGCATTATTAATTATGAGTTGATTAGGTTACAATAGATAGGTAGTTTAACCTAAATTTTACTTGCTATTTTGATACCATTAAATAATAATAATAATAATTAATAGAGAAACACTACTTGACTAACCATTGACAATCTAATCAACAATAAACAAGTAGGTGAAATAGATTGATATATGCAAATTGAAAGGCTTGGGAGCAATGAACCTGAGCACTTTTACCCATAATTAATTATATGGCTGACTGAATTAATTAATGCTTCTGCCGTCCGTGACCGCCAAGTCAATGGCTTTTAATCGAATGAGCTTCAAGGTTTCATAACTTCATTAACAAACAAGGAGATATAGTTTTGTAGTGGACCACCTACACATGTGCAAAGAGTGGGTAGACAACACACGTGCTGCCTGCTTATCAGAGATGAATGACTGATCGCGGCAGCAGAGCAGTAGTTGTATGCTTCTTCATTTTCTTTTCCTTCTTATCTGATATGTAAATGCTGACTGGTTATTATAGATAAGATGATGTGCTGTTTTCTTTCATCCTATGGACTGGATTCATTCAGGGTAATTGCTGGATTACAGTTTAAATGGGTTGTTGCCATAATATGTGCACATAATAACATTAGATATTGCAGAGTGACACATGTACAGTACATATCAATTACCAAAGAATGATTAAGATTAAGAAGTAATTATGATCCTTGACCATGATTTAACAGATTTATACGGCAGAGGATAGAATGCCTTTTGACCAAAAGTTTTAAGGGAGCAATGGTTTTTATGGGAATGGCGTGTTTGGTTTATCCATTCCTTCATTCCTTCCTTCCTTCCTTATCTAGACGGCAAGTACAGTAATATCTTCATTCCTTCCTTCCTTTCTTATCTAGACGGCAAGTACAGTAATATGGATAAGTTAACACGTCTTTATCATATCTTCCAAGTAGTAGATGCAGAGCATATCTTCTTCTACATTAATAGTCCTTCTCAAAACTTATCCTTGATTTTTATTCTAATGACAAGTGACATGCATGCCTATGCCTACTGACCCAAATCAGAGATCTACCATCAGCATGGAATAAGGGAAGTATTCAAAAATAAAATAAATAAATAAATACCGTAACAAATAACGTGGGTCACCATTGGTACAAGTCAAGTATGCCTTCCAGAGAAAATAACAAGTGGGAAATAGATTATCATGTAGGAGCCCACCAGTATGACTCTGAAACGGACACTGTTAATTTTTATCTGCCTGTCAAGTTGTTGAATGGTACCGGAGATGTTGAAATATTCGATTTATATAAAAGATAAACATACATCATCATCAACATCAACATCAACCGAAAACATGAGTTATTGCGGCATCCAAAATTATACAGAAAAGATTAAAAAAAAAAATCTTCTTCCGATCAAGAGCATATAGAATAGCTAAATTATTGCAACAAGCATTCCAATCCATTAGTCTCACTTACAAGAATTTCTCAATGCTTGCGGATAGGGTGGATTTGGGCACTGCACCGATAACAGCTTCTTTCTTCTCACCGTTGACGAAGATCATGATGGTTGGGATGCTTCGGATTCCATATTCAGTAGCAATTGAAGGGTTTTCATCTGTATTCAATTTGAAGCACTTGAGCCTTCCAGTATACTGTTGTGCTAGTTCACTTATTACTGGATGAAGCATTCTGCAAGGGCCGCACCACGGAGCCCAAAACTCTACTAGCACAGGCCCATCAGCCTTTAAAACTAGTGACTGCCATGTTGTATCATTCACGGTTGGAACTGCAATTGTGAAAGCCAGGGAAAGAGGTCATTTGAAATGTCTATAAAGTAATGGTAGGGGTTTCAGAAGCATTACTTGCAAGAACAAAAAATCAACTCTCACCATTGTAACATAATTTGTAAAACATAATTTAAGGCAAAATATTTGATCAAGCAACAAGCAAGTAGTAATCTATCTATACTTATTAGTAATAGGTTATTGTTTTTTTCAACTTGAGTTTCTACCCTGCTCATATTGTGTATGAGCTTGGGCTTAAACAAAGCTATTAAAAATCAAAAGTCTACGCATGAAGAAAATGAATGCCTAAAACTGAATCTGTTGGTGATGTGATAATGTACTTGTAAATATATTCTAACAAAGTAAATTGGAAAAATTAAACGGACCACTAAATAGATGTATACTTATAGAGTAAAATAAGAAATTATAATGTTTTAACCAGTTAGCAACCCAAAAAGCAAATGGAGCAAGCTTGCAAATTGATGCTACAAATTTAGACCTTGCAATCAAACCAAATGCAAAGAATAACATGACAGTACCTTGACTTCAATCATAGTCAACAAGTGAGCAGAAACCCAAAAGTAATAAGTCCAAACCACCAGCAGAACAGTGAAATTTAATAAACAATTCCCCACTCCTTTGTTAATTCTGATAGAATTATACAAGTCTGCAAGCAGTGCAGAATATCTATACAGCCTTACATTGATACATTCATTATTTAATGGTCTATTTTGCATTTTCAACAAAGATTTTCATAACCACAGTAAAAGGCTGTGAACTCTCACTAAAACCCCCCAATTTCACATGCTTTAGGTCTCTCTTTGCCTCTTAGGAAAGAAAAGACATAAAGAACATGAACCGTATATATCAATCTATATCACAGAAGTACACACAGTATAACACTTTTTAAGTAAACTGAGTTCCAGAAATCTGGTTTGGGCCAGGTAGGGTCTCATACTAGCTCTCTCCCCAATGCAAGACCCAATAATAACTTCATAATAGTCCAGTCCAAAGTGTATGGGAAATGTAGAAAGGTAATTCAAGATACCAAACACACACAATTGATACTTGCAAAGGGAAATAAGAATCTAAGAATAATATTTCTGAAAAATCATATTTTCTTGCGAATTGGAGCAACCTTAGCTAGACTTATTGAACTGATAATTTAAGCAACTCTTGATTGTACCAGGTCTCTGAAAAACATTTTCATGCAAATTCCTCAACAAATCAAGTCAAACTTAAATATCAAGTTCTGGAGTTGATTCCCAAAATGATCAGACTTTGTAACACCGTGCTCATTTTGATTAGCTTAAGGATAAATGAAGAAGCTGCAATAAAATCACAAAACACCTAAATAACTGAACCAAAGAACCAAAGAGAACATTACATACACACATAAAGTAATTGAGGATTATTAAAAGTTGAATGACATGTTTTTTCCACAAATATGGATTACTTCAATATATCTGTTAACAGTAAGCACCAAGCAATTTTAAGCCATAAGGGAGAATTTTCAAGAAGACTATTTTTTGTTTGGTTATAGAGATCAAACAACGGCTTAGTGAAGCACTAGTTGAGTTTGGCCAGCCCAACTCCAACTTGATTTCAGGAAATTGTTAGCACAAAATCTTTTCTGCTTGGCTAGACTTATATGCACCACCGGCCTAAAAAATATATAAAGAGACCCATAACTTATTAAAATGCTAAACAAGTTAGATCAGCTAAACACAGCAGAGATAAAAATACAGTGCCAAGGGAAGTTAGGATTCGAATAGTCAGGTAGCCAAGTTAAATCCTTTTAAACTTTTAAATGAGTAAAATGCAAGAGCTCGGGCAATCATTAAGCAGGGAATAAGAGCACAACCTAATGATATCCCGTCCGGAATACAAAAAAAACGCTTTCTTCAGTATAACATCTTCAATTTCTTCAAATTTTCAATTTTGAAAAGCCCACTGTTTCATTCTATACCCTCCATTTACTCCCCTCACTTCATAAATGTCACGTTGATCAGAATTTTGATATTCTGTCATCGACATGGGCTCAAGACTAAAACTTTATCGTATGAGATAAATGGAGTTGTGAATTGAATGACTAAAGATACCTAAAAACTGTCGATGATTTCAGAGTGTGATTGACTTGCATTTCAGGTACTAAAATATATACTCACCGATCGAATAGAGTGTAAACACTAAAAGAAAAACACAGAGAGATATAGAGGAACTAACGGTCTAGCGCCGTCTCTTGAGCTTCACAAACAATGTTTGTCTTCTGTCGAGAAACCCTAGGAATCCTCGTACTCAACGAAGCTGTCAATGATTTCAGAGTCGTCTGAATCCTCAACCCTTTGCATCCCGGCAAATATTGAATTCTCCAGTCACCAAACAATGAAATTCTCGACGATGATGACGTCATCGCAGGCAGAAGTGAAACGGGAAGGCGAGAAGAGCGAGAGAGAGGGATTGACTCTGGAACAATTGCCATTGATGAAGAGAAATTGCCAAATGGGATTGTGATATTGGAGGTTTGTAAAAAGTTTCGTCAGGGTTTTAACCGGAATGAAAGTTAGACAGTAAGCGAGTGGCAGGAGCAAACTAGCACACAAATGGAGGCGATAGAAAGACACGATTTCGAAGAGTAGCCGCCTTTATGGTTCGTCTGCTATGGCTACTGTATTTTTTCTGTTATTTTATTTTATTTGACTGTTTTTTATACTAATTTGTTTGCTAATAACTGCAGTTTACACTAATATAGTATCAAAAATTGAACAAATAATTATATTATCAGTAATAATAAAAAATTAATCGCAAGCAGCAGCTTATTTCATTAGAAATAATTTTGAGTCTTGTTGGAAAACAAACGTATTATGGTAAATGGGTCTGTAAACTGAACAATTAATCCCAACTGTAATTCGTAAACCCATTTACTTTATCATTGGATCTAATTGGTGAGTCTATACCTAACTTCAACTGAAAAACACAAACCGGACAGCGGACAAGAACACACCAAAATGTCACGCTCGCTGCCACTTATACAGTCAGCAGGGCTTTCAGTTTCACATTCAAGTCTATCTTCCACCTCCACCAAAGTTATGGAGTCTCCTCGTAGAAACCTATTGACGAGCTCTACTTTTCGTTCTTCGCCAAGAGAAGCTCATATCGAAGACGCTGGTGATGGGTTCGTCACATTGGAGGAGTGGCACGGCTGGGGCGCTCCGTGTCTAGTCCCAGCTATGGTTAAGCAAATTTTTCGGGACTTGAAGGCTTTGGAGCAAAATATTGATGCCCAGATGAGTTTCTGCGGCAATGGTGGTAAACTTCAGGTACTTTATTCAATAAAGACATCTGTTTTCTTAATATTCATGTATTTATTCTCTGATCAGTTTGGTTGCTGAAATGGTCGAAATGTAAAAGCAAGGAATCTATCTCTGTTGCTTACAAGAGTTAATTTTATTCTTGGGAAAGCTGTGTTTTAAGGTTCACTTTGAAATTTGATTATGTTTTGTTTCGATGGGTATAAACGTACTTGTTTTGAAGGTAATAAATGTAGTTGGCGTTGATATAACATAAACTATCCTTTATTATGATAATTACAGCGAATACATTTCGTTTAATAATTGTTAAATGTTTTGGTGGTAGAAATTAACTGTTGTATGCTTGATACAGATTTGGTTTGATAATGGTTATTGAATGTTTGACGGAGTAAATACGATTTAGTTCAATTTCCAAAATATGTAATGGGTACTTTTAGTTAGGATAATTGTACCAGGGTTCAGTAGTTCCAGATAAGAGGATTTAAATTCCCGGGTACGTGTACTTCCATTGAAGTCTTATTCTCGAGTGGTTTTCTATATTTACTTTCTTTCCATGTTCTTATTGGAGTTGTGTTTTTCCTTTTGCTTTCTGTCGGTCAGTCAGCTAGTACTTCTATTGTTTGTGGCTCATGTGGTCGGAGAATGTCTTGTTATTATTGTTTTCTCCGTGATCTTTTGGAAAAAATATTTACTACTAGTGTATATTGACTTATTTATCTTCTGCTGTAAATGTCAGGGAGATTTCAAGATTCAAGAGGTTAAGAAACTCGGAGCAACATATCAGGCTTTAGGTGATTCTGAAAAGAAGCTTCAGTTCTTTTCAGCTTGACAAATAGCATGCCATTTACTTGGAAGTCAGGGTTACCTTTGCCAGATGGTATATGGCTTTTTTTTTAGAGCATTGGTGGCATTTGCATTGGCTATTATATGCTTTTTTTCCTTCAATTATTCAAAGTGAGGTATTTTTGTGTAACAAAATTTGTGGTTAGTACAGGGATCATACCTTGTAGTAGTTTCAGATTCTTCATTTTCCTGCTTTCTTCTTTTAATCAGACTTTATTATCTTGGCAGTGCTGGCTTCCAATGGAAGACTATATGTGTTCAAAAGTCAAGCGCTGTACTCTATGACATGGTGTACGGTATTGGCTGTATATGCATCCAAAGGTTAAGATATTCTTTTCATTTTCCTTTATGTTTCCCAGAGCCACAAGTTATCTTCTAAAGAAACTATTGTGTGATCAACCTTTTTCGGGACTTTCTAAAACAGAACGACACCGAAAAAGTTGTTATGGCAAGTATTTGAGTTCAGGCTGCAACTTCGTGCCTCTTTGGCATCGCAGAAGATGAGGAAATCATGTGGGATGCATTTAAGCATGCCGGTTTCTTTTAATCTTTCTTGTTTAACTGTTAAAAACTTTAAAGATTGGTGGTGCCAAAAATGATTGGTAATTATTTATAGAGTTTTTAAATCTCATTTAAAAGCATGCAGATTTACTTAAGGTCCAATATTGGTGTTGCAGAATTCAAATTCATTAGATGTTTTGTTACTTTTTCAATTTTCAAAGGGAAGTATTAAATATTTTTTGTTACACTGCACATGGATTAAGTGATATGTGGAGTATGGATTGAGCTTAAGTAATATAGGAGTAACTTTCCCATTTTGATACAATTCATTTGGTGATTTCAATCAGTAAACAAACATTGTGTTAAAACTTAATTACTGGCATTCATTCCTGAGTTAAGTTGATATACCTTAGTTATTGTTTCTTAAGCACTCAAAATGTCCTCTTTCTATATTTGTCAATGTTGTAATACATGCATATCTGGAACCACTACTTTCTGATTCCATTTTTCATCAATTTCAGGAAAAAGCAATATTGGTGCCTTTATCCCAACAAGAATGCAGTTACAATGTCAGTTCAGGATAACTTTGGTCATGGATCTTTGGATGATTTAGAATGCACACCAATGATGGTATAGTTCTCATAATGGACTATTACATGCTAATCTCTCTTTCTCTCTCTAATTACTTTTTAATGTTATGAAGTTGTGTGCTTGTTTCACATGCATATCCCATCAAATAGATGCAACATCTGAAAAATTATGATAATCAGTTTTATAGTTAGCTGCCTTTTGTTTATATCACTTGTTGTAGAACTTATGGAACTTATTTCTATTAAAAGAAAATGAGATAAGTTTAAACATATGTCAATTGCAATTAGTATTTTCGCAAAAAATAATCCCAGGCTACATCAATAAGTAACCTAAATCTTATTCAGATAAGGAAACCAACTCAAACAAGTTAAATTCAAATGAAGCCAGATAAAAATGCATTTTCTAAGTAAATAGTTTAGTTTTAATTCATCATCACTAGCAACAAAAATTTTGAAAAAAGCACTTGTGTGAGAGAACTCATATGATATTTAGAAATGAGCACTTTACAAACTGCCTGGGGCTTGGCTTTAAAACAAATAAATCAAAAATGAACCTATTGAATTTTGTGATGTATGTTGCTGGCTTGAACGTTGCATGGTAATAGTTTAAATGTAGCTAGGGTAGTGCATGAAAATGATTTGCATAGTAATTTTCTTGACATTAGGTTCACATATTTGTGCAAATGAACTCACATAATAAAAGTAGATAATTGGAAAATGTAGCTTGGAATTTATGCCTTTACTCTGAGAAAATTTCGTCATTTATGAAAAGTTTGGAGTCTCTTATCTCTTCTTTTGTTCAACTAGTTGGTAATTCTCATGTTGATTCTACTGCACAGATGGAGATAGAACTCTGAATTTTGTTTTGATTGATGGTACATGGACCAACTCTGCTGCATTGTTCAGCCGTTTAAAGGTCTTGTGTTTCCTTCATATTTACAGACCAAATATCATATGGATACACATCTGATATCTCTGCATGCATCTCTCTCTCTCTCTCTCTCTCTCTCTCTCTCTGCATTATGTATGTCTGTGAAGAGATCCATCTTGGAATTCCTATGGTCTTTTGGAAACTTAGAAATTTGGTCAAACATTACATTGGTTGTTATCTATAAACTTGTGATTTGGTGATTATTAGATGGTCTGCACTTGGCAATTTGGGAATAACATTTGCTGGATTATTGGTTGAAATGTTCAATTGTTGACTGAAGTGATTACTTGTGCGGAAGAGTTTCAATTTTAAAAATTTTTGAGATGTCAAAAAGGAAAATGTTGTAAATGAAACCAATAGTTACAAAAATTGGGTTTAAATTTCTTTTCTTCATTCCCTTTTTTGTCCATTCCGCTTACCTTTCTTTGGTTCTTGGAACATTTGACTATCCCATGTCCGCACAGTTTTCCCATCTATATGTACCATGTAAAAACTGGTGTAATTCCTGAACTTGGATGTAAGATGTGGATGGGGGTACAAACACCCTGAACCCAAGTCAAAGCCACTCAGTCTCAGTCCCTCAGGGTTTCAGGCTGCTGTATGATTTCCTATAGTTTTTTCACTAAGTGATGGACGCAAGTATGTTCTACAATCAGGAGAAAGCAAAGACTGTTTGGGAAGAGGGGTGCATTCCTTACATATCTGTAACCATGGGTGCATCCACAATGCATAAACTTTGGTAAGATGTGAATATATTTGTCAAATTTCTTCCCTCACCCAATTTCACATCTTAGGCAAAGATCTTCTTTTGTATTTCGAATGCAGGCCCCAACCATCCTAGGACCGTACCTGCATGGCACCTGCGGCCATTGGCCTTCTTTCTGAGCTTCAACTCCCACCAGAATTTAGTCCATTTGGGTTGGATGAACAAGCTGAAGCAGTGGAGGATGCCTTGGTGGTCTTGTTAGAAGAGCTAACAGCTAGACGGCTTCGGATGGGCAGCTCCGTCTCTCGTAAAGTGAGACATAACCGCAACATCTGCTAGCCAAGCGTTACTGATACTGCTCTGCACTGAGTTATTATGAAATCTTATTCAGAAACCTTGAGTCAGATAAAAATTACAAGAGCCTGACCTCGCAGTTCCTGGAATCACAATGACACCGGCCCTCTCCTTTTGTAACACGTTTGACAACCGAGGTTAGCAGTGATTTCACAGTTTTTTCTTCGTTACTCAATGACACATGGATGAATGCCATCTCTCTCAATGTATTAAATACTTTCATGAAAGGTCTTACAATTTCTTTCTTTGATTTCAGTTGGTTCTGCAGAGTAAGAATTGAGCTCTTTTGTTTTGATAACTAAAAAAGAAACTTCATTGCAATCGATATGCATGCATGAGAACACAAAGAATTCCAAAAGCGGGAATCAAATAGTTGAACCATTTGAAGATGAATGACTGAATGAGGATTATAATTCCCACATTTATGTTTGAATGAACATACTCCTAAATTTAAATATGGGGTAATAAAATTCTGTTTTTTTAAAAAAAAAATTATAAATAAGGATATAATTTATTTATTTGTATCAATAGATTCATAACTAATATTGAAGTGATTAAATTATTTTATAATATAAAATTTCGAACAGCATATAACACTCAGAGTTGCAGTAATTTCAACAGAAGTTCTGAAGTTAGGACTTATATGTACTAAATTAATAAATTATATAATTATTTATGGAAATGGGAAAATTCAGGGACCATGATGGTAATATCCCAATTGAAAATAAAGTCGGTCTAACTGCTACAGCGGGTATATAACCGAACCAATGATCTAAACCAAACCGGGAGGATATGTACGGAGTATGATACTAGTATTTATACGGGCGTCAACAGCTAGGGTCATGACAAACCATATAACATGAACTGACTATTGTCTGTTGCCACCATTCTTGCAACATTTTCCTCTCCTCCGCTGCTCCGTTTTCTCTTCTACAGAAAGTAAAATAGAATGGAAACAAAAGGAAAGGCCAAAATTAGCTGGGAATTTTCTGAAAAAAAGAGAAAGGAGGGTGACTCCATTACAGGAGCTGGAGATCTTACGATTGATCTCCAAACTCGAGAAAGAAAATGAGCTCCAATTATTGCATTCGCTTCCTTCTCTTCTTTCTTCTCACGGGATGCGCTGCTTCTTCTCCCCTTATTTCCTGTAACTCTCTTTTATTTACCATTTGCTGCCCATTTATTATGATTTTGCATCGGCAAATTGGTGTTTTGTTTATGAAATATAACCGTTGATAATTGTTTATGTTTGCGTGCAGATGATGTCTTTGAATCCTATAGAAGCGCCGGCCGTACCCTCCTTCAAATCAAATCAAGTATGTTCTTTTCAATCAAATTAAATTCTTGCTTGCTCCTTTCCTTTTTTTGGCAGAATGTGGTATTTGCTTGGGTAAATTTCAGTGTTGAATAGTCAAGCTTCTGTCTCTTAGCTTCCATAATGCAATCATTGTTTCAACTTATAGATGGCTATAATTCAGATTTCTGTCTTGCAAATGCATTAATACTAGTACGAAGAAAAATTAAAATTTTCCTTCATTGCATCACATATTACCTTCGTCTGTAAGCCATTTATAATCCCAAAATGATGTTACTAGGATACCAACTTCTATGCAAAGCATGAATCATTCTCTTGTTTGCTAAAGGGGTATGTTAAAATTTGTGCTTCTGTTAGTGTAAATTAATAAGGGCTGCAGATATGCTTTGTGGACGGCAGTTATATGATTCATTTTATTTCTTCTTTTACCACCTCTGGGCAGAATGCTATGATGACATGTTTATTCACTACCTGCAGAATGTTCTGAAAATTTTGAGGATAAGAACTACACAATCATTACAAGCCAGTGTAAAGGACCACAATACCCGGCTGATAAATGTTGTGAAGCTTTTAAGGAATTTGCCTGCCCCATTAGCGATAAGATCAATGATGAGAAAACTGATTGTGCTGCAACCATGTTCAGCTACATAAACCTCTATGGGAAGTTCCCACCTGGCCTGTTTGCCCACAAGTGCCGCGAAGGAAAAGAAGGTCTTAAGTGCAAAGATGTACCCCCACCAAGTAATGCAGCGGCTAGTCAGTCCACCTCGTTGCTGCTAACAGCCAGTTTCCTAGTGTTACTACGCTTGGTGCTATGAAGGTTTAAATGTGAAAAACCCCAAGAAACTTTTTGGGGAGAATTTCATCTCCAGCAAATCAAAGAGATATTTGATTTGATTCATGTTCTCCATCTTATATGTTCTTTATTTCTTTCTTAAATAGGGCTTCCTCAGGATCTGCTTTCAGATGACGTTCTCCCGCAATTGTATGGTACAGTTGTTATTGTTTAATTAATTCATACAACCTTAAGAATATAACCTTATAATCCATTTGATTCTAATCAGTTACATCCAATAATGTAGCCCTAATGAAAACACCTTTTCTCCCACTCCTCTTATCTGTCCCTAACTTCAGTCTGTTTCGGCGTGCCTTTTGGTTCACATGACCTGTTGGATGTTTGTTTACCGTTGTCCACGGATAAAGTAGGTAATTGAAAAGATGAAATGGATTTGATATTTTGGTAGGGGGAAAATATCTCCAAAGATATTCTAAATAATGAGATTTTTTTTCCATTGTCCACTGCATATGGTTTGAAAGCGTTAATTTCGAATCCAACATAGATAAAGTTGATCCTATACTTTGCTGGGAAGCAAAGATTAGATGACAAGCTGCATTGTTTTTGGTTATTTACTTCTTGTTCTGGTGTAAGGTGGAGAAAAGGATAGAGATGAAGAACCACTGGCAAAAATGTTTTCTTGGTTCTTACAGAGTGAACCATTCATGCCACCGACAGAGAGATTAACTTTGGGCAGTCAATGCATTGCTTGTAACGTAGTATACAAATATGAAAACCGCTGACACCAATCTCTACACTGTGGCATGGTGCACTTGTTGAGACTCTCATGTCAGTATGTTTCTAAGAAGTAGACATTGCAATCGTGCAGAAACAGCATGCTTTTCTAAAAGTGATGAGGAAATGTCAGCAAGAGAAAGAGAGGCAAAGTTATTTCCCACCGTGAAAGATGCGACGATGATAAAATCAACATCGCGATCAAGAAAAAGTTTGCGAGGAAAATAATGGCAGGTCAAGTGGGACTATCAATTCAATTACCACAAATAAACATCAAACCTGTAGATTTTTATTCCCTTTATTGGTTCCATCACAAATTTATGGTAGCAGGCGGAATCTTGTAGAGAAAATGGGATGATGCATGCGTTGATCAAACTTCAATTTGGTATTTTGCAACCCAAATTCCAGCCATGCAGCAGATGGCAACTGATTAAGACTGGAAATTTAAAAGCTTGATTACCCTTGCAGGCTATATCCATCTCAACAGAACACGTACAAAAGAATATGAATCTTAATTCAACCAAGCTACGTTAGGAATTTCCCATGATTGGCACCCGCACCCAAAGTTGGCAATCTTCTTTACAAGCAATCAATTTCGAAAAGACAACTGAAACGAGTGCTCTAAAAGTAAAGGCAGAATGCAAGGCTGGCTTTAAGCTCAGGCATTTAAGATTCGATTCCGGATATGCACGATCCTATGTTATACATACAAATCTTACATATTTGATTCAAAAAAAAGTACCGAAAGCAATCAAATTGTTGTAGTACAAAACAGACTACTCTGATGGTTAATTACCAAGTAAAACCATCAATACAGGTAGTGAAATCAAAATTACAGTTCGTTCACCTCTTTAAAATCCCAGCAGAAAGATCTGAAACTCTGTTTTCATCTGTGAGCAGTGACCAGAGTTTCAATAAACCTCAACCCGTCAAACCTTGGAGCAAATTTATCTGTTGATGGTGATCTTTGCATCGTTGAATTCTCATTATCTTTCTTCGATGAATCATCCTGGCAAATAAAATTAAAGTTCGCTTAGAAAACGCAGAACAGGAAATCGAGCGAATATATCAAACACTAAACTTCATTATGGTGACGGATTCCAAGAGATCCGACGAAATGAACAAAGGGTTGACTAGAAGATTAGAGAAATTTACGAAAACAGACAATTGGGACAAAATTAAGACTTCATTTATTTCCAGTAAAAAGAAATTTGAAAACTGTCTTGCCAAGAAAGCAGAGGAATTCAGGAAAAAAAAAAAAAGGTGGAGTGGTGGGGGTGTGGGAAACAGCAGCCTCTTTCCCACAAAATTTCTAATTTCAAAGTAAAATTCCAAACTCCCTGTAACTAATTCCGAAGTTATCAGGCAGCTGACGACGAAAACAAAAAAACCCAATTCCCAGAACTAACGTGAAAGAAAACAACTAGCGCCATATCAACACGAAAACAATTTTCTAATAAAGTAAAAACTGAAACTGTTATGTTGGATACGAAAAGGAGAAAAGAGAACACAAAGAACGAATTTCGGCACTTAAACAAATTTCTGGCCTCTGTTTTCTAGTCAACCAAACAGAAAAACTTCCGTGAAACAGACAAAAACCAAGGAACTGCAGTTCCATGGAGGGAAAGCTGAAAAGCCAAAAATGAAGAAACCCATAAACAGATACGACGCTTACCTCGCGAGAAACTTGGAAACAGGAATTGCAAGTAAAATTTGTCGGACTAGCAGAGATTGCTGTAGCAGAAGCTGCCGCAACTGAGGCAGCAAGAAGTCCAGATTTCTTCATTATTGCTTTGTGATGAGAATTTTAATTCCGGGAATATTGGTGAACCGAAGAGAGCGTTTTCTTAGTGAAAATTGGAAAATTTGGAGAGAAAGTGAGAGAAAGTATGGGAAAATAAATGCGTTTGACTGCAAATTTATAGGGCAGACTTCGGCTGGCTAGTGGTAATTTCGAACGTTTAGGCGGCAACTGTCATGCCATAGACTTTGGGTTTTGATATTATTACATCATTACCCTTGATATTTGTCTCGAATATATTTGGTTTACCTAAATATCCTCGCACCTTTTATTAAATACTGCCATTAACATGCTTTTTTTTTCCTTGAAAAATCTACTCTCTCTTATTTTAAATATATTTATTTATTTAATTATATTTTTTTAACTTTAAATAAAATTTAATTAATTAATTTAGTTCAAATTGATTTTATTTTTTAAAATATAACATGTTAAAAATTATAAAATAAAAATAAAGATGAATAAAAAATAATACATAAATAATTTATAAAAATTTATTTAAAACAAAAATAATTCTTCTTTTACAGTAATTATTTTTTTGAAAAAATTTCAAATTTTATTCTGCTGTCCAATTTTTTGTGATAAAATCTTGAAAAGGAGATTGATTTATATATTTATGAATATTTAAAAAACAATAATTTGAAGCATATTTTTTCTTTTGACAAAGCTTGAGGGTATTACGGTAAACTGATAATTCTTTTCTAGAACAGTAGGAGGGGGCAAATGCGTAATAGAAAATAGGTAAGAAGCTTTTTTCGCGGCACATCGACGTTGATTTTTCGAGATGCCTTGGGTAAGTGGTCACGATAGGCTGATATTTTTCTATTCCTTGTCAATAACTGTGAGGCACGTGAATGGACTAGATTTTCCCACGTAAGCGTCGCTAAGTCCACAAGTTACGTAACAGGCCCGGACATTCGGAATGAGCTGGACGGAGTGGCGGTGCGGGAGATGCAACAACTCGTGAGCCACATTAAAATATTACAACCCCCTCTATTTTACCATATTTACCGTACAGTCCTTGTTCTACGTAAAATGGGATGAAGTGGCAAAATCTGGTTGGTTCTAAAATATAATAATTCATAATTATTGTTTTAATTACGTAAAATGAGTTGGACAGTGATTGATTCACGTTACATTTCAAAATTGTTGTACAGACAGAGCAACAATTGGTGTCATCACTATGGAAAACGGTTGCGAAAGGCACCGTTTTAGGTGAAACACCATGATGTCCATGCGCTAGGCTATGGTGGTAAACTCGTCTTCCTGTAATTGGTGGCTCGTGGCATGTTGGTGATCAAACATCAAACCCTTGATTCTTTATTCGCGTGGTTATCAGTAGCCGACACGTGTCATGCTAGTTGTTCTCGTCCACCCAAATATTGCTATTTGTTTATTCGGCTACAGCGACCATGCATTGCTGGATGGAGAAGGAGCTCCAAAAACAGATTCGTCTAATAGCTTTGGACAGCAATAAACGAGAGGTTGAAGGCGTGGTGAACTCGTCGTTGTTGTTAACTTAAATCGGTTACAGACAAATGGTAAGTTGACAAGTGGACCACCCTTCAGTTTTCTGTTGAAACCGAACATACTTATCCAGGCAGCCAGACGTTAACATGACAGGTTCGAAATGTTCCCAAACTTCTGATAGGACAGAAGAATGGTTTAGTCAAGCGTTTTGTCCTTAATGTGGTAGATTCTAATGCATTCTAAAGGAATTTGAATAAGAAAATGGATTCCGAAACTGTGCAGTTTTGCATTTCTGTGGGCTGAACTTTGAATTCAAAGAAAGTGAATGTGCTTCGTTCTGTCATTGCGTGACTTCATCAAACCATCAGAAAAGGTAATTTTATATTACAAAGTTGGGAAAAGTATGCATATCTCTGGAGTCAAAGCAATGTAAGCCATTAGAAATGATTCACACAAGATAAGGAAAAACCAATAAAGAATAAGAAATGGAAGTCGACAAATACACATGAAAATGCAAAGTTGGGAGGTGATCATTATGACTGTTGAATGAAAGAGAACTCCATAACCGACCAGATTGAACACTAGTTTTTTGCTAGTCTTGTCATAGTATGACAAGGATCAGGCCCACACGATCTATAGCCAGTTCAGCTGGCTGCACGCGGAATTAACAAGTGAATTGCGCTGGAAAGGAAACACAACACAAACACATTTGCCACGGGGACCAACATGAAGCAAGACGAGAAAATTAATGCAAGTACAGAAATAAAGGTTGGGCGAGTTAACAACATCAACAACTCTTAGAGAAGAACAAGGTGATTTTGTTACGCCAATCATGGTCCTCATTGTAGGTTGGTTTGTTGTGTGAGGTTGCTTCAACTGTTGGTGTCTCAAGTCTTGAGTCCCTTTTAAGCAAATTAAGCACTTTGTTCACAAAAATCTTCAAGTTTTCTATTAGATACTGGTTTGAGCTCTACGAATGGAAGAATCCTTTCTTATTTCACGGCGTGAACTCTTTGGATATCGAAAGATTGTGGCAACCAGCCTGATAGAACCTATAATTTTTGGCTCTTGTCTATCTTTGAGATGCATTACTCATGCCCAAACATGGAAAGCTTGTCAATGCTAGAACTGGACAAGGTCCATCTTAGTTACAAACCCAGCAGAAAACAATTGAAGAGACAAGGCATGGCGCGCACGTAAGTAAGCAATAAGGAATTTAATAATATGAGAAGTATCGCATAAGAATAAAGGAACCAGTAAGAGCATATGCTTGTTTCCTATAAAAGAGAAAGTGCACAAATAAAGAAAGAATACATAAAATAAATATCGGTATCGGATTGAGAAAATGGATCAAATGCGCTTTGAGTTGTAAATTTAGAACAACTTGGGCATGTTATAGGCCTGAGCCGAGTAAGTTGACATCTCCTAAAGATGAGCCCAGTAAGGTAAACCACATTTAACAAGAAAATTTAGTAAACTCAAGGAGCAAGTCAAGCTTGCTGAATCATTGAACAAGTATGTCCACATTGAGGTCTGATTCAATATTTCTTGACTGAACTTTTATTACATACTTGAGCAGAGTTTTTGAGTTTACAAGAAGGGGTGTAAAAGATTCCCATGGATAGGGACCCCAAGTGACTGACCCGTATTACACAGGGACACCTTGGCCCGGAATTTAGGTATGCTGCAAGGATTACCAAAGGAAGAAATCCAAATAATTTAGATATATATACTGCTTTATGATATCAAAAGGAAAGGGAAGAAGAGTCCAATATCCAGAACTTAATCTCCATACAAAAGGTCAATCAGAATACGAAATGCATCCAGGCTGTGCCCTGGCTAAATCAATGGTCCTATGACCAAAGCTGCTGCTGAAATAAATTTAGCTGGTTTTGTTCAGACTATTACCATTAAAAGCCACAGTGGCCAGAATCCAAACATTCTTGTAGCACAGCCTGACATGAGTGAAATAGCAAATTTGGTCAAACAAGAGCAACTGTCACTGCCCTGATAATTTTACAGTCACCACTTCCGTCAATACATATCACAATGCGGTATATAACAAGGAATTACTAGGTGAATAATGATACTATAAAGAGAAGAACAGGCTCTCATGACTTAAATCGAATCTCTATTCAAAAATAACTATTCTTTACAGCAAATGTCTTAATTGACAGAGCCACAAAGAGATTATTCTACTAAGGCGAGTTTCTAAGATGGAACAAAAATCTCATGATTTGAATAATATCTCCCATTACTCCCACCTAAGACATTAAATACACTTACGTTTACTTTTATATAACTTAAAACTCCCATCACCTCCCGGGAAAGCAAAGCACTTCATCTCAACGTCCCCATCCCAACTGGTTAAGAGCAAAAGTGAAGAACTATAAAAATGCCATACTTGACAAGTATGAAATTAATCTTAGACTAGCATGAAACATCAGAATTCACAAACAAAACAGAAGATTCCATTCTGTTAAAGCCGCTTCTGTAAATACACAAAGGTAAGAAGATCTCTTGAAAATGTTCAATTATCATGTGATTGGTTGCAATTAAGCAAAAGGGAATTATAATAGTTTCTTTCCTCTGTTATATTCTTTTTTTCCCCCCTCATTCAGAGGTTAGGTTATCCGAAGTACACCGCTAATCAACTTGACAAAACCATCTATCAAAGCCAACTCAACAGAGTTCTGATCCCAACTAAACTTCATGAAACTTTACAAAAGAATTCCAAAAACATTCCCTTCTTGCACATTACTTTCATTTTTTAACACAAAAATCAGTATTTGGCTCAACCCAATTAACATCCAAAGCAGCATTTGCAAATAACAAATAACCGCAGTTATCACCACATTTCTTAAATCATCTCCCAGCCAGCAAAATCAAAGCAAAACGTTATTTTTCAAAACAAAAAAAAGTATTGTATAAAGAGAAACCACATTTGATTAGAGTACCTTTCACTATCTCAAATTTTTGATGGAGTCCGCAAACCCACTGCTGAGCAGCCTCTCCACATACTTGCCTAATATATCTACCTCCAAGTTTACTTTTTGTCCAACTTTCTTTAAAGGGATAACTACTTTCTGCTGCGAATACTCCACAAGCACGAAGTTAAAAGAATCCTCGTCATCAAACACGTCCACTACAGTTAAACTAGTTCCATCTACTGCTATAAACCCTTTCGGCACCACATACTTCAATAAACTTTCTGTCCGCCTTCACTTTAATCCACAAAGAATCCTCTTCAGGTTTCATAGACACTATCTCCCCAGTCCCGTCTACGTGTCCCTGCACAAAATGCCCGCCCTTTTGGCTCGTAGGCTGTACGGCCCGCTCCAAATTCACCAACGCCCCGGGCTTCGGTTCACTCAAAGAAGTCTTTCTTAAAGTCTCCGGGGACAACCCAACGGTAAAATCTTCCGCCTGGTGATCGAATTCTGTCACTATAAGACACGTGCCATTAACCGCAATACTGTCGCCGAGGTGAACATCTGGCGGAACAAATTTTGCACGTTTTTTCACGTCGAATCCGCCGTCAGTAGAAGCGCCCAGTTGCTTGATCTCACCCATTTCTTCGACTATCGCGGTAAAAAAGGAGCGGACGGTCATGTTTTGAAAGTGAGTTCCGGATTTGGATTTAGAGTTGGGTACGGGTACGGTGGTGAAGTAAGACAGAGAGCTGGGGTTGAAATTGGGTGTGAATTTGAGGTCGGGTTTTGACGGAAAGGTTAAGAGGTTGGACAATGGGGTTTGGCGGGTAGAGGATTTTGGTATTTTGGAGAGGGTTGTGACTTGTGAGAGAGAGTTTTAGTGAAGCTGCCATTCTTTTCGTTTGATTTCCGCAAGTTCAGACAAATCTCCATTACCAGATATCAAAAGGAGTAACGTAACCTCGTCGTTTACGTCTTAATAAGGAACGGCGGTTAGAGTATCAGAATCTGATTGTCGTTCGAGATTCATAATTTCAAGTATCCGACCTGTCGTGAAAGCGATTTTTACGGTAAACCGTCTGTCTTCATTGACCTTTTGAAGCGAAAGGACCATTGTACGTCACTTCTATCTCCGACATTGGTAATACACCTTTGTTGATTAAGCCAGTATTAATGATCAGATTAAGATAATAATGATCAGATTAAGATAATTATCACATCCTCTAAAGATAATCAATGTTGCTAACCACTTTCTTGATCCGATCACATTTATGTTCTTATTTGTTTACGCAATTTCTTCTTATATCAAAGGCAAGCATGACCTAGCAATCAATAATGCTAGCTGATGCATGATATGCTGGACAACAAAAAGTCTATTTATACAGCTGAGAATATTGAAATCTTAGTGGACGGCGGTGGTGCAGTTGAGCAACCTTAATCTAATATTCAACCTTTTACTAATATTAAACCTTAATCTACTCATCTTACTAACTCAAATTTGTTGTAGCAAGCAAGCAAGCTAAGCAATATCTCCATGGCCAAAACCGAGAGGCTCTGCACTCTTCTGCTGAGGCTGATAGCCTTTGCGGCGACACTTTCGGCGACCATTGTTATGGCTACAAGCCATGAGAGAGCTAACTTCTTTGCAGTTTCATTTGAAGCAAAGTATACCCACATGCCAGCTTTCAAGTGAGTTTATAAATAGATTTTTGGATGATTGTACATAGTATTATCAGGTTTTCTGCCTTAATTTTCTAAGTTGCGAAAAGAGTTCGACAACTTGTTGTAGGTTCTTTGTAGTAGCCAATGGAATTGTAAGCATCTATGGCTTTCTGGTTCTCTTTCTTCCTTCGGAGAGTTTGCTCTGGCGATTAGTTGTTGCCCTGGATATAGTAAGTTATTAAGTTCATTAAGTCAAAAATGAGATTGTCTAATCAAAATTGCGATGGGTTATTATTCATTGTTGTGGATGACTGTAGGTTTTCACCATGTTGATCACTTCAAGCCTTTCGGCAGCCTTGGCAATTGCTCAAGTGGGGAAGAAGGGAAATTCATCAGCAGGTTGGCTACCGGTTTGCAGCCAAGTCCCTAAGTACTGTGATCAAATAACAGGAGCATTAGCTGCCGGTTTCATTGGAATCATTATCTATTTGCTGCTGATTCTGTATTCTATCCACAGAGTCTTCAATCCTCTTCTTATTCAAAAGACTTGATATGGTCTTGTTGTCTCAAGTCTTTTAAGTGAGAGAGACTTCTTCATCTCTCTGTTCACCCAGTTTCAGAATTTTAATTTCACTCATTGACTAATAAGTTTTATTATAAGTCTGTTTTACAACATATTAAGAACAGAAGAAATAGAAAATCATTAGGATATAGCCAAACTCATTTATTCTCAACCATTTTTTAATGATCAAATGGGATGTTGTTGACAATCATATCACATAAATAAATTTATTTCCAAACTTGATTATTTAATAAGATTAATGCAAATGAATGATAATTAATATTTTTTTACATTAAATCTTTCAAACTATTCTTAAAAAATATTTTTTTTAACAAAATATAAAAAAAAATAATTATTTAAATTTTAAAAGTTTTAAACATGTTCTAAACTGTAAATTTTACTAAATTTAATATGAATCAAAAAATAAATAATAATATATAATTAATTTTTATATTTTAATTAATATGAGGAATAATTTTTAAAATATTTAATTTTTTAAATTATTTTTTAACCATAAATTCTTTAAATTATTTTTTTAACTATAAAAAAAAATTATTTAAATTTGTGGCAAGCCGACACCATTATCACCCCTATTAGTAATGGTTACCGGCCAACAAATTTCTTCATTAATTTTATTTGGAGTGGGTGCACTTGGGTTGGGCCAATGGGTCACCTCTACCATCACCAATAGCATAATATTATAACATCACTATCATTTTTTTTTATTTTAATTTAAAATTATAAGATAATATTTATTAGTGCCTCGTTCCTCGTCTACATACACATATTCAATTAATTTATTTGTATTAAAAGACAAAATAAAATTAAAAATTTAATAATAATAATAATTAATTAATTAATTAAAGTAAATACAAGGTTTACAGTTACAAAAAGAAGGTCGGTGAGCTGAGTCATATCCTTATCTGATTCTCCAATTTCTTAATACCAACGCAGCAAATTCCCATGTTTTAAACGTCGCCGTGTAAAAGCCACGAAATTTCTTTTCAATCCCTCTTCATTCATGCGAGCCGAGTTACTCTCTATTCGTCAATTATTTATCTTCATCTGTCTCTCTCTTAAATCAGAACCCTAACTTCCTCTCTGAACTAATTTCCGCATTTGCGATCTGTATGTCTATGGCTTCTGGATCGTCGGGTCGGGTTAATTCTGGCTCTAAGGGCTTCGATTTTGCGTCGGATGATATTCTCTGCTCCTACGAGGACTACCCCAACCAAGATTCTTCTAATGGAAATCATTCCGATTCTCTTATCGCCTCCAGTTCCAGTAAGGTATTTAACTGATCGGTGCTTCGATTTTTTTTTTTTTTAAAAAGACTTATCTGTTCATTAAAGATTAGTTTTGAGGTGCGTGGGTTGATTTTGGGAATCTTATTTTTCAGGATGTAATAAGGTTCTCGACGTTGGAATTCGTTTGATTTCTTAATTGAATTGAAAAAAAAATCTGGATTATGATTGAATTTCGGATATTGAGTTAGAGATTAGTTGGTTGTCAACGGTAGTTGGAAATTTATACTGAGCCGAGCTTTAAGACTGATTAGCTTCTTTTAGTTATCAATGGTTGCAAACCAGAGCGGTAGATAATATGAAATTTAAAATATTTTTTTTGGGCCGTGTGAAAAGTTTTAATTGTATTTTTCGGTTTTATAAGGCCAGTTGGTTAGAGTAATTTGCTGTTATCGTTATAAATGCGATTTGTAGTTAATTTCATAGGCTAGAGTCTCTCCAGTTGCATATGTTTTTATGCTTGTTGTTAGATGTGTTTGAATCGATTTTGTGCTTCAAGAGCATTGGTTTCTTTTTGAGGAGAAAAATTAGCAAAAGTTCTGATTGTTCTGGTATCGAATGTATTATTGAAAGTGATATCAGATTTATGAACAGTTTTTTGTCCCCTTTTTCTTTTTTTCATTTGATGCTGGCTAGTATTATTTTTTGATGCCCAGTGCTTTAAGCCTTTAAACATTTACAAGTAATTGATTTTGCATCTTTATTTGGCAGGATTTTCATAAGAGCAGAAGGGCAAGACCAGCAATGTTTCCTGCTGTTACCTATAGCCAGCCTGATGATTCTCTCAACCAAGATGTAATTTCTACTGTTGAAATAACAATGAAAAAGCATAGTGATAACCTTATGCGTTTTCTTGAGGGAATCAGTTCCCGACTATCGCAGTTGGAATTGTACTGCTACAATCTTGATAAGTCAATTGGAGAAATGCGATCTGATTTAGTCCGTGACCGTGGGGAGGCAGATACAAAGCTTAAATCTCTTGAGAAACATCTTCAAGAGGTGAGTTACAACTATGAAATTCCATGTACCCTGAATAGGAAGATTTTGGTTTACTAATTTGTTATGGGAATCAAATGCCTCGTCTTTTTCCTGTGAAAGCTCGATTTTTTTTTTATTCATTTGATACAGCTTCAACTATTTTACTGCACAGTTTGATGCTAATAGTTTATAGCATTGTTATTATTTTTCTGTCAACATTTGTGTTGGTGGTCAAGAATTATTGTCTCAGATAGAGTTTTGATTGACTGTAAAGTACCAAGCTAGTTGCATGCAAGAAAACATGTGTAACATCATTTGATTGTTCAACTTGAATTTTTAAAACAACTGCTGCTAGAATTTTGTTTCTTTTTCTTTTTCTCTTTATTGTTTTTTTTTTCCCCCTCTGCCTTTTAGTCCACTGTAATGTTCCAATGTCCTCCTCTTGTTCTAGAAGCATTTACCATATTGTAACTACTTTATGCTTCTTTTTTATTTTTCTTTAAGAAATCAAATCCCATTTCAACTTTGTTGAGCGGAACTCAATCCATTACCCACAAAATACTTTCTGCTTGTCCTCCTTCATCTTTAGATAATAAATGGTTGTATTTGTTGTTATTTTAATTTGCTTCTGTTTGTGTTGTTGACTCTTTGGAAATTTAGATGAGCTCTGCTTCATCTCTTTTTCAACTTTTGTCTTCGTAAGTGGTTTTTTTTTTGTTTAGTTTTCTGGTTTTTAATTTATATTCAGGGGGGAGGGGGGTGGCTAATTTTTTGTTTCACCAACAGGAAGCCAACATGGATTGTGAAATTTGTTCTAACTGCATGCAGGCATGGTTTTGGATCTGTTAAGTATGTAATGCCTCCCTATGGTTGGCATGGATTTGAAAAGTAGGCTATCGAGTTTTTTTCTTGCCCACTGTCCATTGTTGGCTTATGCTGATTCTCATTATTTTCCAGTTCAATCTGGCATTGTGCTTTGAGTATATTGAATGTGAACTATTCAGTATAGAAGCAGTCTGCTTTATTGTTCAACAATACAACGTTTCCTGTCTGTGTTTTCTCTCATTAACTTGTGTGTGATCTTTAAGTAGTTTAACTTGTTTGATGTCAGAGGATTAATTTCTTTTTTCTTTTTTTTTTTTATCAACAACTGCAGGTCCATAGGTCTGTGCAGATCCTGAGAGACAAGCAAGAACTTGCAGAAACTCAAAAAGAATTGGCAAAGCTTCAACTTGCACAGAAAGATTCATCCACTTCAAGCCATTCACAGTCCAATGAGGAGAGAGCATCATCAGCTGCCTCAGATGCTAAAAGGAATGAAAACACATCTGAAATGCAAAATCAGCAGTTAGCTCTCGCCCTTCCCCATCAAGTTGCTCCGCAGCAACAGCCTGTGGCACCCCCCTCCCAGCCCCCACCACAGATTCAGAGTGTGACCCATCAGCCAACCTCCTATTACATGCCTACAACCCCTTTAGTGAATCCCCCAGCCCCAGCACCAACCCCAACCCCAACCCCACAGCCTCAAGGTCAATATCTGTCATCTGATCCTCAATACCGACCCCAGCAACTGCCAGACCCATCTAGGGTGGCTCCAGTGCCTACGCAATCTCAGCCTAATCCAGTTCCTTCTGGCCACCAATTCCCCCCTCAGTATCAGCAGCAATGGCCGCAGCAGGTACAACAACCACAGCAGCCATCTATGCAGCACCAGATTAGACCGCCATCAACAGCAGTATACCCATCATACCCCCCCAGCCAACCAACAAATGCACCTCCTCCAGAGATGTTGCCGAATAGTGCTCCTATGCAAGTGCCATATTCAGGAGTTCCTCAACCTGTGTCTAGTCGTGCTGATGTTATGCCTTATGGGTATGGTGCACCTGGTAGAACAGTTCAACAGCAGGCACCACCAACGCCGCCACCCCAGCAAATTAAGGCTAATTATGGGGCACAACCAGGCGATGGTTATGCAGCTGGTGGCCATCTTCCTACTCTTCCCCCAGGGAGTGCATATATGATGTATGACAGTGAATCAGGGAGAACACATCATCCAATTCAACAATCTCACTTCCAGCAAGGTGGATTCCCTCCACAACCTACTGCAGGCACTAATCTTTTGGCTCGGAATCCAAGCCACTCACAATTCATTCGCAACCATCCTTATAATGATTTGATTGAGAAATTGGTAAACATGGGTTTCAGGGGTGATCATGCTGCGAGTGTAATCCAGAGGATGGAGGAGAGTGGACAGCCTGTGGATTTTAATGCTGTGCTTGATAGGTTGAGTTCACATTCCTCTGGGGGTTCTCAGAGAGGATGGTCAGGGTAAAGGGAAATATTTGTGTCCTGAATGGCCCGTGACAGCTAAATTGTGGCATTGTATTTGAATAAAGGCTTGTTACCATGTATACGTGTGTGACCTCATTTTCGTATTGGGTTGTAAACAAAGCTTTCTTTGCTCTCTCTCTAAGCTTAGTCCAATCTCTTTGTTTCCTTCACAATTTCACTACCGTTGTCCGGAATTTTTCATAAAGTTGGAATGGGATATGGTGTTGGCTTTGTCATTGGTAAAGGATTAACCAAAATGTGGAAGCAAGAGTTGTACGATGAACTAGCTGCATTCTAAAACTGGTAGTTTCGTAAGTCATCATTCATGTTTCCTCCATTGCGGTAGAATGCAGGAAGGAAAATTCTGATGGAGGCTAATTCCTCTTGGATATGAGGAGGTGATTTTGTAGGAACAAGTGGACAGGTGGGAATCGGATTTATATATTCCATTATGAATCCTTTGAAGTAGTAAAATTATATTAATTAATATAATCAGGTGCCACGGGCTCTGTACCCATGTGGTTGGGGCGTGATAGTCAATAGGTCTCACTTAAATCACAATTATTATTATAATTATCTTTGTTCTGAATAGTAAACTAATCATAACATTCAGTGGCGTTATTTTCGTGGGTGTGGCAGCTTTCATCTGTTTACCAACCCAACCTACCCTCATGGACACCTGTGCCTCCTCCCATCTATTATATCAATTATCTAATTTACGAATGAAAGTGTTAATAATATTTAAAATGTTTGATGGTGCACCCCCAAAAGTTATTTGATTTGTGTCTTCATTTCAGACCATGTGAGGTCCCATTTCATTCTATCCTTTTTATTTTAAATTATTCTTTATTGTCTTGCCCCTTTTTTTTTTTTTTTTTTGAGGAAAAGGAATTCAATCTGAACCGTCCATATCGCACAGATCCAACGAATAAGGCCCCACAAGCTGCCGCCGTGGAAACTCCCTAACGGCTCCTGACGGAAGCAACCTTAAACTTGAACGTTTCAATTTAAAAACACAATGCCTTTTGACTTGAAGCGGAAAGTGTTTGATCCGTCAATTACAAAATTATAAAGATGACGGGCTTAAGCAAGCCAACGATTGAATGGCCCAACCCGAAGCGGTCCTTAAATATTTATATATTACAAATATAGACGCAATAAACTCATTTATATCAAATAAATCCATGACCTACATCGAAATGACCCATTTGTTCTCACAATGTTAAAATTTTAATCCTAAATAACATCATGACAACTATAAAAGGATCAAAGGTGTGATATCTGAGTCATTTCAGTCGGAGCTAAGGACCTATATGGCATAAATGAAAAGATTGTATCTTATTTTTGAAAATATAAGAAATGGAGCCTCGGATGTTATCGATCTCAAAAATAATAAAGCAGATAAAGACAGGATAATTTATACGAGAACGTTTTCTTTAAGATTCAATCCCAGAAAATGAAAGGGCGAAACTTTCCAAAATGCTTCTTGGTTTATTATTTAAACACCCACAACCTTTTCAATATCACATATATATACTTATTTATATTGAATCATAGATAATACGATAAACAATAGATTCATAAAGAGGGTGTAAATGATAATAATGGAAACATTGGTGGGGAAATTACAAATTCTCTAAAATTAAGACAGTAACACCCGTTGCCCATCCTTTCTTTCCTACGCTAACACAGCCTGTCTTCATGTGTTCTGTTTCCTTTCTCATCTTCATCTTCTCTTCTTCCCTGAAAACCGGCGAGAGCCTAAAACTCACATGCCATTATGAGCAATCTACGTCACCGAGCCGGCGATGCCCGGCCGAGGACCGACCACCAGCCAGAAGAAGAGGAGCGCTACAACATAATTCCAGTTCACAACCTGCTTGCTGACCACCCTTCTCTCCGCTACCCGGAAGTTCGCGCCGCCGCAGCCGCTTTGCGCACTGTTGGGAATCTTCGCAAGCCGCCTTATGTCCAATGGCTTCCTCACATGGACCTACTCGATTGGCTTCAACTCTTTTTCGGGTTTCAGAGGGACAACGTTCGAAACCAAAGGGAGCACCTCGTTCTTCATCTAGCGAATGCCCAGATGCGGCTCACGCCGCCTCCGGATAACATCGACACACTTGACGCCACCGTTTTGCGAAGGTTCCGGCGCAAATTGTTGAAGAATTATACTAGTTGGTGCTCTTATTTGGGAAAAAAATCAAACATATGGCTCTCGGATCGGAGCGTAGACCAGCGGCGTGAACTGTTGTATGTGTCTTTGTATCTTCTAATTTGGGGCGAATCTGCGAATCTCCGGTTCATGCCAGAATGTCTCTGCTATATTTTTCACAACATGGCCATGGAACTAAACAAAATATTAGAAGATTACATCGATGAGAACACCGGTCAACCAGTGATGCCGTCGATTTCTGGTGAAAACGCATTTCTGAATTTCGTGGTGAAACCCATTTACGAGACGGTTAAAGCTGAGGTGGAGAGTAGTAAGAACGGAACGGCGCCGCATTATGCGTGGAGGAATTACGATGATATTAACGAGTATTTTTGGAGTAAACGGTGTTTTCATAAGCTGAAATGGCCGATTGATGTGGGAAGTAATTTCTTTGTATTGGCGAGTAAGACTAAGCACGTGGGGAAAACTGGGTTTGTCGAGCAACGGTCATTTTGGAACTTGTTCAGGAGCTTTGACAGGTTGTGGGTGATGTTGATATTGTTTCTTCAAGCTGCAATTATCGTGGCCTGGGAGGGGAGAGAGTATCCGTGGCAAGCGTTGAAAGAGAGAAACGTTCAGGTTCGTGTTTTGACTGTGTTTATTACGTGGAGTGGGTTAAGACTTTTGCAGTCATTGTTAGATGTTGGAATGCAACGTAAGCTTGTTTCTAGGGAAACTAAGGGGCTTGCTGTGAGGATGTTGTTGAAGAGTATTGTTGCAGCGGCGTGGATTATGGTTTTTGGAATTCTTTATGCGAGGATTTGGACGCAGAGGAATCGGGATCGTACATGGTCCAGTCAGGCGAATAAGCATCTCGTGACTTTTCTTGAGGCAGCATTTGTGTTTATTTTGCCTGAGTTATTGGCAATAGCTTTGTTTGTAGTTCCTTGGATAAGGAATTTTCTTGAGAGCACGAATTGGAGGATATTTTATGCATTAACGTGGTGGTTTCAGAGTAGAAGTTTTGTTGGTCGTGGATTGAGAGAAGGGCTTGTGGATAATTTGAAGTATACTTTGTTCTGGGTGTTTGTGTTGGCCACTAAATTTGTATTCAGTTACTTCTTGCAGATTAAACCCATGATTGCCCCAACAAAGCAACTGTTAAAACTTAATGATATAAATTATGAGTGGTATCAATTGTTCGGTCATGGCAACAGGTTGGCTGCTGGATTACTCTGGATGCCCGTGGTTTTGATTTATTTGATGGATTTGCAGCTTTGGTACTCGATTTATTCATCCTTGGTGGGTGCAGCAGTGGGGTTGTTCCGGCATTTGGGTGAGATTCGGAATATGCAGCAGTTGAGGCTGAGATTTCAGTTCTTTGCAAGTGCTATGCAGTTTAATCTAATGCCAGAGGAGCAACTGTTGAATGCGAGGGGAACACTAAAGAATAAGTTTAAAGACGCCATTCATCGGTTGAAACTGAGATATGGGCTTGGAAGACCCTATAAGAAGCTTGAATCCAACCAGGTTGAGGCAAGCAAGTTTGCCTTGATATGGAATGAGATAATTACCATTTTCAGGGAAGAGGATATCATCTCTGATAGGGAGGTTGAACTGTTGGAGCTGCCACAGAATATTTGGAACGTAAGAGTCATTCGTTGGCCTTGTTTCTTGCTTTGCAATGAGTTGCTTCTAGCTCTTAGCCAAGCCAAGGAGCTGGTGGATGCTCCTGATAGGTGGCTTTGGTATAAGATCTGCAAGAGTGAGTATCGGCGTTGTGCTGTGATAGAAGCTTATGATAGCGTAAAGCACTTGATTCTTGATATTATCAAAATTAACACTGAAGAGCATTCCATTATTACTGTCATGTTTCAAGAAATCGATCACTCTCTTCAGATTGAGAAGTTCACTAGAACATTCAAGATGTCTGTGCTTCCCAAGATACATACCCATTTGATAAAACTTGTTGATCAGTTAAACAAGCCCAAGAAAGATCTAAACAAGGTGGTCAACTCACTACAGGCCCTTTATGAGATTGCTATTCGAGATTTTTTCATAGAGAAGAGGAGCTCTGAGCAGCTTGTGGAGGATGGCTTGGCTCCTCGTAATCCAGCTGCCATGGCAGGATTGCTGTTTGAAAATGCTATAGAGTTTCCTGATCCCAGTAATGAGAATTTCTATCGTCAGGTCAGGCGCTTAAACACAATTCTAACATCCCGGGATTCAATGAATAATATTCCTGTTAATCTTGAAGCAAGGCGCAGAATAGCCTTTTTTAGTAACTCACTCTTTATGAACATGCCCCATGCTCCCCAAGTTGAGAAGATGATGTCCTTCAGCGTTCTCACCCCCTACTACAATGAAGAAGTTCTTTACAGTAAAGAGCAAATTCGAATTGAGAATGAAGATGGGATATCCATTCTGTACTATTTGCAGACAATTTACGCTGATGATTGGAAGAATTTTTTGGAGAGGATGCGCAGAGAAGGAATGGTGAATGATAATGAAATTTGGACAGAAAAGTTGAAAGATCTCAGGCTTTGGGCTTCATACAGAGGCCAGACACTTGCCCGTACTGTGAGGGGAATGATGTATTATTATCGGGCACTAAAGATGCTCGCTTTTCTTGATTCTGCTTCTGAGATGGACGTTAGGGAAGGGGCCAGGGAACTTGGTTCAATGAGGCGAGATGGCAGTTTGGATGGTATCAGCTCAGAAAGGTTTCCTTCTTCCAGGAGTTTAAGTAGAAATGGTAGTTCTGTGAGCACGATATTCAAAGGCCATGAATATGGGACTGCTTTGATGAAATTCACATACGTTGTTGCCTGCCAGATATATGGCCAACAAAAGGAGAAGAAAGACCCCCATGCTGAAGATATTTTGTATCTGATGAAGAACAATGAAGCCCTTCGAGTTGCATATGTTGATGAGGTTTCCATGGGGAGGGATGAGAAGGACTATTACTCTGTCCTCGTCAAATATGATCAGCAGTTAGAGAAGGAAGTGGAAATCTACAGGGTCAAGTTGCCAGGTCCCTTGAAGCTTGGAGAGGGTAAACCAGAGAACCAAAATCATGCTTTTATCTTCACCAGAGGGGATGCAATTCAGACTATTGATATGAACCAAGACAACTACTTTGAGGAGGCACTTAAATTGCGAAATTTGTTGGAAGAATACAGGCACTACTATGGTATTAGGAAACCTACCATCTTGGGTGTCAGGGAGCATGTTTTTACTGGTTCAGTTTCATCACTTGCTTGGTTTATGTCAGCACAGGAAACCAGTTTTGTTACCTTGGGTCAGCGTGTTTTGGCAAATCCTTTGAAAATTCGAATGCATTATGGCCATCCTGATATCTTTGACAGATTTTGGTTCTTGCCTCGTGGAGGCCTCAGTAAAGCTTCTAGAGTTATTAACATCAGTGAAGACATTTTTGCTGGCTTTAACTGTACATTGCGAGGAGGCAATGTCACACACCATGAATACATCCAAGTTGGTAAGGGAAGGGATGTTGGTCTGAATCAAATGTCCATGTTTGAGGCCAAGGTTGCTAGTGGAAATGGTGAGCAAGTTCTCAGCAGAGATGTCTATAGGTTGGGTCATCGACTAGACTTCTTTCGAATGTTATCATTCTTTTACACTACTGTGGGTTTCTTTTTCAACACCATGATGATCATTTTGACTGTGTATGCTTTCTTATGGGGACGACTTTATTTGGCTCTTAGTGGCATTGAGGATGCTGTTGCAAACAACAGTAATAACAATAAAGCCCTTGGTACTATCCTGAATCAGCAGTTCATTATCCAACTTGGTTTGTTCACAGCCTTACCAATGATTGTAGAGAATTCTCTTGAGCATGGATTTCTTCAAGCTATCTGGGATTTCCTGACTATGCTGCTCCAGCTTTCATCTGTTTTCTACACATTTTCCATGGGAACTCGCAGTCACTATTTTGGCCGGACTATCCTTCATGGTGGTGCAAAATATCGGGCCACTGGGCGTGGTTTTGTTGTGCAGCACAAGAGCTTTGCAGAAAATTATAGGCTTTATGCACGTAGCCACTTTATAAAGGCCATTGAGCTCGGATTGATTCTTACAGTTTATGCATCATATAGCGCTATAGCTAAGGGCACATTTGTTTACATAGCCATGACCATCTCCAGTTGGTTCATGGTTATATCATGGATAATGGCCCCATTTGTCTTCAACCCTTCTGGCTTTGATTGGTTGAAGACTGTGTATGACTTTGATGATTTCATGAACTGGATTTGGTTCCGTGGTGGTGTTTTTGCGAAAGCTGAACAGAGCTGGGAAAAATGGTGGTATGAGGAGCAGGATCATCTGAGGACCACTGGACTGTTGGGGAAGATAATGGAGATAATTTTGGACCTGCGCTTCTTCTTTTTTCAGTATGGGATAGTATACCAGCTAGGTATTGCTGCTCATAGTACCAGTATTGCTGTTTACTTGCTTTCTTGGATCTACATTGTTGTGGCTTTTGGGATTTATGCAATAGTAGCATATGCTCGAGACAAATATGCGGCAAAAGAACACATATACTACCGTCTGGTTCAGTTCCTCATTGTTATTTTTGCCATCCTTGTGATAGTAGCCCTGCTGCAATTCACAGAATTCAGATTGATGGATCTTTTCACTAGTCTGTTGGCTTTTATCCCTACTGGGTGGGGACTGATATTGATTGCTCAAGTACTCAGGCCCTTTTTGCAGTCCACCAGGCTTTGGCAGCCTGTGGTTTCTGTGGCTAGACTATATGATATAATGTTTGGAGTGATTGTCATGGCCCCCATGGCATTCTTATCATGGATGCCTGGATTCCAGAATATGCAGACGAGGATACTGTTTAATGAAGCATTCAGCAGAGGCCTCCGTATATTCCAGATAGTTACTGGAAAAAAAGCTATGGGCGAATTGTAATGCAAGGTAATTTTTTTTAAAAGTATTTTTTAGGATTATTTATATGGATAATTATCTCTGTTGTCAAGTTCTTTACTTCAACAAGATTAACTAGATAACACATCATAGGGCCGGATGCTGAATTTTGTTTTCACTTTATGCTGTTGCAAGAGTGCTTATCTTTTGACACAGTGCAGTCATTTCGGATATTATCACCAGATGGATTAATGAATTTTGTTAAATTATATCTGATTGCTGGTTGACCATGATATGATTCCTTGCTCTTAGTTAGGTATGTTTAAGTGTTGGTAGCATTACGTAATATATAAGGAGTTGCAGCACATTTCATGCTAGGATACCACAGGAAACTGTTAATTTCTAAATTTTGAGTTAGAAAGACAGACAAAGTTGACCAACAAGAGGTCTAAACCCAAATTAAAACTCATTGGAGGTCTAAACCAAAATTAAAACTCATTGGACATTGCTGTGGTCAATTCCTTCAATACCTGGAAATTTACCAAGTTAACTAAATCTGGAAGAGTTGAGAAAATCAAAGTAAGAAAAGCCTGTACTTTAGTAAAGCATGTAAATGTGATAATTATTACTTAATATAACTGGAGAATACTAGAGGCTTCTGTACGGCCCAGTATGTAAGCTGGACCACAATATCAAACAATTTTTAACCTGGTTGAGCAGGTGTCAAAATATTGCTGTAAGTACATTTTGCACTTTTTTCTTGATGTGTATTTTCTTTAGCTAATCTGTTTTTAGAATGGTTTCTCATGTTATTTTACATGATTTAATTATGATAAGTGTCCTGCTATTTGACCCGTGACAGTTTTAGAGTTAGGATACAGATGGACAAGGTCAATCCAGGTCCATTTAAGCTGTTTATCATGTGCATAGATTTGTAAGGGACTGTTACCTTTCAGTTGATCCAATCCATAAAAGTAAAAACTGTTGAAAGTCATGCTTTTATCTTGTCCTACCTGCATCTGACATGGATGAGGTAATTCTGATACTATATTCCATTCTTCATTTCTAGGAAGTGGATATCTCTTCATATAATTTTGTTTTGTTTTCCTTCTTCATTTTATTCTTTATTCGTGGTTGTTTGCCTTTAATAAGGACTGTTTGTTATTCCTAATAGATTCTAAATTTTTGTTGCTGTTTATGTTGAAATGTTAGTGTTAGAACTATTGTAATTGCTAGTGAAATCGTATCTTGTATTGATCTTCAATATTTTGCTGAGAGGATTGGATCATGTTTTGCAGATATGAAGGCAGCATGAGGCAGAATACTATGTAAATTCAGTGGTAGATTTCTTTTGTCGATTTTGTGGAGGTTATAGTCTGTAAAGCAAAGTCATGGATGCTGTATGTCTCATATTCAAATTCAGTGGTGGGAAGGAAGAGGACATCTAGCTCCTTTCGGTGCTTCATCTTCATCTTTTACTGTGTAACATGTACTTCTCACATTCACACGTTTTCTCTGGTGGGAAGCTTTGGTTTTATGTACTTAACTTCCCCACATTTCTAAGGGTACAGTTCATTGACAGTGTTTGTTTGCACCCACGACAGTATAGTTTTGGCTTTGTTAAAGATTTCTAGAATATTTGTTATTCTTTTATTAGAAATACTGCTGCAGCAGCAGCGCTATTTTGTCTTTTTAATACCTGGCCTTTTCTCAGTTTGCAACTTTCTAGTTACTTCTGATTATCAGATCTATAAAACTCGTCTGAAGTGTGTTGAGTTGACCCGATTCTATCCAGACATGATTAACGGAAATCGAAACCCATTATTATTATTATTATTATTTTGTGTTCTAGTGATGTACATTTTTATGAATGATCATCCACGATCTTGATTGTGATCTTGGCGTACTTCTTTCATTTGTTATTGCATACAAACATCAGTTGAGTTGATAGTACAACAACGTCCCAACAAAAAGGAGGAGAAAATTATGCCAAAAGAGATGACCCAGCCCAGCCCAGCCAGTGGTGCCCACAATTAATCATGGTTCGATCCACTTTACCATGGGCCCCAAGTGGGGTTGCCTACTTTCTATTGCGGTGCAGGCCAGTCATCTTTATCCCTTAAGTACTTTTATTCATTACGACTAAACTAACAACCGCAACCACTCTGTCAGATTCTTATTGATACCACCACAACTCTCTTACCATAACACCGATTCTTTGCCGACACACCCTCGTCCCTACGTGGCCATCAAACAGAGAAATCAGATAAGGTATGGTTAGTTCTGGAAATATATTTATTGGAAAAGCCAAAAATAACAGACTGACGGAGTTGCGTCCAAACCAAGACAACAAATCTAACGTAATGAAGTCAACTCAAAGCGCAGCGCTGGATGGATCATCCGATGGACCCCACCACCAACACATCACAATCACGTCACATCAGTCATCGCCCGAGTGCGCGCTCATTAATTAATTAATTTATTTCTCTTTTGTTCCTTTGCCTTAAAAATTGAATAAAAAATTGCAACACATTCTTGCAACGTCCCTCTGTGCAAATACATTCCGCTTGATTTGATTTGATTTGGTTTCGATTCGTTTTGGTTGAACATACCGTTTGAAGTTCTGAAGATGGAGGAGGCTCTGCTGGTTGGCGGAGAAGCCAGCAGCAGTAATAACAGAAGGCAAAAGGACTCTTTTGCTCACTTCAATCGCCGCTCGGAGGCTATCACTCGTGGCTCTCCTTTCCAGAAGGCTGCCGCACTCGTCGATCTGGTAACTCTTCCGTTATCACTCTATTTCGGAGAATTCACTTCTGATTTGAAATTTCATCGTTATCCTGGCATTCTTTCAGATCATTCAAGTTTTACTGCTTTTGAGTTTCTTAAGGAGGAACTCATTGTTCTGATTGTTTGACGATGTGATCTGTAGGCCGAAGATGGAATTGGTTTACCTGAGGAAATTCTTGATCAATCAAGATTTGAGACTTCTGCCAAGTTCTACTTCATGTTTACTAAGTTTGATTTCATTTGGTCTCTCAACTATTTTGCTATGATCGTCTTGAATTTCTTGGAGGTTTTTCTCGTTCTTTTATCTATTGATTCTTTTTTTTCTTTTAGTTTTTATCTCTTATGATGTTTTCTAATTCCTGACTTCGTTAATTTGTTGTAGAAACCTTTGTGGTGCCAAAAAACTACTACATATTCATGCAGTGATAGAGAATATTATTATCTTGGGCAGTTGCCGTACCTAACGGGTACAGAGTCTCTTATCTATGAGGTAAGAATGAGATGTTCTTGAATTTTTCTTCCACAGCTATTGTGATACAATTTTTTGAAAGTTGGATGAGTTTCTGCTTTCTATGCAGGGTATAACTCTCATTGTACTCATCGTACACACTTTCTTTCCAATTTCATATGAAGGGTGGTATCTTTACTGGAAAAGCCGTCTTATACGGTTGAAGGTACAATAACATTGTCTTGCCAAGTCAATTATCAAATTGCCTAATTAACTGTTTGAAGGATGAAAAATTGGTCAAAGAGTTTTCATGGTTTTGCTCAAGAAGTATGATAAAGGGATCTTCGTGAAGAGTTTTTCTTGTCAAGAAGTTCGAATAGCTTTCATATATTGCAATTTAGAGGATGATTTTGAAAACCCATTACCTACAGCAGCTTTGGCATTGTGTAATCTATCATGCATATGCCTCTACATTTTTATATATCTCTCAAGGTTTTCTATGTTATGCATCAATGATGTGTTTTCCGTAAGAGAATAAGAATAGCATCCTTTATGCTTTTAGTTCTCTCAAGTCATATAATTACAATCTTAATTTTCTACTTGATTTGAGTTACCTGTTTTTTATTTAACAATGTGCAATTTTTGCTTAAGTTTTAAAAGTATCGTTGTCTAATCTTAAGTATGTTCTGCTTTCTTTTTTTTCATCATCTTCTTCTGTTTCTTATGCAGCCTAATGATCATTTTTCTCCTGGTTGAATTTTCAGGTCATCTGCCTCTTAATTTTGGTTGCTGATTTTCTGGTTTATGCTCTATATTTGTCTCCAGTCGCCTTTGACTTTCTTCCTCTGAGGATTGCGCCATATATTAGAGTGGTCTTTTTTATCCTAAACATTAGGTATCTGTGATCAATCCTAACATCGTAGTTTTTCTTTTCCTTGCGAACTCATTCATTTTTGTTGGTTGAATTCATTTATATTTCTACATATGTTTGTATCTATGACCATGTAGGCATTTGCATGTGTGCATCTGTGGGTTGTATCCCGTGCCTTAATATTGATATATAGTTTTCCATAGACTATGGTCTTATAGGTCTCGGGGTTTGGTATCACATGATCTTTGTAGACTTTATATGTTATTACTCCCTGTGGCGAACTTCCATGTATTACATTGTGCTTTTGCTGGAAAACAACGTGATTTAACATTTTTTTTTTTCTTATTTTGCCTTTCACTCCAGGGAATTACGAGATAGCCTCTTTGTTCTGGCTGGAATGCTTGGCACATACTTGAATGTCTTGGTTTGTTCACCACCTTAACATTTTATAACTTGATCTATATTCTGGCTGCACTTCTGCTATAATCTTTTTTTCCAGTTTCTAGATGTTACTAATATATCACTATTTTTAATTTTGAGATTATGGGATAATATGCCACTATTTCTATTTTGTTTTCATTTGTTGTTTATCACTACAAACTGCATTTTGTTCTTTCCATTCATCTGTTTACTGGACTCTTGCTTCCTTCAACTGCAGGCACTATGGCTTTTGTTTCTTCTGTTTTCCAGTTGGTTAGCCTATGTTATTTTTGAAGACACACAACAGGGTAAAACAGTATTTACCTCATATGGTACCACATTATATCAAATATTTGTATTGTTCACCACTTCCAACAACCCAGATGTTTGGATACCTGCATACAAGTAAGTGGAACTTTGAGAAGTAATTTAGTATTTTAGTGCTACTGTTTAATTTTCATCTTATTAAACCTAGAAGTCTCTTTAGATAGAGTTCTTCATTGCTATGCTGCATTCGTTTCGAAGCTTGTAATTTTTACACCATACAATACACACATACATACATGTGTACAATAAATACATATGAGCTTTGTCACATGCATTATTGTCTCCTTTATTCTTTTTTTATTTCAATAAATTTGACTCAGTGAACTGCTGTATTTTTCCTGTATTGGAAATGTGTAATTATTGATTGAAATGTCCAGTGCATGATTATCCCTTTTTTTTTCCTCAGAATCATCAAAGATCTTTCTATTGCCCATTCTTCAGTGTCTTTCAGTTTGAGTGGTGGATTAACATTTCATTTAGCATGTCATGGATTCTTAACATTTTAGTGTTCTGTCCCCACTATTCTGTTAGGTGAAGATCATCTTACAGCTGATGTTGCCCCATGTTGGAGTCTTGAAATTTCATCAATGGCTATAGAACTTTATCTTAATATCTATCAATTGTATTTTTCTTTTTAAGGGCTTCACGCTGGTATTGCCTGTTTTTCGTTCTCTACGTCCTACTTGGCGTTTACTTTGTCACCAACTTGATCCTTGCTGTTGTGTATGATAGCTTCAAAAGTCAGGTATAGGTTTTTGATCTTTGGTATTACTCTCATAATAGTGAAGAGTTGTACTTTGAAGAGTAACACTGATGCCATTGTGTTATATATATATATATATATATTTTGTCTTGCTGCTGATGAATTACCTTATTTAATGCTCTTTCCATCCTGAATAATTTGTTTAACATTTCATTTTTCTCTTTTAGATGTTCAAAATTGCCTTCACTTTATTTGTTTCTTCTTTTTTTCAAGTGTCCCCATAAGAGTAATTTAAGAATGCATTCTTTTTAAGGTGCATGTGATTGCAATTAACAAGGTTCTTTAAAAAATTGGAAATCCTATGATGGATCAATAGTTGGGGATGTAGAGAGTACCTCAATATAAGTTTAATAATTATTTCATGCATTCTCTGGAGCCTCAGGAATGTGCATACTTATCTATCTTTCTCTCATCTATTCATTTGTTGTTATTTTTAAGCTGGCAAAACAAGTTTCTGAGATGGACCGCATGAGAAGGAGAACATTGGGAAAGGCCTTTAATCTCCTAGATAAGTATGTAAGTATTAAAGATCTTCCCAGTTAAATCTCTTTGCACGATTTGTAATGAGTTTATTTTCTGTCACATTTGTGTACTTTTGCAAATGAAGGACGCTTATACGCTGTTAAGTTCTTATCTAGTGTCTAGTAGCCTCTTATTCCAATGGTCACCAAGGAGTTAACCTTTGTACCTCAGCTGGAGAGGTTGGGGGTTGGAAGTTGAAGCCTGTCTTTAGTATTTTGGGGTAAAATATTTCATAGAAGAAAAGATGTAGGAGAGCCATTTAAGATGATTTGGCATGTGTAGATCAAGAACTATCCCTGCCATCGAGGAGGGATCAGTTACCAGTTAAATATGGCAAAAAGGCAAGAGGAAGGCCTGTGAGGATGTTGTTAGAGGCAATGAGAAAATGTCATTGTTAAGAATATAATGGAGGATATGCTTCAGATGGAGGGAAATACTAAAAACAGTCTAGTAAATAAATAATAAACCAGGAACTATGCAGCCCACAAAAGCTGGGAACAGAGTACTTTTTCATTTTGTTTCTTGTTTTTGTTTTTGAAAGAATTTAGAAAGCTAAGTTATTGGTAACAATATACTTATGATGGATTGCAAGATTGTGGCTTAGAAAAGCATAAGAGCTGAAAAATAAAAAAGTTGTGCTTCAGCATTTTAAAATTTGACAACAAAAACTGCTTTCTTTGTTTATGTTTGATTAAAAGGTCCAGTTGAAGAAAAGGTCCCCAGAAGTTCTTGGTTGACTTTAAAAATAGTATGTGGAAAGTAGGTTAAGGGATGAAGGGGGTCAATAGATATAGTGATGTGACCATGAGCATGTTAACTTAAATTGGGACTATGTAATACTTCTTGCCTTGTGAATTTTAGAACGCATATACAAACATGAATATATAGACTATATGATACTGCTGTTTGTCATTCTACTTCATGTTTTCCCTGTTTCCCGGTTTATATATCTTGGTCATTTTCAGTTTTGTAAATATGTCTACTGCTGTAACAATTGTAACATTTGGTGACACAACGTAGTTCCTTCTGTCTAAATGTACTCGCAATCATTTTGTTTGATGCTGCCCTCTATTTTCTATTCTGTTGCATTTATGTAAGGACCTTTTGTCTGTGTTGAACAGAATGTTGGATTCCTCAATAAGGAGCAATGTATTCAACTGTTTGAAGAACTTAATAAATACAGGTATTGCTTGTATCAATTTCTCTATGTGCTTTATTCATACCTTGATATCTTCTATACATATTGAACTATATATTCTTTCTCTTTTAAAAGATTTCCCCTCAATAGAATGAAATATTTCTTGCACATGCCACGAATGGCTGATGTGAATGTTTGAAAGGCCCAAAACAAAGCCATGCTGTATAAGTTTCCAACTTTGGTGAGCTATGGAACCTTCTGGTTTTAGGTTTTTGTGAGCCATTCTCTCTCTCTCTCTCTCTCTCTCTCCTTGAGGTACAAGTGAATAAAAATGGGGTCATCTCAAGTTGAACACAGTGCCTGCACTCTATATAGTTCTTGATTCTTTTATACAAGAAGTACAACTTGCTTTTAATATTTGTCTTCAACACATTGATCTTTTTTTGTCTTGTTTGATTAATTGCTTCTAAAAGAATTGAATGTCACTTGCACCATCAAGATTCGTGTAAATAATATAATTTTCAATGACTATGCCATTAACTTGTGATATAGGTATGTAGAATGTTAAAGTATGTGTTTATTTATATTTTGTTTAGGACTTTGCCGAAAATATCAAGAGAAGAATTTGAGTTAATATTTTATGAGCTGGATGACACCCGTGATTTCAAGGTACATTTTCCTCTAAACTTGGTTTGACAAGGTTCTAATGATCCATATTTCTTTGCCATTGGTTGGACTTGCATATATGTTAGAACTTTGGTCACCCCATTTCGTTATTATTGTTTATTGACTGTGATTGTATGTAATTTGTTTGCTGGACTTTGATAAATTTTTATTTGTAGATCAACTTGGATGAATTTGCAGACCTGTGCAATGCAATTGCTCTTAGATTCCAGAAGGAGGATGTTGTAAGTCCAAATTCTTTTAGCATATTAAAAAATTCATATCTTGTTCATTTTGAAGAACAATGAACTTCTGGATTTCTGATCCTTTGCATCTGGTTGCAGCCATCTTGTTTTGAAACATTTCCTTCTTTCTACCATTCACCTTTCTCTGAAAAGTTGAAAGCCTTTGTTCGAAGTCCCAAATTTGGATACATCATATCCTTCATTCTCATAGTGAACCTAATTGCAGTTATCGTTGAAACAACGGTATGGATTGAATTTTATTGAATCAATTTTTTGCATTCCTTTCTGATCAACGTATATGATTTTTGAACAGAAATAAGTTAATTTATAAATTTAGGTTCTGTGACAATTTCCTTTTCTGATGCCTTTAGCTATAGGTTGTTTAATGTGATAATTATATGTTATCTATGGTGCAAGTTATATGCCTTTAAAATTAACTTTTACTGCAATACACGAATTCATACTTTGTCTTTTATGAGAACAATTTAATTCCTTGTGAAAGCAGATCTAAAAAGAAACAACTCAGTCTGTGGAAATATTGTCCTTCTGGCCAAGGGTACTATCAATTTGTTGCTAAACCTGTCAAGATAATGCTGCAGTATCTTTGGCTGCTTCTACTAATTTTTGTGCTGTGCATGTCTTCCATCAGTTTGCTTGTTGATTGAATCCTGGACCTTCAACAGCCAAGGATGTTAAGAGGCTGCTACTTAGGAATTATTCATGACAACTAGTCACATGTATGTAGAGTTAGTTGCATGCAACAAAGTAACAAGAGATAGTATTTCATTCAATTTCATTTTGAACGGGTCTCCAGCTAGTAGTTCATCATCAATTCAATTTTAAAAGTGTTCTGTTTTGTAGGCATTTTCTGTTATTAAGCTTCCTTAAAAAATCTTTGTAATCACTTTGATGGGATTATTATTGACCTTATTGCTTGGCAAGTCATTTTGAGACGAGTATTCTCATTGTTTGGAGAGATTCCAAATCATGTTTTAATCATTTGAATGAGATTTTCAATCGATTGAAACTTTCTTGCACCAATTATTGTGTGATATTTTGGTTTGTTGACCTAGGAAATAGTTAATAGCTCCATCTCCATCCCCACATTAAATGCTAGATGCTTTAGATTTACTGGTAGAATGGATGCATACATGCTTCTTTGGCAGTGTTTTGAGTTTACAAGTGTTGCCTAGCCATGTGATATTGGACCTTGGTACCACTAATGACTCAAAAACACAGTTGAATTTAAGCCTACCACATATGATAGGAGAAATAAAAACAAGATAATCTGGAATTAAAGAGGCCTTCTTGAATCTCACACTTTTCTTGAATATACTTATAAAAGAATGAGGTCATAACACTCTGCTCCAACATAATTATAAAAGAATGAGGTGGTCACACCCTGAACCAGCATAATTGCAAAAGCATGAAGTGGTTTTGCAGTTATAGGCTGCATAATAGAGTTGGTCTTCCAGCTGCTTGTGGGAGAAAACAGACTCAGGAACAAAAAATTCACGTGTTTATTTTTCTTACTTGAGGATTGTACCATCCAACTGAAGCTAAACAGCACATATTTGGTCTAATCAATATAGAAATGCTGGTATGTGCTGGTGTGTTTTCCTTTTTGACTTCATTTTTCTTTTTCAGACAGTATTGTACAAATTTATTTGGTTATACAAGGTTGAACCCAGAAGCTTTTGTTTGTCCGAGCAGCATTCACATTATTTTTCAAATTTGTTGTATGGATTGCTTTGCTACCTTCATGATTTGGGTAGCTGTACTTGAGATCGATCAGTTGCCTGGTGTCTCTGTTTGGAAATGTAAATCTTAGCTTGCTTGTGTTGCATGCTAATTTGATATTTGTTTGCAGCTTGATATTGAAAACAGTTCCGGTCAGAAAGTGTGGCAAGCGGTGGAGTTTGTCTTTGGTAAGTTGATTGGAAAGTCATTAGCTTTTCCAGTTTGTTGCTTCCTTATTTGTACAAATGACTGGGTCCTAGCTCATACAACTTGTCCATAGGTAAGGAATGTTTATTGTGAGCATGTAGTCTATGCAATTCCAGAATTGCTGAACATCCTGAAAAATATAATATTTAGGAACAAAATAGGGTTTTTCATGAAAGAGTTTAAGTTGCCAGATTTGAGCCACAAAAGAATGCTAGAGAAAACTGATGTTCCTTCAAATGGTATGCACATTTATATTGGTTTGACCAATTTTTGGTAGATTACTGTTTTTCTACCAATTGCAGAGAAGTTTATTGAAGTTTAAATATGTGTGGGTATCCATGAACAGCTGTGATTCATCTGGAGCATCATGCTTTTGGTTAAAGTTCAATAAACTTACCGAAGACTGCTAAGATGAAATAGGTTTTGGTTTACACTCATTACATTATTTATTTTTAATGAACTTACTGTGAAGAAATCAGAATTGACATCAAATAAGCCTCTTGTTGTTGTCGCCTTTGTCATTTTCTATGACATATTTTAAGAAATGCTTAGTAACACTAAGCTTCAGATGCTAATTATTTCCTGTGGTCTGCGATGTGGTATCACTTGTTAAATGTGGTTTCTGTTTATGGAGTTCAACGGATCTAGTTTCTTCATTGAAGTACAAGGGTTTCTTTTGGTTCAACAGGGTGGATATATGTACTGGAAATGGCGCTGAAAATTTATTCATTTGGATTTGAGAATTATTGGAGGGATGGCCAAAATTGCTTCGATTTTGTGATCACATTGGTGATAGGTACAATGAACATTTATATCCCTACAATCTATGTTTATATTTACTTCCTTAAAAGTAAATTGCACATAATTTGTTTGTTATAGCACTGATGAGAATTTGTTGATGATAACATTGGCACCACATTAATGATAAAGATTCATAGTTGTCCATAATTTCTATAAATCCTTGAATGCTTAAAGTAGTCAATTGTAGAATATTTTTGGTGACCTTTATAATCATTTGTTCAGGAATCACTTAAATGAAATAGTTGTTTAATCAAAAGTGGAAACTTTGGCTGCCTATGCTCTTAAAGATTATATGAGCTGTTTCAAGTGAATCAATCTAATGAAGGGCTTCTATCTGGTGCTTCATATACATAGTGTCCAAGCAAATTGGTTTGAGGTTCTCTACAGGTTTTTTATATCTCATGTGGAGTTTTTGAAACGTTAGCCCCTCAAGTGTTACTCTTTAATAAATATACTTACATGACACTGAGCTAAATTTGCCCTATCGAAACTCTTAAAAATTGGCCTATCACTTTCACGTGTTGCGAAATTTATATACATTGCAATATTATGTCTACTGTCTTTAATGTAGATCAAAATGACAAGAATATCTGAAGGTATCTTAACTTTCTTTATTCTGGTGAATATTTTAACTTTTTATTAGCTCTGAAAAATGGAGTGTGTTCAAAGGGGTCATAATTGCAAACCCAATTGTGTTACTTCCTTTTTTTTGATAAGAAACTGAAACTTGTATAAAATAATGAAAATAAAAGTATTACATCTTTGTTGTTGTCCACAAGATCATCAAAAAATCCAATGAGGAATCCTAAACCCATACAAAAAGTTGCCAATGAGATTTACAATGCATTTGTGACTACTGGTATACAAAGCTGCCAATGAGAACAAACTGTATGCATCCTTCTCATCTGATTAGTTTCTTCCTATGAAGTAATAGCCTTTTATGGATGTATTGTTACTTTCCACTTCCCACACAACTTGGGAGGAAATGGAATTTTAATTGTGTTAATCAATACAAATCCATATTAGAAATACTATTCTTGTAGCTTTTTGTAGTTCTTTGTATATTTCTTTTCTGGATTACTAGAATTCTTATGTTTTGTGTAAAGGAAAAAAAATTTGTTAGATTCCATTATATTGCTTTTAACAGTTAATTTTATTATGTTTGCAGTTATCGGAGAAACCATAACTTTTGCTTCCCCTGATCTGACTTTTCTTTCGAATGGAGAATGGTAGGAAAAGTTCCATTTTTTGAGTGTGGTATACCTTTAATTATATTCACTTTCCTGCATTATGGTCCTCATTTTTCTCTAAATAATCTTTTCTACCCATTATGGTGCTTCAAATTTGGAACCTTCATCCATTATTGATGGTTTTTGAGGATGTAAGATAAATAAATAGTTTAGTTTGTGATTTAAAACCAGTCACATGATTTTTTATGCTTTACATTTATGTGTGGTGATGAAGATGTATGTGCATTTTCAGCATTTACATGTTTCTTGCAATTTAAAAGCCTTCTAGTGATAAAAGAGTAAACAGTTGAGGTTTTTTTTAATAAGAAACAAAACTTGAGATTATTTTAGAAACAATATGGGCTTTACAAAAAATGAACAAGCTGTTTGCAAAAACCAGTGGGCAAAAGGTTCTCCCCATATTATTTCTTCTGTAGTATCTTCTCTGAACATTTTGCTTGTGTATTGTGGATGTTAGTAATGTAATTTTAGTTTGTAAATAGTTCATGAATATATATTGGCAATATTGCTTATCAGAGTCTCAAGACAAATGTTTTTTCTATCAGGGGTAGACCATAAACTTCTGGAATGTGACTGAATTATGTTATTCTGATATGTAGAAAACTTTATGTTGATACTATCTTCATTGGCATTCCAATTTTCTCGTTAACAGGATTCGCTACCTTCTTCTTGCGAGAGTGTTGAGATTGATCAGGCTCCTAATGCATGTCCAACGTTACAGAGCTTTCATTGCCACATTCTTAACCCTCATACCAAGTTTAATGCCATATCTTGGGACCATATTTTGTGTTCTATGCATCTATTGCTCCCTTGGTGTTCAGGTATGGTAGGCAAAAATAAAAAAGATGCTTTTCTGAATGGTATGACATGTCTTTATTGACTAATTCAGTAAAGGAAAATACAAGAGATTTTCTGTGTACGTGTATATTTCATCCCAAAGCTGTGCATGGGTTGATCTCCATTTGATTAATTTCATTTTGGTCAATAAACTTGTTCATTTTGTCTTGTCACTCTAATTTAGGTTGATGATGGTTGTAATCTACATGAATAACCAAGTAAATAAATAATCTACAAGACCCGACACTTCAGTTCTATTCTGTTGATTTACTTGGATTTTTGTTCCATACATATAAATGTAACTAATATGCTACATAATTATTTATCGAAATCTCTAGATCTTTGGTGGGATTGTCAATGCTGGGAACCCCGAGTTGGAACAAACGGATCTTGCTGATGATGAGTATCCTTATTAGTTAAGGGAATTCTAAGATCCTTTGTCTTTTCTGCTTCTTTTTCTACTGATATACTTACTAGTTGTTGGTTGATACCCTTTGTCCTTGATTAATACTTCGGAAAAGCTGTGATGTGAGTTTCCTTAAATCACTTTTTTTCTGGAAAAATTAAGCTATTTACTTTTCAATTTTAATGACTATCCAAACGGAATGGTGACACTTTTCAATCTGCTGGTTATGGGAAATTGGCAAGTGTGGATGCAGGTATCACTTCTGTGTCACAATTTCTCTCTCTCTCTCTATCTATCTATATATATATGTATGTATGTATGTAATTTTTTTTTTTTGGTCATTTCCTCTTTCATCATGTTGTGGTGCATGATAAATGGGCATGCTTCATTTCTTTCTTTGTTGATCTACATTCGCACTTAATAGTTCTAGGCTAGGATGATTCCTTATTTCTTGCCTATTTATGTACATTTTACTTAAGTGATTGCTGGAGCTTCCATTTTACTACACTGATAGTGACTGAAGATTTTGATGTATTCCATAAAAATAGCAGGTATTCAGCTAGGTTGGAAATTCTTAAAATCCTATCTATTATCAAATAGATGCCACGTCAGGAAACTAACCCATCAATGGAGGCTCTGCCATTCTTGACTCATTCTCAATTAGACAATCTTTTCATGGTAGACCTACTCAAAGTTATGGTGACCAAGAGGCTTATCCAGTTTACAAATTTTTTCTCCCACACTTTAGGTTATTGTTGATTGCAAACTATATCACATGGGTCCACATATGAGACAGGTTCAATATATATGGGCTAGGTGTCAAGAAAAGGATTGTAATAATAGAGAAGAAGATTTATAAATGTTTGATCAGTTTTATAGATATTGATTTGTCTCCCTCCCTCTTCCTAAAATCTATCTTAATAAGCTTGTATTTAAGAAAATTTGCCACATAAATTAATGATTTTGGAAAGAAAAAGCTTACAGGATAAATTTCCCAGAATGATGCTTTTTTTATTATGTTTAAAGAAAATATTGTGTGTTGAAGCGATTATTATAACTCTTCTTGCGATGGTCTTGTGTCCAGAATAAAAAAATGTATTATAAAACTGTGGAAACTTCAGTACCCTCCCAAACACAAATTTTCACGAACAATTTTTGTGCAAGTTAGGATGGAACAAGATGATTATCAAGGCTAGAATTGTTTTCAGTTGGAGTTGTAGCCTGGCCATGCTGCCATGCATAGAATTGGTTTCTATAAATTTTTATTCTGATGTTATTGACCATAAGGTATATACAACAGATTTCAGACTTTCATCCGATGCCCAACAACAGAATTTGAAGTCAGTGTCACCTATGTTGGCTCAATGCAGTACTCTAATTTCATACCTATACTTGGAGGTACTAACTATTTGTAGTTTACTGTTTCAGAGCTACAAAGAATTGACAGGAACTGCTTGGACCATTGCATATTTTGTCAGCTTCTACCTAATAACTGTTTTACTGCTGCTGAATTTGGTAAGTTTCATTCAATGCTATAATATTTTGTCTTCATCTTGTATTTTTATGTCACAAAAAATGCTATTGCTATGGAAATATGAATACCTTCTTTCATAGTGTGTCTGAGATTAAGTTTGTCTTCTGATATTTGGGCCTGATTAATACTGGAAGTTGTTTGAAATCAAAATGTTGAGAGAGTTTTCCAACTTTTTATGGAGTGATAAGCTTGTTGAGTTTTAAGTTGTTTGCAAAAGATTAGTAGGTTGAAACTGGGCATAGGTCAATGAGGAATCCAACAAATTCAACCATTTTGGTTCGTATTGGTTCAGTTAGGCATCATGCTATGTCCTTACAAAGATCTAATGAAGCTTGGGAAACTGAGGGGTACGCTGACCAAGGGTATATGTTTGACATGGTATCTGGTTAGTTTAGCTTTACAATGAATGACCAGCTGCTCTAGAAGGTTCAGTGACATAAATGAAATGGATGAAAAACTTACTCTAGTCTTGTTTATCACCATGAACAATAAAAAAGCATGGTGCATTGTCATCTACTAATATAACACAATTGATGATGATTTTACCATTACCCGTAGTGCTTTGGATAGTAAATGAGTTCATAGAAGGAAAAGTTATGTGCTTTATTAACATTTTCTTAATCATGGATAAAGTAAGCCACAATTATACGAAGTGGATTTAGAAATTTTTGCACTCCATTGTTAGCATGTGATGGGAAATGCAATTGTCCTAAACATTCTAAGGAACTTTCACTTGAGATATCAGTGGGTGCCCTTAGTTATTTTAATTCTTAATGCCTTTCATGTTTCTTGGTTCCCAATAATGCAATTATAAAGCAAGAAACTCAATTTGTATTTCCTGTTGCAATTTCAGGTCGTAGCTTTTGTCTTGGAGGCATTCTTTGCTGAAATGGAACTCGAGAGTTCAGAAAAATGTGAAGAAGAGGACAAGGTTGGTACCCATTTGATCTCTTTCTCAGAAACGAAAAGTAAAAGCTGTCTTCCTAAGCCCATTTATGAAAGAGCCTGGGATGCTTGTCTTCCATGTTTGTTTATTCTAGAATTTTGACTAATATTGCTGGTTCTAGATTATGAAGTCTTCAAATTAAATTAGAATATCATTTAATCCAAACCAACAACAAAAAACATAATATCTTTTATAACAGTCCCTCTGATCAGGCTTCACAACTTTATGTTGCTGTAATAATTTTCAAGTCAATTTGCTACCTACTTGCAACAAATTCAAATAATATTGTTTTCGTGACATTTAAAGAGTTTATGCTGCAACATTCCTTGTTTTGTCTGTAGCATCTATTTTTGCGTAGAAGTTTTGTCGTTCCTTTTTGGAATAGTGTTTCATTGTCATCTTGAGCTTGTGTCAACCCAAGATTATTGGGATCGAATTTTTCATTGATGTATGACTTAAGAGTAGAGTCTATTTTGGACAATGTTTACTTGTTATTCTACCTAAGTGATAGACTCTAAAGTGCTTTTTATCTTTCAATCTACAGGATGGAGGACGAAGGGACCGACATCGATATGCTGGGTATGTATTGCTGGCTAATCTTCACTATGAAAAGCCATCACTTATATTACAGATGTAATAATCAATTGTTTTGGTACAGTACAAAAACTCGAAGTCAAAGGGTAGATGTACTTCTCCACCATATCCTGAGTGCAGAGCTGGAAAAATCCTGCAAAAATTAGATTGTCTCCATTTCATATTCTGGTATGTCTTACAATCTCATTTCAAAGTTCACTTCTTCAAAAACTTCTGTTCTTTTGGAGTGAAACCTAATTTAAATTGACAGTTTTATTTTGATCGTCCCATTATTAAGCATTCTTATCTTTTTTTTTTTGGTTTGGTATGTCTTTGCCATGAATAGGATATGTTGGAGTCGACTGGGAAATATATAATAAGGAAATGAGATGGATTAGGTTCCTTGCTTAGGGAAATATTCCTTCGGTAAGAATGCAAGTGCAAGTTATAGAGTTATTATCTTCTTCGGTTTGAGATGGTAAGATGCCAATCTTGAGGTGACCCTCTGCTGCCATTAATGTCTCGGAATCTTTTTGCCGCACACACTCCATTGCTTATGTCGTTGCTCTGTGTTGTTGTACCTCCCACCATCAAATTTTTAGTTGTGTATTTGATTTTAATTTGTTCTACATACACAAGTAGTGAGATTTTTATCCAGCCTTCTAGAAAAAGATGCCATATCATTAGGTTTTATAATAAATACGCGTGATTGTTTTTTTTATATTATGTCCACGTGATTTTGGCTTCAAAAGTGGGAATTTTAAGGTATGGTCTATTAGTTCTTCACACAGAAAGTATTCTTACTATTTGCATTAAAATAAATTAGCATTCCACTGAAGGAAAAAGAAATAGTAAAAATGTCCAGTACTAAATTGATAAACAAAACCCAGAAGGTGGGATTCTTATAAAATTTGGTTAAAATTAAAGTTTTAAGTTATAAATTAATTGTATATTATTATTTATTTTTTAATTTAATATTAAATTTAAAGAGATATATTTGAGAATTTGTCTGCCGGACAAAATTCAGTGTATATAAAACCTTGTCTGTAGTTAATTATTATAGCGCATGCAAGTTGATGCCACCAATGACCGTTTGTACGTAGATTATATGAAGATATGAAGAGATTGGCATCATATATACTGTAGAAGTAACCAATGATCTTTTGTACGTAGATTATATGAAGTGATTGGCATCTAATATACTGTAGAAGTAAGGAGCTAAGTTAAAAGCTTTATTGTTATTTGTTGTTGATATGGCTAATGGACAAAGAAGAATTTATAGGCACCAAACCCCTAGACATCACCTATGCGTGACTTTGGCGTGGAAGTATTCGAGTAAAGAATCAATGGCGGTGGCACTGATAGAGAGAGAGAAAGAAAGAAAGATCAGTTACGCGTGGGCTTTATTGCAAGATTGTCCTGTATATGATATTTTATTCGTTAAAACGATCAACTCATCTTCAAACAGCATCTCGTTCTACTGAATTCGTCCTTATTTAGAGACTCACGTTCATCACAGAACCAAGTAGATTAGAACAAAGAGAAAGAGATGAAGAACATGAAAGGACAGGTGGTGCTCAATCTCCCTGCAGAGAAAGCATGGGAGATGTATAGAAACAATGAAATCATTAGCAAAATCAACCCAGAAATGCTTGCTCACGCTGCATACATACAAGGGGATGGCAGCCCTGGAAGTCTCAGGCTTTTCAAGCTTGGCCCCGGTATCTCCCTCTCCCTTCTTTCACTCTCTTTCCCACTAGCAAATTGATGGTAGGTTTGATATTTTCTTATCAGACAGATGGTGAGAAGTTGCTACAACTACAAGAACCAAGTTTTCACATCAACATGCATGTTGCTTTCAAACATATATACATAATATAGATGTATGAATGTATGTGTAACCAGTTATTTGTTGCTTGCAGTACCCAAATTTTAAGTGAACTATTTTTTTATTTTTTTTTATTTTTTATGGAGTGATAAATTTTATGTGCAGCTGTGCACGGGTATGTGAAAGAATCAACGGAGAAAATAGAGAAGGTGGAGAAAGGAAGATCTGTGACGTATCGGGTTGTGGATGGGGACTTGAGGAAGATGTATGATCCTTACAGGGTTACCTTTTCATTCATTCCTATGGAAGGTAAAGAAAACGACACGTGTATCGCCGAGTGGAGAGCAGAATTCGAGCCACTGACACCCACAACTCCTCCACCAGAAAAGGCGAGGGACGCCGCCCTTGGATTTCTCAAGTGGTTTGACCAGTCCCAGTTAAGCTATTAATACCACCAGAGTGATACTACATGTCTCGTAAGTTATCCCAAAAAAAAAGTGGTATCACTTCAAATTTTGGGTAATTTATTGAGACTTGTAATATTACTCAGAATAATAAAATATGTCCATAAATACGTGTGTGTATGTAGCGTTTAAGATGTTAAGCTGTCTGTTTTGTGTTAAGCTATGGCCTTGAAATCATCTGTACTAAGTATGCATGCAGGTGTCGGATGTTTTGTCCTTTTAATATATTGCATGGTGTGGTGATTACAAAGTTTTCGAATAACCACCTTCTAATTTCGGTCACTGGTCCGGTGCAGTACTCACTATCACCCTTCCCTTCCCTGCCAAAACTGTCAAGAAAGTTGATAGATATGAGGTAAGACATAAACATACCAGTCTTATAAATAAATAAGGGGTTTCAGAGATCAACAAACAGAAATAATATCAGCCAATGTGCTCGACGGGAGCAACAATTTCCCAACCAAAACCTGACTCGATTGCAAACATGCAATGGATCAAATCTGATGTATTAGATGCTCGATACACCCTTATTTCACATAAGAGCAGTCATGTCTATCTGCCTTTGGACCTGCCTGCCTACCCGGCCAGACAGTATGAACAGATCTTCAAGCTGATAAGAACAGGAAAGGAAAGCTATCACCAAAGAGAATGACACAAGTATTGATAACAACAACAGTCATCTATTCATTTGTAATCACAGTTTGTCAACAACCAACTTAGTTCAGTAGTAGACTCAATATCCGAGTCACTCTACGCCTAACTGAAAAAATATCCCAAAGATGATATGTACGGATAATATGGATTGCACGGAGTAGTGGGTACAGGTTCAGCCAGTTTTGTCAAAACTGCATTTACTTCCAAGTAATTGAAAGACACAAGCTTCATGTCAGCTAAAGCATAGGCCTAGCAGCCCCAAAGAATCTTTGGATCAACTGCTGTCAGCTTATCTTTTACTTCTACTGTCTTCCACTTGAAGTCCGAAACTGTTCACAGTCTGTCGATCCATTTCTGGCGAAATTGGTAGCCAGAATATTCATCATCTGACCTAATTTGTTTTTAAAATCAAGAGAGTTGCCACCATTAGCTTGACCAACTTCCGGGATTCCGTCTTTGACCACGACGTCCCCTACCACAGCACCATCCATATATGCTTTACAAGCTACCAGAATATCATGGCCACGATTTCGAAAATGATCAACAACAAAGTCTTCGAAGTGCTACAAAAGCAAATTAAATAGATATTATCACAGCAATTGAAGGCCAAATATATAACTCCTTGCTGTTCTACATCCAACAACTGCAAACCTACATATGTATGCATGTGATACCATAACTCAGGATCTAGAATAAAATGGTCAGTTCATTAGGCTGATTAATTAGTAGGCATTACTGGACCAGTTTTTTCATGGAAGAAAGGGGAAAAAAAGAAAAACACTTAAAAAGTAATAAAGACAATAAAGCTTGCTTGTTGGATAATCGAAGAGACCTTACAAAATATAGAAATATGAAGAATAGCGTTGATTAATTATTGATATAAAAAGTATTCTCACGAAGAGCAAAATCTACCACCCATACAAGTTTTAGATTTTAGTTTGCGAGATTGCATACTTTCAACAACAACCGCTAATTAAGCAAGAACAGGTGCACTAGAATCAAAATTCACGTGATATACCACATTGGAAAAACAAATTATTCTCCATTTACATGATTTCTGATGATTCTGCTTGCTCATTGATGTCCATACTTAGTAAAACAACATAGAGAGAGTTTGGCATAATACTAATGTTAATGCCTGAACTTAATAAGACAATCATTAGATTGACTTAGTGATGCCTAATTCATCAATGGTGCAAGGCTAGACAGCCACTAGTTTGCATCTGCTTCAGCTCAAAATAGTTTGTCAGTTCAACAAGTCTCACCAAAACAATGGTTTTAAAAAAATGGTCAATAAGCAACTATTATTCCAAACATCATATCAACATAGTACAACAAAGCTCCACTAGATGCAAATGAATTGATTAATGCAACCTCCATGAAAGGCCAACACGGTAAATCAAAGACACAAAAATGTTGCACATATTGTACCTTTGGCGGTTTTCTTAGTGCGTACATCATTGTCTTCAATGATAAGATAAATGTATCCTCATTGTAACTCCTGGACCTCCTCTCCCCTTCTTCTCCAACATAAGATATTTCATACCCAGGCTCATTAAAGAAGGGCCTTGCATTCAGAATTAGAGCTTGTATAGAGACCAAAACTTGTAGCATGGTTGAATTTCTTTTATCCCACATCTCAGTCGATTTACCACTCCAGGTACCCAAAAGGCTGAGGCAGACTTTTCCACATTCATACAAATTCGGATTTAATCTAAGGCCACCTGAATAGTAATAAACCCTCTGGAAGAAGAAATTCCAGGTTTTCATCAAACACAATGGAATATTTAAGTATTAGGGAAAAAAGTCAGAAAACTCATACCGGTGGTTCATTTGGATAGCTAGGAGGGAAGAGACAATCAAAGACAAAAAGGCCATCATGGTAGGGTGTACCAGAAGGTCCAATCATGATAGCCCTTAAAAGTTCCATCTTTGCTTCACAAACTCTAACAAATATCGTGTCTGTCAAAGAAAGCAAGAGAGAATGATAAGATACCTAAAAACATTATGGTAAAGTAGGAATTTGCTTTTCTTGATGGATAGGAGGGTCCTATCCTGTATATTATTTTAATTTATCGACAGGATTTAAATGCACCTGGTAAGTTCTTTTCCAGAATTTTCCATTCCTCCTGTATTTTCTTTGCCCAATTCTTTGGTTGCTATCAAGAGAGAGAAATGGCACATAGCAGTTAATATGACATTGTACAAGCACATACAGACAGAGAGAACAAGAGAGACCCAGTCATCTTCAAAAACAGAACTCACCTGCTTCCCCACAAAGCCTGGTTCGCTGTAGTGATGGTCAGAAAAATCATCTACAATATCAAATTGCTTAAAGTGCGGAAATTTTGGCATAACTCCACTTTCTCCAGTTTCCTCTTTCCCACCAGAACTTGACTCTCCAAGAACAGTGGAATTGCTAGTAGAAGCTACCTTAATTTTGTTTTCATCGACATCAGACATAGTTGCCTTCCTTTCGCTGTCAGTCAGGTCTGGAATAGTTGTTTTCCTCTTGCTTTCAGAGAGATCTGAAATACTTGAAGTGCTTGTACCATATTTTGTATTTTGGCTTGGAGCAAGCTCCTTTAACCAAGGAACCGTGGCCTCTACCCCAGGAGGAAGATCAGCATCATCGAATTGGGATTGCAAGGTCGCATAATCATCTTCATACAGGTCATTGTCATCATCATAATCATAAACATCATCTGCATAGTCATCCATGTCCCCATCCTCAGCATCATTATCATCAACATCATTGTGGTATGAAAGTTCAGAATTAAAACTATTGAGATTGTTTGACAGAATTGATCCTGAAGTGGAACTCTTCCCAGGGTCACTGGTTGATGACTCCTGAAGAAAGAACAAAGCAACAAGCCAAACAATGATTGAGTTTAAGCAAGCAGAATTTATCATAAGACAGAATATAATATCGTATGAAGTCTGACTATATACCTTAACTTGGTTTTGCCAAGATTGATCATAACATGTTTTTGTCTTTCCCTTGCTACTGAGGCCAACTTTCTCATCAGGAACTTCATCTCTTGCAAAATTCATGAACTCATGACGAATAGCCTCCTAAAAAATAGATTGCCTCCTCAGCAGCAGGATATCTTAAATGAACAATGTTTAAAATATAAACATTGCACAAAAATCCCAGATCCAAAAACAGCTTGTCTCAACAAATGGTTATAATGCCAGAATCAAAGATGAACTTGGCATGGACGTGTTTCTTTATGATAGCAAGCAAGAGAGAGAGCTATACGATAAGCGATTAACACAAAGGTTTGACAAACTTCACCAACATTATCATAACCAACAATCATACGAGGGAAAGAAGCTCTTTTGGTTAGCAAACCTTATAATAGTAACTACCATTATCATCTGGTATCTCTTATGGATAAAACAATTTTGTCTTTGGAAAGTGGAAAGTAATTTCTAATTTTTCAAAGGAAAAGCAGAGGGTAATTATCTGCTAAAGAACTGTCTCACATAAGAGAAAGAACTAGTTGAGGGATAGTGAACACTAGCCTTCAGTCCTTTTAACTCACAAAAAGCAAATTATTCAGAAGATTCAAACTAATCAGGCTTCTAAGACTATATTCTGTTTATGATAATAGAAAAAAAATGGAAAAATGAAAGGGAAGGTAGAACCCTTATAATTAGCCTCCACTATGGCACTGATAAATCACTCTATTGACATCTATTTAAAGTCAAAATTGTTGTCCTTGATCAAATTTCCTGGGCAACCAAACATAACTCAGGACAAAAAATAAAGAGAAAAAAGAAAGCAAATCACTCACAGTAACAGCAAATTATAAAAAAAAAGGAAAAAGAAAAAGAGCCAATTTGTATGCACAACTAACAGAGAGTCCATTAAGAACAGAGAAATCGCACAATTAAGTCCAAATCTGTCAATTAAATCAAGATCGTTGAGTAACGCAAAAAAATTTAACACCTGATTTAACTAAGCTTCAATCAATTGAAAATTCAAGATTAACCAAACGCGACTAATTAATTAAACAACACAAAAAAATGAACACTTTACCACTAAGTAGTTAAACAAAACAATGATCAAAGTTAATTACCTCGTCTAGTTGAAGTTTCGGGCAGATAAAATGGTCCATGTCAAGATGTCCACTTTCTAGTGAGACAAAAGCAAACACACAAAAAAGGGGGAAAAAAAAAAAGTTAGAAAGACGACCTATATGAAATGGTAGCAGCAAGATATGCGAAAAGAGAAGAAAAAAAAATCGGGAGGATCGATCGCACCCGAAATATCCGAGATAATTCCGATCCCCGCGGTGATGAGAGACTGAGAGTGTGAGTGTGTTGTGGATTGGTCAATAGGGTAACAGAAAGCAGAATTCGCGCCTTATAAGGCAAAGTTCTCTATCGTACGCACCAAGGGGAGGACTTAGTAATACCCTCTTGCGCTCAGAACTGTAATGGTTTGAAACCAAGTCTATGCGGTGACGTATTAATTGGACGACGTCCTCGTTTACAATGATTATCTGCGGCCGAATGCACTTTAACAAAACGCGTTTCAACCGGCAACGTCTTTTAGCATTTTAATCGATGACGTGGACAGTGTGTTTAACACGAGGTGTGTGCGTTTACGATGGGAGGATATACAGTGAATGATTGCAGATCAAACGCTTTTGGCTGTTTCCGGTGTAGTGCTCGGTAATGAGACAAGAGACTATTATTGGAAGTCTACGTCAGAATTTGTGCCTTTGTTTTCTTTTTGGAGTATTTTTCCGTGTAATTTTCGCAGACGCGGAGTTTGATCTTCTGCAACATTGACTTAGATACATTCGGTGAATCATAGATCACGTCCGTATAATCTTTTGACTTTTGTGGTCCTGTTCATTTTTATACCACACATTTCATTGTCGTCGAAACTTACTGCGGAAAGATCGCAGAGTCGAGGACCGGTGTGGATCTACCCGACCCGAACATTGAGCCGACTTCATTGATTTTTTTTAAAATATTTTCGAATTCGGTAGGATTCGGTTATGATTGTGTCTGCATTCTTGTTGCACACAAGAACATTATTTCGGACTACACGTGTCGATATTTTTGAAGGATTATTAGTGAATTGAATTCAGTAAGGTGGTGAAGGTAGATCATGAGATCAAGGAAGTGAGTCCTGATAAGTGTAAGAAGGCTAGGAAGGCAAAGACAGAATCACTATTTGAGCTTTAACTTGTGAGCTGTGACAACTACTTAACCTTTTATAAATATTTGGAATTACAGGTAAACAAAATTTCTGATCTACCCCATGTTTATCTGGGGTTTCAATCAAAATTTCACTCTTGAAAAGCTCCAATGACATTCCAAAAAGCATTATAATTGATAATAGCTTGCTATAACCTTTTGCAAAATAGCCATATTGTACTAATGAGTGCCATATTGTACTAATGAGTATTTACCCACATCTGAGAACTACATGAATTTGTATAGAATTGAGGAATATTGTACAGAACCAATGAACTGCATCTCTCCCTTGCTAAATCAAACCACAAAAGAAAACCAATCTTCTGTCACAGAATTAGACTTTCATTGTCCTTGGGAACACAGTTCTTTCAAGTTCTTGTTCCCTTGAGTCAGACTGCAGATTCTGCCCAACCGGCAAGACTGTACTGTTATCAGCTTATATGTTGATGATCTTTCCCATGGGACAACTCCAAAATCATCATTATACTCTTCCATTCCCTCAACAAAAAATTGCCAGACTAAAGCACCTGCTCCAGACTTCTTTCTCTTTGCGGATTTATAGATGATATCTAAAATTGTTTCGTATAACTTGTCTCTCTGAGATGGTTCGAAGTCCTTGTTCAGGTTTGACAATCCATATTCAGTGAATAAAACAGGCTTCCTCAATTCTTTGTCCCCGTCTTCAATGTGAGAATGCATCCACTTGGAGACAAACTTCAAATTGTATTCAAATGCTAGATCATGAAACCTACCAGAAATAGTAGGATGAAATTGTTATAGGTTACATGAACAGTCAAGAAATGATAAGAACACCTATTTTAAAATGCCATCAATAGTTTAAGAGAAAATGCAACACTTCTGCAGCATAATGAATCAGCAAATAAGCAATACTAAAATGCTTTGGGAAATGATTTAAAGCCAAGCTCATATCTTGTAGGCTTTATTCATTTTTTAGCAATGAATTCTAATATGTGGTTCCTTAATTTCAATTGCACCAGCAAATTTCAACATAATAATCAGAAACAAAATCCTTACCAGTGATCAGGGTAGACATGAACAGAAGCAAAATCAATGTTTTCTATCTCGGAGTCACGAATGAAATCAGAGCCAAGAGCAGATGCCCACTCTTCCGGGTTCGCAGTCAACCTCTTGGGGTTTCTAGGACCATAGAATCCTTCAAGGCCCACAGTCACAAGATGGAACTTGTCAATTGATTTCACGAAAGCTGACATTTCTATTATCCAATCCTGCATGTATATGCCTAACATTTAGTATAGAGACAATAAGACGATTAGTATAGAGACAATAAGAATACTTTAAGTAGAAAAGAACCTATAAGTACGAAAATATTGAAAATAATATAGAAAAGAAACTGAAAACACATGTGAGTTTCAGAAAGTTCTGTATTGAAGTTGGGTTTTCCCTAAAACAATTTACAGGCTTTAACTTAAGCTCTAGACAATGGAAGACTGTGTTAAGAACAGTGGGTATAGCAAATGAAAGCAAGTTTAGCCAACAGATTCCCAAAATGAGACCATACTAAGAACTGCTAGTGGTTCTAGCACACCCCTTCATCACACTCATTGCCAAGGCAAGATAAACGGATCTGATTTCCATAAGTTTTGGAACAACTATTAGAAACAAATTCAGGCTCGGGAAATGGTATAAATCTTTTGAAAAGATGTAAGAAACTTTCTAAAGTCATATGGTGCAGAATCTTTGATGGTTGACTGCGATAAGAAAATAAACAGCACAAGGAGTTTATAGCCTACACGAAGAGTGTCGCCCGAAGGATCAGACATGCAACGAGGTTCATTAATCAACTCCCATCCAAAGATTGTTGGGTCATTCCGATATTCAATTCCTGTGATGGTGTTCTTCCTTGTGAGCACAATCTGGAAAAGGGAAAAATAGTTGATGAAAATCATGTAATTGACTGGGCAGAAAAAATGCATTGATGACTTATATTGGCAAGTTGGCAACTGAAGTAGTTAGCAAAAGGCTTTACAATGCATTGACATAGCAGATAAAATCAATTGACATATAAGTTTGTTAACATATGCTATGTATTAGGAGAAAAAAGATGTGCACAAAAAGACAAATCCAATATGTTATGCAGCATAGGCGTTAAGGTGTTTTTATCTTGAGTTATGCAGATGTTCTTCCAGTTATTCCAATGCAATGACAACAACAGTATATCCTCCATCCAGTAGCATTGACAGATAGAAGTTCATTCACATATCTGGATCTTCTTCATCTTCCTTTTAATGTTGACTGATTCATGAGATTTTATCAGCATTTTCAATGTGACTCGTCCACATTTTCAAAGCTTTCCTCATTTCTTTTAAAATTTACATTTACACCTTGCATCAAAATTTTCTAACAGATTGTACCAGATACATTCAATATGCTCACAGTTTGGCATAAACTGTTCAATCCTGATCTGCAAACTTTTACAATGTTATCAATCCTGCTTCAGCAAGAACATCTTGTTGTATCATCCAATTTGTCTTGGAAAGGATAAGAAAGCAGTAGGAAATTGCATCCTAAGGCTTACATAAGAAAGTCACCCATAATTTGTATTTTCATGCTCATGATCTTGGCAAGTGCTTTTACAATAACAATTCATGGTTTGTTGCCAACAATTCAGAGTACTTGGAGCATATGGACTTGTATATATCATGACCTAATATAATTTTGGTTGATGATCACATCTCTAGCATCTGCTCATATACATTATAACGTCGGCATAATTACTCAGACGATGCTATTTAACCTACATATGCATCTATACATAAGTTTCATGATGCATGTAAATTCTTTTTGTCATCAGATCTCTGAAAACAGATAAATCTTAAAAGCTAGAAGCCACATACCTTGACATAATTTTTGAAATATTTGCGAATGGATGGATCAAAGAAGAAGGAATCGTTAGAGGAGCTCAAACCAATTCCTTCTTGCCATGCCCAATCGACATACTGAGTCTTTCCACCATATGCTTGCAAGTTATTAACCAAGCTAAGCAGCAGCCTAACCTCATATTTTCTCGCTTCAGCAATGACATGATCCAAGGCCTGTTCACAATTAGTTGTCAAAATAAAACACATATCAGAGGATTATGCCAGAATCATATCAGTCAACGCTGGAAAAATCAAAGACGTAAACAATTCACGCATTATCAACTTATAGCATGCACATCTTGAATAATGGGTGGCCTCCAATGCAAGTGATCATAAGAAGAAGAAAATCTTCCTATGGACAATGGCAACTGAGCTTCATGTATCCTATGTTATGTGCTCCTCTGTGGCCCCTTATGGGATTGTTAATTCTGCTACTAACAAAAGAATTTAAAAGGAGGGAAAAAATGACAAGCATAATATCTCCTTGAGTCTTCAATTAGGCTACATTAATTTTTGGAGGTATTGAATGCTGGAGTAGTTTTTTGTTTTTCCTTTTTTCTCTTTGTTCTATGCTACTTTTTTCAGCTTTGCAAAACTTCCTCTGCTACTTACAAATCGAGACAGACATATCTTCTCGGTTAACAAGGAAAAAAACCAATTCAGCTTGGCACCAGACAGTCTGCAATAATACATGCTGCATTTAAGTTTCCATTTTAAAAACCCCATTTATAAGTCACAGGTGAACAAACTTTTTTACAGACACTGATATATTGCTCTTATGCCAAGAGGTTAATGCTTGTGACAAATCCACCGACAATACTTTCATTTGAACCAGTTCACTACATACTTCCTAAAATCACAAAGTAACTGTACCGAGAAGCATTAAAATTCGATACCCAAAAAATGAAATCTTCTAGTCAAATTACACACCAAAATCCCAAATCATTCGGGCACTGATAAATTCACAAATGCCAGAAGTGCCCTAAAATGAAAAAAAAAATGCAAGCAAATTGCACTGAAACAAAATGCAGGTTATTAGTTTGAGAAAATAATGTAAAAGCTTTCACACCTTGAAGACTCGCTCATCAAATTTTCCGGGGGAAATCTGGAGGGCATTGTAACCTCCATCATTGAAAGCCCAAGTCCGGCAAAGTGTTAAACCCATCTTTGCACCAGCTTGCAGCATTGCCCCAACCCTTGGTCTGCTATAATCATGTACAGCATGGTCCATTAACCAGTAAGAGTTCCATCCATTCACATACAAGGGTTTACCATCCAGCATGAACTGAGTTCCATTCCTTGTCACAAATCCCAACTGTGATTCATGGTGGTGACTAACACTCAAGTCACCAAAAGACATATAAATGAAAGCCACACATGATGCAAAGCCAAGAATCGGGTAAAATAGCCCATTTCCTGCTACCATGTTTTCTATTTCTAGTAAATTGGCAGAAAACTATGAAAACAACCGAATTGCATAAAGCAAAACAGAGTTTGAACAGCCTTTTGGCTCTATATCAACAAACACCAGAAACCACGGATGCCCAGATAAAGTTAGATAACGTTATGGCACCTTATACTCGGATGTGAAATAGAAATTCTTAAAAAGACCAAATTTTTAGGATACCCAGATCCCTATCTTTAAAGGGCACCTCACGACAACAACAAAATCTCCAAATTTCCTCAGCGGGCTCTAAGTTTACCACGCAGCAATACAAGAGGAAGAAGCGAAAGAGATGGAGAGATTTGTAGGTTGCTATCCTGAGATTTTGGGATCTTATTATATGGGAAAATGAAGAAAAGGGAGTGCTTTACAACAAATGCGGGCAGGGGTGAGATCGCATTATAAGACAGAGAAAGAAGGGAACGGAAAGGAAGCAATAAGGGGCACACCTAATATGCCTCCCCTGAAAAACAGTCAAAAACGAGGAGGGGAAGATGGTGTGATTGTGCGGTGGAATGTAGTGTCAACAGGAGGTTAAATTAGATTTATGTCCCCGATTTCTACAGATTTCTTGACTTTTAATATTGCAGTGAACAACTTATTCAACACCATGGCCCATATGTGATGTTGCTTTGCCTTCTCCTCTCTCTCTCTCTCTCTCTCGCTACCAAATCTACAAGACAGAAAAAATTATTAAAAAGAAAACATGAAAAAAAAAATCTCAGACCTCGTGTATTCTACGGTTCTCAACATTATTAAAAACTATAACAGACCAAAGATTACCATTTGTCACGTGAGAGCCAGACTTATGAAGGCATTTACCTTTTTGTAGTTGTATAATGCTTTCCTTTCCTTTCCTTCTTTACACTTTTTCACTTTTGGTAATCACTTTACTGATTGCTCTCCCTAACCATGTCCATATTAGCATGCGTTGTGAGAATGAATTATGAGCTAATGCCATAGGCAAAAAGCAAGCAAATATATTCCTACCATTGAGTTTAAAATCTTGGTTTGTAGAGTGTATTCTTCTTAGCAAATATTTTGATGTTCGATTCGTATCACTAGTGAAAACATACACTGTAATAATTCTTGTGCTCTTCTTCTATCCTTTCTGACTTCTTCCCTTGTGATTAAGGTAAAGATCTAAATGTTAAATATTTAACAGAGAGATAATAATTTTATGGCTTGAAATAATCTGTTGACTGTTTCAAGCACAGGTATGAATCATAATTGTTCAAATCTGTTGAACAGTTGTGGCAATTATCATTAGTTCAGCATAATCGGCAGTTAATCTAGGCAATAATTATGCTATGCAATAACTCCCAAGTTTGGCAATACGTGGGTGACCTCTATCATTATTTAACTAATTTAATATTTTAAGGGAAAATAAATGAAGTTCGAGGCATCACTTTGCAGAGTATTGATAATTTCTTGAAAGAAACTCAATGAATGTGCAAAGAATTAAACAGAAACGCCAGAAAAAGAAAGCAACAATCATCTCTGTAAATTCTATTTCCTCAGTGAGGATATGATGAACCCACCAACTCATTGCTTTTCAGGAGTTCCCATGTCACTGTTTTAGTTGAAAGGAGATATCATACTTCAAATCACCGCCAATTATAATCTACTACTTGTCATATACTTATTTTTCAATAATTTGTGATTAACAAAAGCATTGACATACATGAGAACGGACATATTTTGTTTATAAATATTATTAATACGAGATTACGACTAAAATAAATTTTTAGGTAAAATTTTTGATACGAAAATCTTATTATCAGATATTCTAAAATATATATTAATATATTTATGTGAAAATTAAGAACCCATTTTATTAAATTTAGCATTCTCAAATTAAACATATCCATTGCAAATGTACCAATGTAGTTGCAACATAAACAAGTCAAATATAATGCATCAAAATTTACAAGACAGTTCAACAACAAACTGATCATGTCTTTGATCATATTGTAATTAACTAACAGAGGAAAAGATGGGATATGGTTTGAGTTCAATGTCAAAGGACAAAATAGATGCTTAGTAGTTGCTGAACAAGGAATTCTCTATTGATCTGACCAAGCAAGAAGGACTAAAAGCCAAAGGGGAGGAATAAATTCTTCTGCTCCTCCTTCTCTTTCTCATCATTATCATCATAACATATGTGATTATCATTTTTCTAAATGAATGCTGTTAGCAAATTAAACAATTATGCTTAGCTTTTGGCAGAACTGGCCATATCTAGAAATGGGTTTGTTTAATTATCAATAAGTTGGTATCATTACCTGGGGCCGTCCTAGTATGCGTAGAGGCAACCTCTCCATTTGTCAACCGCTTAACATTCTTTGATAGTAAGCATCATAGAGTGAAAGAGTTCGTGCAGAAGCACAAAGTTTTAGAGTGTTGTTAACCTTTTCCCCCGATAATCACAGAACCAGCACATACCTACATGTTCCATCATATAATTATTTACATGATCATGTGCATTCCACTTGGTATTGAATGATCTTTATATAATAATATTTTGTTTCCTTGTATATGATATGTATAGCTTTGGATCAAATATTAGTTCAAATTTCTGAAATTTTAGACTGAGATATGCATCAGCATGTATGACTGTATGTTGTATTGAATACCATGTTATGATGAGATGGGGTATGGATGGAGTCATTTTCAAGGATAAATTAAGAACATGTTATAAATATATGACATTGCGTGAAATAGGATAAAAACTGTATGCATTCAATCCATCTGGTAGATGATGAATATGATTTCGAGGATGCTTCAAGCAGTGAGTTGCAGAAGACGATGGCTTCAGTGACAGCTATTCCGAAGCGTATCCCGACTCAATAAGACATGTTCTATTTGCGATAGCAAATTTTACTCAGCATTTCCGCAGTGGCAGCCTGTTATTCCAGGCTTCTGCTGCATATTGCCAAAGAAGCACGAGTCAGTAACCAGAAAGTTAACAACAATGTGTGGGATGAAATTCGAAACTTATCATGACTTATGCAAAGCAAGACAAGGAAATAATGTTCCTTGAAACAGTGATGTGTTTGGCCATTGTTTCACCAAGAGAGTAAATAAAGTGGGTTCCCGACAGTGTCGAAGACAGCTTTAAAAGCCGATAGATCTGATTTGAATGTTGTAACAAAGATGATTCACAATCATATTCGCGTACACACCACGAGCGTAACAGTGAGAAACAACCGTGTACGTATCTTGGCCATACAACACTATTGTTTCTTAGGATATGTTACGTCCGAAACTTTTAGGTTCGCCAAACAAGCTGTAATGGAATTGGAAGCGAGCAAGAGAGCTCAATAATAATGTGGTAACATTGCAGTATCCATAATCGTATGCCTTTCTTCTTTTCTTAACCTACTCATATTTATATGTACTTTCTGTCTTTACCTTATTAATTGGATACCCAACTGTCCATAAATTAAACAACCGTCAGCCCTTATGAAGATGTCAATTAGATTTAAAATGCATGTTGGGGCATTTAAAAGATACCCAAATCACCACCGACAGTTCTCAATACATTGGGCAACAATAGGAGCGTGCATGCAATGCCATTGCCAGCAATCAATGAGTAAACAACCTATCTCTGTCAGGAAATCAGATACCTGATTGTGTGGTCTTATCTCTAATATGCAAATTAGTATCCAATTATCAAACAAAGAAAGGCACTTTCATATTAAATATAATCCCAACTTAAGTATGTGTTGGTATTGTCGACCTGGAAAGGCTGGGCTTTTGCCTTTGTCATTGAACTACCAAATATTTTAGGCCTTGAAGTTGGTTATATTGGGCCTGCAAGCCTCTATAATCCAAGCTCTAAACCAAGCCTCAATGGAATGAGAATCCCGATGCCATAAATTGAAAGAGCAATCCTGCATGAACATATCAGACAATAATGTCATTTATATTATTATTATAAATCATCTAACAACGCGCATGGAACCAAATAGTTTGTAGGACTATCGAATAGGGTACATTAATTGAGATTAATTCTTACTTTGTTGGTCAATGTAAATAGGTATTGGTGCTATGGGTCAACTTGTCAAATGTTGTTTCGAATTTCAAAGACAGCGTGTTCATGGAGGACGAAAAAGAGCTTTTAGCTTTTGACTCGAACTCCTTCCTTGTCTCCGGATTATGGTAAAAATGTCAGGCAAAGCATCAACAATAAAGCCTTGTTTAATCATTAATCCGCATAATATCATTGCTAATTAGGTGATGTGAAAATCAGAAAGCATTCACAAGACCTACAAGCCTAAGCTTATCAAGTTTTAATTCCGTAATATTGGGCTCATATAATAATTAGCCAAATGATATAGCATAAATGCGAAAATTAACACGATCGTTAATGTTGTTACATAAGCTCCTTAATAACGAGCTTAACAGTGAAAAAACAAAAATTACAGAATCTCAGAAGTATAGGGTTAAAACTTTACCAAAGTTTCATCAAAACCACAAAAATCCCACAACCCCATATGCCTCATTTCCAAAAATCAATCAACAATAACCCAAATGCAATCGCTCACCATCACCACAATTTCTTCTGAAGAGGGCAAAATATCCCAGAATAGCACAAACAGCAGCCACAACATTGCCTTCCTTCAACAGAATCTTGAACACAAATCCAATAATTTCTCTTGTAATCTTTCTCCCTTCAATCACTAAAGTCGTCCTTGGTTTCCCAAAGAAAGCAAGCAGAACAACAACAGTGATCCATATGACCAAAGTAGCTGGCACAGCTACAGCCAAAGCTGCGGCCATTGAAAGTAACCCAAAAACTGCCCCTAGAAGCACTGATGCATACAAAGCCGGCCACCCAGAAGAAGCAGAGGAAGATGGTTGAGCTTGTAATTTGTACCAAGAAAGTATCGATTTAAGGAAATTCCATGAGGAAGATAACAAGATGCCATATACTAGAACAAAAAGACATACCCAAGTTCTCCTTTTGCTCATAATTGCTATAAATAGCCTGTATGATGATGATGATGATGATGATGAAGCTGATGCTGTTGTTGGAGAAGTGGGTGTTGACGGTTCTTGTTCCTTTTGTTCCTTGTTATCCGCCATTGAAACAACTAGACTTTGATCCTTCATTGAGTCTTGCTTTTTGCTTTAATTGGTTTCTGGAATTTCCTGTCTGTTTTTCTGAGATGAGATGATGAGAGAGATTAGGTATTATAAGACGAAGTGGCATGTGACGATGGAATATCATGAACTGCGCGTGGAAAGCAACTTCAAAAGTTGGTCAAACTTGATTGGCTAGTGTCTTCCACGGACTGAACAGGTGAGTGAAGCGGTGACATTGTGTTTGGCTTCAGAGATACCCAAGAAAATCCAGGTCTTTGTCGAGATTGACAGATGGGTAATTTTATTATGGGCTTTACAGGTTTTGGAAGTAATGAAATGAAATGATGGAAAGCGGACGAGTTTAGAAATGGACCAAAAGTTTTGGACTGGGCATTTGGGATGGCGTTACTTCTTTTGTGCAATAAGTGAATATTTCTTTCTGGGTAGCCAAGCTCTTTTTCACATTTACAACTTGCAGAATCAATGAATCATCTTAAGCTTTATGGCCAGAGAACCACTTTTGCTTTTCTCCTGTTTGGTATTATTCTTGCTAAGAAAAGTGGGAATATCTTCAAAAGTTTCAGTAAATCTTGTCACACCTGAATTCCTGAATTGAATTGCAGACAAAATGAGAAGAAATCAAGCAAATGGTTGGCCCAAATAAACGAAATGTGTCAGATATGCTATGAACTTGGAGCATCTCCGAATAAATTAAAGATAAGACAGTTCTTTAAAAAGAGTTCTATGAATACCAAACATTTCACAATCTTATTCCTGTATCATGAAACATAAAAAAGTCAACGGAAAAACATAGTGGCGGGCAACATCATCCAGGTCTCTAATCAAATTGTAGCAGTAATCACGCATAAATTGATTCCCCAAAGAGCTAATGTTATGGTACTCTAGTTTATTAAAAGATCCGTATCTCCAAGAAGCAAGTATAGGACGATGGGATCTTGTCTTATTCCAGGCACTTTGACTACATTTATTTATCGGTTACAGTTATTTTGGGTTTTCTCTATATGCAATTTACGGTGAGAAATGTTACAGTCAGTTCTGTTTTCATAAAATCTCAAAAGTAATTCAGATATCTAGGATAGCTAGTATCCATGTCATGTAAGGCCCTTTAGGGGGAAACAAATGGACATCACAGTTGAATACTTCAAAGGAATAGATGCACTTGCAACACCGTGTCCTTGTGATCTCAGAGTCTGTCTCTGTAACCAATAAAAAACAAGAAGAATCCAAGAATTAGAATGACTAAAGATGGAAATAGATAATCATTGTACCAAAACTGAAAACATGATGGTTATCACACTACCTTGTCTTGTGATTCATTTATTTTTAAGGTACGGCTCCCTGTTCCAAATGGATTCTAGAAAAGCAAGTATAAATAGCTGAAAGTAGGGATGGGGTAAAGGATCAGAGAGAGGAGCACTAAGAAGAACTGCATTCGCAACAAAAAATTGTTGTTAGTCATAAAATATATAAAATTCCCAATGCGTGCAAATACAGGTGGATAAAGCTAAAAGGTAATGCTTAAACTTTAAGCCCAAGCATTTGTAATTCTAAAGAGGAAGGGAAAACTTGTCTTAACCCGACACATCTTAGAACAGCCAATCACAGCTAGCAAGTATTTAGATCCAAGAAGAAAAGTAAAGCTGAAATTAAGTTATCTAGATTTGGGAAATCTTTAAGTAATGGCTTATTCTTCTAACCAAAAATGAATTCAAGAAACTCTTCTCATTATGATAAATGCATGTAACAATCAACATGTTCTTCAATCACTCTGCACTCTTAGATTCAAAAACTGATCATAAATATCATTTAATTTCCTTGTCTCGAGTGTTTGACAGAAGATCAGAAATGAAAATGTTTTTAACATTTGTCATAAAGCATGATGTGGACATAAGAAAGCAAAACAGCCCAATTAAATTTCAGAGTGGTGGTGAAGAAGTACAATTTCCTTAAGCTAAGATCTTATGAGGGTTAGCAATGGCAATTACCCAACTAGGGCATTCAACATCTATTGAAAACATACTATACGTTTGGGCAGCAAGCTCTGGTTCCAACTTCCTTTAACATTAATCTCTTTTGTTGCAATTACATTTCCAAATACTCCGGGAAACCAATAGTTCAACCAAATTTCAATCTCAAATCACAGTCCACAAATAAAAATTGAGACCAGACAGATACTGCTTTGAGCAGAGCCATCATTACAAATTATAAAACCTCAATCTAGTTCCACATATATCTGTTGCAATTCTTGCCCAAACTAATCATACTTCTCCCTCCAAGTGTAAACTAGAAAGAAGACCCAAGAAAGCGCCAGCACAAAATCCCCAACCACCTGTCTTGGCCAATCCCAAGCCAAATCTTCAAGCCTTCTCTCGAAAATAACCCTCCATAGAGCCATTGATACATGTAGAAGCACGCACCCTTTGGCAAAAAAGCTCTGGAACCCAGAGTCCTTCGCAAAGGCCACCATTAACAGCAAAAACCCAACTACAAATAAAAGCAAACCCGCAAAAGAATTGGAAACCTGAATTAGTAATTGATCATGTGGGGTTGATCCTGAAAGCTTTTGCACTGTCTCAACGCCGTGACCAATGACATAGATTTCTTTGAGATAGAACATTATTAAGGATCCACATGTTATAGCAATCAATGAATGGAGAATGCAGATCACAGAGAACATATTCGAACCCATCAAGCCAACAACGAACAACCCCTAGTTTAGTTCTGATAATCTTCTTCTTCTCATCTTCAAAATCCAAAAAGTTCAGAACTTTAAATTTTCAACTGTTTTGCAATAATGTCAATTGATCCCATTAATACAAAACCAAGATGATGGAAACCTAAATATCAAAATACAGACCCTAAAGCTCAAAATCGTACAATGTGAATTGTTGTATAAAAACCTATGAAGCCAGATGAACCCACCAAGGAAAACCCCTAAAATTTCAACAATCTACAAGGCAAATCGTACATAAAACGACAGTAGATAACCATTATGCACTACAAATTCAACAACCCAGATGAAACAACCATCAAAAAGTTCAAGAACTCGTAATGTTAACGGAAATGTACCATGAGAACGCAATAAACGCCAATGCTATCCTCAATCATACCCTCTTGGCGATCTTCTTCTCGTGCTCAAGAAACCCACAAAAGCGAACAATTTATACAATGGTTTTCTGAATATTTGATTGAATCTTTCAACGTGGGTAAATGGAATGAAGATAAAAAAAAAAAAAGGAATCCGATCTGCAAACGGGATCCAAAGGATCGAAGAGAGTAAGGTGACGAGGTGTATTGAGATGTGTGTCAATGGCTGTTGGGTTTGGCGGGTTTTCTGACTTTTGTCGGTAATTATACCAAATTATTTGCTCCCGCCCCCATAAAATAAAGAAATTATAAATACGTCCTAAAATATTTGGATTGTTTTGGAAAGTAAGGGTGTATTTGATATTACTTCAAAAATGATGATTCCCAAATTAAAATATATAAAAAAATATTTAGTTTATATTTATACCACCTTTTAATATCTAATTTAATAAAATATATAAATAATCATATTTATACTTAAAAAATAATTATGTACTCATAAACACCGTAATTTAGAATTTAAACACATGATTAACTTACAAAAAATAAAATAAATGACACTATTATTTTTTAATTTCAAAATATTTTTGCATTTATGTGTGTTTTAACTACACCGACATTAATTTATTTATTTAAAAAAATATGAATAAAAAATTATAATACAAATTTGAAATTTTAATAATTTATTTTCAAAAAAATAAATATATTATTGATATATTAATATTAAGCAAAATTATCCAAGTAAATTATAAAATATAGTCTCCACATCAATGTTGAAATAGTGCCAAATTAAATTCCTTTTGCACGTTTATTCTCTATTACACAATAAAAATATGAATTATTTAACTCAATTGCAAGCCCATATTATTAATTAATGTTAAACCGTATCTTAATCTAAATATTTTTTGTATAAATTTAATAAATTATGCGGTCCAAAATCTTTGGTTTCTCAAGCCTAATTTTTAGTCATATAATAAGCTCAAAAAAGTCTTGGCAAAATTGATTTATTATGTTGTACTACGTAGGTTGCCGGACCTAACTTCAGTAATTTATTTTAATCTTTAATTTAATTTAACTTAATATAAAGTTTACGAGAAAATTTTAAATTAAGCATCTTATTTTGTTAATATAGCTTATGTAATTATACTAATTGAACGGTAAATATGACTCTCTATTAATTTTTTGTATTTATTATCAATAAATAATTTTTTTTATTTTATTAGTTGAATAATTCTATTACATCAATTATATTATGTAAAAAAAATTATCTTACTTAAATTTTTTTAAAAATTTAATGACACATGATAATTAATATTTCATAATTTAGTAATAAAAATGAATCTAAAATTTAAAAAACTGTAATTAACACATAAAATAAAATAGGGATTACTTATGGTACATTAGTTGTGCTACTACACTTAATTTATAAATTTTATATTAATTTTTTTAAATTTTTTTATTTTTATTATAAATACTATTTATCAAATGTTTTAAATTTTTTATTTGTGTCTTAATTATTATTTATCTTTTATTTTTATATAATTTAAATTTTATATAAAATATTTTAAAATTTATATTACGATCACAGGTTTCATGTTAGTGGATGTATGGTACATTTGCTGTAACATAATGGTTTCCAACAAAATATTGCCCCACTAAGTGTAATTAAGGAATTGAATTAGGTTCAACAAATTACAACTCAATTTTAGGCAATGTTTTTAATGGGAAATGTAATGAGGTGTGGTTGGAGGTTGGAACAAAATTGGGTTGTTGGGACCATCTTTTTCTTCTTCTTCTTCTTCTTATTATTATTTTTTAATGCAGCATTAATGTCACTCTCCCTGTATCAATAATGGGACAATCTATTATACAGGTCATGGTATCTAGAATAATTAATTCTATTTAATTAATTGGTTCTAAACATTCAAATTCAAATAAGGTTACCTTTTTTTTAAAATTAAAAAATGAATTAATTATTTGGGTTTTTTTTTTCTTAGATAAATTACTCATTTCTAAATGAATTAGAGTAAAATGTTTCAATTACGCGTGAGGCGACGTCGTTTTAGTAACAAAGTCTAGTCAAATTCTTCCCAAAGGCCGTTGGCCAAGTCTTCACCCTCACCCCGACGTTGCATTTAAAAACAAAAGAAAACAAAGTGGATGATGATGTCAAATCGCAACTGGCAACGTGTTAAGGCCACGCCGAAGCCAAACAAACAACATTCCACTACCTCAACGACGGGGCAAGCATTTCCTTTTGACTTTCCTGTTAACTGTTTCAAGCTCCGAATTCATCGTCATCTGGAAACAAAGAACAAAGGGAAGATAATTTAACTATTTGCCCCTGGTCTAGAAAGAGAAAGTAGTGGATTGGTTCTGTTGACTGAGAACAATTTGCTTTTCCTTCCTTGCCGGCAATAGCTGTCTTCGTATTCTATGTGACATATTATACTATATATATTTTAATTCAGCACATAGTTTCCCATTTATATTTTCGTGCCCGTGTAATTACGTTTACGCGTTGAATATTAGTCTTTCATTCAAACATACAGGAAAGGATTGCATACCCATCTCGCTTTCTCGATCATTAAGTCTCCCTCATTATCTGTCGCAATCTTTTTTCAACTTTTTATTGAATATAAATGTGTTTTGAAAGTTTTCAGACAGGGGAATTCATTAATTGTTGGGGAATTGGTAGATAGATTCGTGTCGGGTTGATTTTCCTTTTATGGAGACGAAAAAGGAAGATTTTTTTACAAGTTTGGTATTGGTATTGGTCTTAGCTGGCGGTTTTTGTGTGTGAAGAACTTTCAATTTTTTTTTTTGAATTTTTTTGTGGTTTAATTCTTGATCTTGTAACATGGGTGGGAAGTGTTCTAAGCCTACAGCTGTTGAAGACAACCGGGAGAGCCCGAGAGAGAGGCTACACCGAAAAGAGTCATTGAATAAGCATGTGGCACGCGTTAGTTCTTCGAGAAGAGAGGAAATTACTCGATCAAGAGATAGAGCAGAGAAGAATGATGTCAAGGTTGTGTTGATCGACAATAAAGTCTATGGTTCGAATCGGTATTATGACCATCATAAGATTGAGAAGATACAGATTGATGATCAGATTGAGAGGAAGATGATTCATGATCAAGCAGAGAAGAAAAAGAAGATTGATGAACAAATTGAGAGGAAGAAGAATGAGAATTTTGAAGTGACTGCAAATATTGGGAGATTGCCTAAAGCTGTGGAAGGGGAGCAGGTGGCAGCAGGCTGGCCGTCTTGGCTTGCTGCGGTCGCTGGTGAAGCTATCAAGGGATGGATACCGCGGCGTGCTAATACCTTTGAGAAGTTGGATAAAGTATGTTCTTTTCTTGACTTGATGCTCGCTATAGTTTTTCAGATAGTTTAGTTTGTCAGGTTAAGTATTATACCATGTTTTCTTGTTAGCATAGTTGATTGAAATTTGAAATTGAGATTAGTTCCATGCGGTTGATTGAAATTTTTGTTGCCTGAATGATATATTTTCTTTTGAATCTAGAAATTTATTATTACAAATTATGTAAAATGCAAAGGAATGCAATAGTAAAGCTCTATGAACTATGCTTTCATATTAAGTTAGGTAATAATTTAGTTGATAAATGATATCTGACTACATCTTTTTTCTATTTTCTTTGAAATTTTGTAAACAGATAAAATTGTGATTGTATATGAAATCTCATGATGGTACACCGACCTTGCAGATTGGCCAAGGAACTTATAGCAGCGTTTACAGGGCTCGCGATGTCATTCATGATAAAATTGTTGCTCTGAAAAAAGTACGGTTTGATAATCAAGATCCTGAGAGCATCAAGTTTATGGCGAGGGAAATTGCCATATTGCGGAGGCTTGATCATCCAAATATAATTAAATTGGAAGGTTTGATCACATCCCAGACATCTTGCAGCTTGTACCTTGTTTTTGAGTATATGGAACATGATCTGGTCGGACTTGCATCACTTCCTGGTGCACAGTTCACAGAGTCTCAGGTATGAACTACAATTGATTTTTCTTTTTCCTTTAATATGTTAATATAATAACACCTATATGTTTTCCTAAATTTTGCAATTCTTACTGTGATACTGATTGGTGTCCTTGTTTATCATTTTCTGCAATTCTCACAGTAATTTCTTATTGGTTAGGTTAAATGTTTCATGAAGCAACTTCTAAGTGGACTTGAGCATTGTCATAGTCACGGCATTTTGCATCGTGACATAAAGGGTTCAAATCTTCTTATTGATGACAATGGCATCTTGAAGATAGCAGATTTTGGCTTAGCAAGCTTTTTTGATCCTAAGGATAGTGTTCCAATGACAAGCCGCGTGGTCACTCTTTGGTATCGACCACCAGAACTTTTGCTTGGAGCATCTCACTATGGAGCTGCAGTGGACTTATGGAGTACTGGTTGCATACTTGGGGAATTATTTTCTGGGAAGCCTATACTACCTGGGAAAACAGAGGTATCTTGATTCATTCCCTTTTCTAACTGTTGTATACAACTACTGTTATGCAATGGGTAATCTTCTAATCATATGCCAATGACGGCAGGTTCCTGACCTTAGCAAAGGGGTGTGTGTGTGTGTGTGTAACTCAATCTGATACTACATCGTTATTTTGACTTGAAAGACATATCAGTATATATGCTTATATTTAGGATTTTTGGTAGTTGAGCATTCAAGTAAATGCTGTTGAATCCATCTGAATAAGTCTAAAAATTATGTCAAGCATCAATTTAAGGATGGCTATGAAGGAAACTCAAAGTTGTTTCATATTTGGTAGTACTTACTAAATTTTTTATCATTACAGATCAGACTTTATCCATGTTTACGTCTTCAAGAAATGAATTTTATTTTAGAAAACATGTGGACCTCACCTGTTCAAATGGTACCCCCATACCGAACTGCTGGTCCAGTGGGACTGTTTGTGATAAGACTAATGTAAGACTAGTGAATCAGAATGATATGAGAAGGCAAACGCCTAGACTGATTCTGATGTGTTAATGATGATTTTGCTAGTTGAATTTGCAAATGAGACATGTTTGGGTTGTGAGCTTGCTCATGTTATGCATCAACAAGGAATGTAAAGTACAGGCAATGTTGCCTATACTTCAAACAACCATCCCTCTTTTTCCTCCACCCACTCTCTAATTTATCCCAAAACTATGCTTTTTTGTATGTATAAATGATGCCTGTAAATGAAGTTATTCATACTTTTATAGGTTGAGCAGTTGCATAGGATCTTGTAAATGAAGTTATTCCTACTTTTGTAGGTAGAGCAGTTGCATAGGATCTTCAAGCTATGTGGATCTCCATCTGAGGATTACTGGAGAAAATCCAAATTACACCATTCAACAGTGTTCAGGCCTGTACAACCATATAGAAGGCGTATTGCAGAAACATTTAAAGAATTTCCTACCACTGCTGTGGGGCTTATGGAGACCTTACTGTCCATAGATCCCACTCATAGAGGAACTGCAACATTTGCTCTTAACAGTGAGGTATGTGGGCTCTCTTCCATGATATATAATAATAATAATTAATATATAAAAAAAGAGATGTGTGTTATGATTATCTCAACATCTAATAATTAAATATATAAAAAATAGAGTTGGAAAGCCAATTCAAGACAATTATCCCTGTGCTATCTTAATGATGGAGTTCTTTCCGTCTTCCTTGTCTAGGAATCTAGGAAAATGAGAAGTTTCTTAGGGAGGCCTAAAAGGGGCTTGCGATTGATATTGCTCTACTTTTTATAACACTACTTTGTTAAGAGCTCCCATGTTGAAGTCATTCAGAAAAATGCACAAGTAAAAATAAATAAAAAAGATATACCCAAAAGAAATGAATGGAAATTTGGGCATTGCCCCAACTATTTTGTGTGTCATGTATCTTCTGAGTAAATGAATCCTGTTCATGATGCAGTGAACTTTTTTTTGGACTAACCTCTGCCCAGTTGTTTTCTTTGTAATTTTATTGTGGCACAATTTATATTAATCTTGTTCCTCTACTTTCTTGATTCTTTAATAGCAGCATTGTACCAAGATTCCATCCTCAAAGTTCTGTTTTCTTATGTCTTGAAGTCGAGACTTCGTTGGCTTGATTTTCTAATTTATATTTTTTCTTTTGCCTCAGTTCTTTACAACACAACCACTTGCTTGTGATCCTTCAAATTTGCCCAAGTATCCTCCCAGTAAAGAGATTGATGCCAAATTGCGGGATGAAGAATCTAGAAGGTACATGTTTTAAGTGAATTGTTCATTCTAAGAATCAACATGATGTCTTTCAACTTTAAGTTGAAGATTAATGTGCTGCTTTAAAGCAATAGTATTTATTTTTAGAAGCAACCCTTTTACGTGGCAAATAAATGAATTTTACTGTATTGACCTCTTCATTAATTCTCGTAGGCAAAGAGTAGCAGGAATCAGGGACCACAAGGCTGACCTAGAAAGCAGCTGGCGAAAAGAATATCTAGCAATTCCAGCACCTAATGCCAATGCTGAATTAGCCACAAGCATGCAGGTAACTTCAAAGGAAGATTTGATTTCTATTTTGGTGCTGGTCTTGTCAAAAGGATCCAAATATATCTATGCTTCTTTTCGTAAAAGAAAATAGAGGGACTTTTGATATAAATATCGTTTTGTGTACAGTTGGCTTGTGCATTATGAATATGCAGCATGTTGAAGTGCATTTCTTTTTTGTTTTTCTCCCTTACAGATTTTTATTGTCTTTCATAAATAGATTACTGCTTTTATCTTTCATCATTGGTTTTGTGTTCTGAGTCTTTTCCACACACTAATATTTTCCCTCTCTTATTACAGAGGAGGCTTCATACAAATTCAAGGATAAAAAATGAGATGCTAATTTCGCATAAGGAGGTTGTTTCTTCAATCAATCACCATAAACAAATGCAAGCTGTGAAAGAAGCAACTAAAGATTTCTTGGAGCATCAGCAGAAGAAAGTTTCTTTTTCAGGGCCATTGGTTAATGGGACCGCAAAAGTTTCACATTCAGGACCATTGGTTCATGGGGCTGCCTGGGCAAAGGCTGGAAAAGGACACGGTGATCCTCATGTGGTTTCTACCAGGTCCAACTTATTGAATTTATCTGGTTTTGTAGCAAGCAGAACCGCAGTGCCTGAAGATTGTCGAGGAAAATTTGGTCCTTCACAGCTAGGAACAGTAAAACAAGTTGGTGGCTCTCAAGGTTCACAAATTAATTTTGTGTCTACAGGAAAGCAGGATTGTAGACACAATAATCAGAAGACTGCAGAATCTCCTCAAGGAGGAGTTGGAAAAGCCACTATTGAAGAACCAAGTATGGTTAGTTACTTAACCTTTTTCTTTGCTCTCAAGTTCTTCAATTATAACCAGCATCTTTTTCCAATCATTCTAAACTAGTTTTCTTTATTGTGCTTAATTCAATAATTCACAACGTACTCGTGTACTTTTCAAATTTGTCCAAAATAATTAAATCTTACGCATATTGCAAAGCATTTCTATTTTCCCCTGGTACTAACGCATTGACATGTTTATGAACTTTGGCCTTAAAATTCGGCATATATTGATCTAAAACTAAGCCCTCCTATAAATATTTTGCTGCAGCATGGTCGTGGCCCCAGAGGAAACAAGATTTATGTCTCTGGACCATTACTTCCATCAAACAATGTCGATCAGTTGCTCAAAGAGCATGACCGGCGGATCCAAGAATTTGCTCGACGAACACGACACGACAAGATAAAACCTGCAAAAGTACATGCTTAGGGAAAGCAAGCAATTCTTCCATTCTCTAAGCAGTTGGATAGATGTGTAGTTAAACCTAGAATCCTCTCTAGCGGCAGAGCTGGAAAAATCAGCTATCTGATGCCCAGAGAGCTAATTTAGCTATGTAATGCTTTATGTACAGGAGAACTCGCCCCTCTCCCCCTCTTGTTTTATGTATTTGGTTAGTGATTGTCTTTGAAGGACAAATTCTTTTCAATTCAGTGCTATTCCACATTCTTATACACAACGGTAGAATAAAAATATTTAAAGTCGTGCAAGAATTTTTGTTCAGAGCCCATCTCAAATTTTTATACTGGAAATCAAAAACTTTGTTTCTTTTCTATTTTCATTTTGATTTCTGGCGAGTATGTTCTATCATAGAACTGAATACAACTACCATGCGACCTATAAGCTTCCTATGTACATTGAGCAGTGCAACTTTTAGTTTTCGTAAAGAATACAAGTTATCTTTCCCCCAAGCTTTTAATCCAACTCTGCATAAATACTGAGTGCCCATTGCGGTGATTTGGCCATGTGCGAGTGCTTCTAATTCATGTGTGCATGGCTCCATCAAATTCTTCATCATCTTGTAGCACCCAGTGTGGTGAAAAGTTCGAATTGATGGTGACGAGTGCTCAACGATTTGCAAAGAGAATTATAACAATTGAGTAAAATGTTATGCCAAACAAGTTCTTCAAGCTTAAAAGAACAAAAACCTCTTCTCCAGCACAAACAAACAAGTAATAATGAATGCCAGTTTGAATTTATCAGAAAACTAGCCAGTCAAATGTATTAATTAAGGAAGAATTTTCACCCATGCAACCTTTAAATTTAGCTTAAAAAATTTACTCTCTCTGGAGAATGAGCTGAGATGGTCACCGCCTATCAGAGTCAGAGAGTATGATTTTATGCTAACGAGTACTGCGATTGCAATAGGAATTTGGACTTATTTACTATAATGAACAAAATTATGTTATTAATTAAGAAAAATAAATATTCAGGGACCCAGGTGATACTATGTCTTTAAAAAATGTTGTAAACTATGGCCCATGCTATGAGAGGAACATTACACAATAGCCCAGCCCAAGTCATTTATATTACAGTGTCTAAGTACACCACTCCATCCATCTATCAATATTCTTGATTTTTTTTTTAATTTAAAAATTTAAATTAATTTATAATTTATTATTTAATTTATAATTATCATTTTTAATTTTTGATTTAGAGGTTCAAACGGTAAAACGCATCGCTAGTACGAGCAGTTAGTCTATAAATACGTGTGCAGAAAACTGAATTTCTTCGTCTAATTTTCGTTGGTAAATTGCCTTCAATTTGGGGTTTGCTACCTTTTCATACTTTTTTCTAATTTGAAATGTCGGTGAATTTTGTGTCAATCAACCATCGGCTTCCTTTGTGAGAAAGGAAAATGAAAATTTTGCTTTTGGATTTTACATGTTATTTGAATTTCTCCTCAATATTTTTCTTCTGAAAAATATGTTTCTGTATTGGGGAATTATGTTTCTTCCGAAAGTACTCTTATGGGAAACTGGCAACAATGAAGAGTTGTTATTTTGAATTTCGTCACTTGGTAATCTCCTCTGTAATGGGAAACTGGCAATAACGAGGAGTTTTCGTTTTGAATTTCGTCATTTAGTAATCTCCTCTGCAATGGAAAACTGGCAATGATGAGGAGTTTTTATTTTGAATTTCGACGTTTTGTAATCTCCTCTGTAACGGTAAGCTGGCATATTTTGAATTTTGTCATTTAGTAATCTCCTCTCTAATGGGAAACTGGCAATGCTTGAATTTCGTCATTTTGTAATCTCCTCTGTAACGGGAAACTGGCAATGGTGAGGAGTTTTTTGTTTTGAATTTCGTCACTTAGTAATCTCCTCTCTAACGGGAAACTGGCAATGTTGAGGAGTTTTCGTTTTGAATTTCGTCATTTTGTAATCACCTCTTTAACGGAAACTGACAATGATGAGGAGTTTTTATTTTGAATTTCTTCATTTAGTAATCTCCTCTCAAATGGGAAACTGGCAATGGTGAGGAGTTTTCGTTTTGTATTTCGTCATTTTGTAATCTCCTCTTTAACGGGAAACTGGCAATAGTGAGGAGTTTTTGTTTGAATTTCGTAATTTTTACTGTATTGTAAATGTTTTACTGTTGGATACTTTTTCTTGAATTTTTGGGTATGTTTGAAAAGAATTTTTTTTTTTTTTAGTTTGTGAGAATTTCGACAAAAGAAAAAAGTTTCTTTGGCTTTTTTTTTTTTTTTTTTTAAATTGACATAACCTCGGCGTTCTTTGTTGGATGGGCTAAGAAATTGCACTTCAGATTCAGAATGCTTCCTCAGTATCATGTTTATGTACGATCGGCTCACATTTTTGAGAAGATATTGAGAATGTTGTTTGGCAAATGCCTATTTTTCTTATTCTTGCTTCTTGTATTTCTATATTCACTTCCCAAGGAAATTTACTTCTATTTTTCAGGATTTCGGAGAAATGCAGAAGAGTTTTAGATTTGCATTTATTGTTTATTTAACCCCTTGATGGAAAGAACAGATTTTTCGGCAACTGTTTGTTGGATAATAATCGAGTTTGTTATATTTTGTCTTTAAATGCTCTGTATATGAAAATCTGTGAGGGAATTGAATATTGTCCCGGGCTTTCTTTCTAGACAAGATGTGTTTTATTGTTTGCCAAGCTAATGTCTATTTCGCTTGGACAATGCTTAATTTATGATAAGATACCCTCGGCTTGCATTTTTGTGAAATGTTCTTATTGGTCGTTAAGCAATTGCTTGGTTCATTATGTGCTAATATGCATTTCACTTGGACAATGCTTCATTTATGATAAGATACCCTTGGCATTATGATAAGATACCCTCGGCTTGCATTTTCGTGAAGTGTTTCTAATTGGTCGTCAAGCAATTGCTTAGTTCATTATGTGCTAATGTGGCTATGAAGCTAGTAGTTGAAAGTGTGGAGCGCATTCTTAATTATTTACCCTTGGTTTTCTTTTCTGAAAAATATTTGTGATTGGTTGCCAAACAATTGCCACAATGAGGGTATGAAGCTAGTAGTCAGAAATATGAAGCGCGGCTTACATTTTTGAGAAGGTATTATGAATGTAGCTTGTCAAATTTTTATTTTTCTTATTTTTGCCTGTCATATTTTTATATTCACATCCCAAGGAAATTTTCCCTTATTTTTCTGGGATTTCTGAGAAATGTGGAAGAGTTTTCATTTCTGATTTGGTATTTATTATTTATTTTAGCCCCTTGACTGAAAGAACAAATATTTTGGCAACTATTTGTGGGACAATAATCCAATTTGTTAAAGTTGCACTTAATGCTCTGAATTGTAAATGAAAAACTGTGAGGGAATTGAATATTGTCCCCGGCTTTCTTTCTAGACAAGATGTTTTATTGTTTGCCAAGCAAATGTTTGGACAGTGCTTAATTTATGCTAAAACATCTTTGGCTTGCATTTTTGTAAAATATTTCTTATTGGTTGCCAAGCAGTTGCTTAGTTCATTATGTGCTAATGTGGAATGTGAAGGACATTCTTAATTATTTACCCTTGGTTTTCTATTCTGAAAAACATTTTAGCCCCTTGATGGAAAGAACAAATATTTTGGCAACTATTTGCAGGACAATAATCGAATTTGTTACAGTTGTACTTAATGTTCTGAATTGTATATGAAAAATTGTGAGGGATTTGAATATTGTCCTTGGCTATCTTTTTTCTAGACAAGATGTTTTATTGTTTGCCAAGTGAATGTCTATTTCACTTGGACAATGCTTAACTTAAAGATAAGATGCCCTCAGCTTGCATTTTTGTGAAATGTTTCTGATTTGTTGCCAAGCAATTGCTTAGTTCATCATGTGCTAATGTGGCTATGAGGCTCAGAGTTGGAAATGTGAAGCACATTCTTATTTGTTTACCCTTTTGCTTTTCTAAAAAATATATGTGATTGGTTGCCAAAACAATTGACAAATTTGAGGTTACTAGGCTAGTAGTGAGAAAGGTGAAGTGCGACTTGCATTTTTACAAAAATTTTGTGAATTGCATTTGTTAATTGTTTTATCCTCAACTTGTATTTTTGAAAAATGTTTGTGATTGGTTGCCAAGTAATTGCCTAGTTCATCATGTGAAAATGGGGTATGAAGCTATTAGTTAAAAAATGTGAAGCTCTTAGAATAAGATTTCTTCTGTAGTTGGTTAATTTTATCTGTTACCTTTGGTTTGTTTTGTAAGAGAATGCTAGCCGATAAATTTGTTGCTTTAAGATGTTATTTGTAGAAATCTTCTTTTGATGTGACATATGTCGGAAGAGGGCTTTTTATGTCAAATAGGTCCTGTTTATTTCACATACATATCCTTCTTTTAAACAATTCTTGTTATTCTCTTGTTGAGCAAATGAAGTTTTTGGTATGTGGAGCTATCCAGCCGATTTTTTTGGTGTATCTTGCCTTATGGTAGGAAACTGGTATCAAGTGTTCCAATAGAGATGTGGAAAGTCGTAAATTATGTTTTCTTTTTGTGAAGGGCTTGTTCTGCAAAATTTTGCCATATGGTCACTGGCTTTGGACAATGTGCTTATCTCTGTATTTTTGGGCCAGCATTCATGAATTTTCGCTATTTTTTGACATGTGGGCCTAATTATATATATTGTTCATTGCAGTTAATATATGTCTCCATCTGTGGACTTAATCGGATCTATGTTTGGTCTGATTACTTAATTTGTTTCAGTCTTTTTAGCTCTTTGTGACATAGTGTTTGGGAATTCCCTTTCACTTGTTTTATCAACTTAGTTTGCAGAACTTTGTAATCTGTAGTGGAATTGTGGGATGTTCAGATGTTTAAATGTGGTGTGGACATTTTTTTTCTGATGTGGATGTTCTTCCATGATCTGATGAAATTTTATGGTTCCTGATTGTTGTTTAAATAAACAGCCAGCTATAGACAGCCAGGCAGGTGATGCTACTTCAGTCACTTGTACCTTGTACCCATGACATTTATGATCATGAGTGAAATATTGCAGTTGAATTTCTCTGTTCCATAATTGGGAATATCGGTATCAAGATTTTGCTACTTGGTTAGAGAAACATTAATGAGCAATAATTGGTTGTGTATGGTGTTTGCAATTTATGACTTCCCAGAGTTATGTAAAGTTGAAATCATTGTTGAGTTTTTATCTAATCTACCACTGCTGTCTCTTGTAGTTTAATACTGCCTGTGGTTCTGATGAACTACATTTTCAAGTGTGTGATTGCTTGTAGTAGTTCAATAATGCTGTGAAGTTTCATGCGTGGAGATAATACTGTGAAGTTTTGTGAGTTGTATCATTCTGTTTTCCACATCCAAAAAGACGGTGATATCCAAATTTTTAAAGGAAGTGATTCTTTTTCTTCCTCCAATCTTCCTTTAGTAATGTTTGATGATATTTCAGCTAATAGATTTTACCTGCTACAATGAAATATCATGTAATATTATTGCACCTATTATTTGTTTATTTATTGTTGATTTGTGGGGGATGGCTAGGGTGAAATGCAGTTGGACTTGTCAAAACAACTAGGTAGGGTACTGTAATAACATGACATGTGAATTCTGATATGATGGGATTATCCTTGCAGTCCTTTTGCTTCATTTCTTCAAGCATGGTGCTGGTGTTCTGAATCTGTATAATTTCTTTTTCTTTTTTCTTTTCCATAAATTCTAGTTTATGGATTTACCTATCCTGCTTGAGGAACTTTGGTTTCCTTGAAGTTCCAAGAATTGAGTCGCCAACATTTTTCAGTCTGTTTATAATGCAATGGTTATTGCATGACAAGCTGTAAATCTCATTTTACTCTAGGTCATCAAATTATATATTTTTCTTCTATCCCATTGGAGCAATTTGGCCTTGTGTGGTGGTTGTTAATGTTCCTTGGATTTAGTGGTTTCAAGGAATTGATATAAAGCATCGGGAAAACAAATATAAAGGAAATCTTTGTACTGGTTGAATGCCACATTGTTTAGGACAAACAATGATATGTATAGAAGAGAATGCTCTGATGACTCTTGTTGCATGCTGAAATGACCTCTCACTTTTTCAGTCTAACTGAAGGATGCAAGCTTTGCAGCAACACTAATTGAGGATGCAGTTTTCATAATCTGGGGAATTAAAAAGGAGATTTTCTTCAGATAGCCCAGACTTTGTGATTGAAGATTAAAGTCACATAATTAGCACACATTGCTTAACCAGAATATACAAAATTTTTTGACTTTATGGTAGAATTGTGTAGCCTGTTAGGCTTCTCTTCAGGTTCCTCATTAAATTTCTCCACCAATTTGATGCTTCATGCTTGCTAAAAGCACGCAAATAATGCCTTATTTTGGTAAAATTAGAGAGGTGAATGCTGGTTTGATACAGGTTTCATGGTGGTGAGCTAGTAGGTACTTGTTTTAGCGTTTTAACCATGCTTATCATCTGTGCCCTTGATAGTCATTTTTGTGTTGACGCATGCAGCATTTTTTATTTGGCTTGTACACAATTAATTTGATTAGAGGCTCGGCTTATCGCTTAATTACTGCATTTAGCGTTAAACTCAAGCAAAGTTCTATCCTTAGTATGAGCTTGTCAAACACTACTTTATTGGATCAAGTCTGCACAATTCTCTGTGCCTTATGTCTACAGAATATATTGATTGGGCCTTGTGGAAACAGGGATATTATTTCTCAAGTTGCCATTAGGCCTCACTTCAATTGTTCCAATCATTTGCTTCTCAACTCAAGCACAGGGTATCTGACTAGCAGCTCAGATCACATTTACCCTTAAGTTTCGCTTCAGGGATATTTGGCAATCTAGGACAGTTTAAGAACTTTGAACAATTTGGAGTTTCGGGCTATATTTAGGAACAATATCATAATATAAAGATATATAATACACAAGCGCGCGCGCGCACACACACACACACACAAATATATATATATATATATATATATAGTTTTCACGATGTTTTTAAATATTTTGATTAAGATTAGAAATCAAATTGGCTTTGATCTTCATCTTTGTAGTCAATTGATAGTTTGTATTGATCCTATTGTCATTTCTGAAGACAAAGAGCTCCAACAGCGAAAGATAATGTGAGGAAATTATAAAAAGCTTAGCCAGCAATTTTCATTTGTGTAATATTTCCTTGTAGATTTCTTGAGTGTACCATTATAAGATAATTTGTTGCTAAAATTTTGCTACTGTTGTCAACATATTTTTTAATGAACCATTTGGTATTAACTTTTATCCTACTGGATCAAACCAATATGATTGTCAATTTGTTATTTGTTTTCTTGTGAAAATTTTCAATTGCCTTTTTTGAATCAAAGAGAGATAATATTATCGTGGTTTATCAAATTTGAGGTCTAAATCTTGTGGTGGAGAGCCCAGAAAAAGAAAGTCTAAGCTTTACTTTTAAAGTCTAACTTTTCCAATAAGAATCAAATATCATTTTAAAAAATTCAGTTGGCTTACAAGTTGTGCAATTAGGATGAACAGTATTTTAAGTGGCATGAACATTATGCACTGCTTGCATCATTTGCCAATTTACCCATTTTACACTTAACTTGTCTAACAATTAGCATGGAGTTTGTAGAAAGCCTTACCACTATAAGAAGAGGCATTCATTTGTGTTTCAAGCATCAAGTTTATTCCTAAACACTTAGCACATTAGCCTTCATTGCTCACCACTACAATCTTTTCCTTTGTATGGTTGTGAAATTCTCTTATTTATAATGCTCTCTTATGTTTCTCTCATTCTTGTTGTTACACTTAGCTTTTGCATATATTTAATATTTTTTCATAAACGCTATGTGACAAATAAGGTTTGCTTAATTATAACTGTGAGGTTAAAGTTAGTTAAGTATTGTACGGAGTACTTTTGAAATTAGCGTTATGTGATAATTGATATTAGAGCCTAGTTTGTGGGTAATAACAATTGTTATTAGAGCACTTTATATTCTTAAGTTGTTTCAAATCGCACAAGAGAAACCATAGCTATATCATTTAATGTTGTTGCTAGTGTAGAGGCGTTGCAAGAGCAAAGCTTGTGGTCGAGAAGAATAACACATCTAAAGCAAACGTGGCAACTTCAAAATCCTTCCTTCTGAATCTATTGAATCACATGTTGTTATTTTGGAATGTGCTTTGTTCACTATAGATTTCATCCTTGATAATTTATACAACCGTCTTGGAGGCCTAAAAATCTAAAATATCGAGGTTACCAAGGTCGTTAAGGAGTTTATCAAAGAGTTTAGTGATTCTTTTTAAGGGAGAATTGCTCTCTTTTTAGCAAAAAGTCATTAGTCTACGCAACTTTATAAAGGATGAATTTCGATATGTCTATACAAATATAATAAAAATTTGCTCGAATTGGGTGTGACACAAGTGCACATTCACTATTAATTTGCCTTAGTTAGCACAGCAAGTAAAGCTCGTCGAATTAAATTGCCCAAGCTCATAACTTATAATGGCGCCTGCAATGTTGTCATGATTAAGAATTTTCTTTTAGGGCTCGAACAATATTTCAATGCTATCAATGTAAAGGAGGATGTTACAACAGTTTGTAGCATGCTAACATACTTTTGTAATGTTGCACTCTTATGGTAGTAGCATAAGTATAGCGAGGTAGATAAAGGAGTATGCACTATTGATACATGACTAGATTTTAAGAACGAGCTTAATAAAAACTTTAACCTATGCAATGTTGAACTCGAAGCTTATGGTCACTTATGTTGGCTTAAATAAATGGGTGATATTTGTGACTACATTAAGGAGTTCATTACCTTAATACTTGAGATAAATGACATTATTGACAAAGATGCTTTCTTTTACTGTATTGACAATATCAAAGATTAGGCTAAATAAGAATTGAAAAGGCATAATGTGCATGACCTAGACACCATCATTGCGAAAGCTGAGTCTTTTATTGAGTATTCTCAGTTTAAGGAAAAGAAGATAAACTATGGTAAAGTTGAGGAAGAGAGAAGGCTAAAGCCACAAAGATTGGAGGCAACCAAAACCTCTTATTAACAATGATAGGAATGACAATAGTAAAGTGTTTAAGTCAAAATGTTCGTACTTCATCAGCGACAAATTGCATTGGGTTTGAGATTGTCTTAAACACAAGGCACTCAATGTCATGACCTCATAATATGATGGGCATTAAGGACAATTATAATCAGAGAAATCTCAAACAAGTGTAGGTACCTTCCAAAGGTTTGAAGTGTTCAAGGATGATGTCATAATCTTTGTATTAACCAGGAAAGGTTTGATGTGTGTGAACATTACTTTTAACAGTAAGGTTGTTTGTGCACTTTTTGACACATAAGCAATGCATAACTTTATTTTTGAAATTGAGACCAAGCGCTTAAGCTTTAAGGTGAGTAGGGAAAACCATCAAAATAGTAAACTCATTGGTCAAATTGACTGTCGACATTGCCAAAACTATCCTAACTAGTATGGGAATTTGGCAAGGAAAGTTGGGCTTATCTATTGCACTTATAAATGACTTTCATGTCTTCTTTAGCATAAAATTCTTTGATCAAGTCCATACTTTTCCTTTAGCATCCTTGATGGAAGTAAAACATGCATGATTCTGATGGATCACATAACTAAGCTTAAGGCTAAAGCATTATTCATCATACTTTAGCTTCTATGCCCCTCTATAAGACTCTTATGATGAAAAATATGTGACAACTCTTAAAGAACAAAAAGCATCCCTTAAAGAGTTCAAGGATGCAATGTTGCAAGAACTTTAGAAAAAGCTCCCATTAAAACATGAAGTAGACCATCAGATTGAGTTCTACCACAAGTTATCCAAGGGTGACAAGGGTAGGAAGATGATTTTAAGTTCTAGCTAAGGTAGCCGTAAGAAAGGTAGGAGAGATCGACCTCATAATGTATATCTATAGCTTAGTCGACTACTAAGAAATAAAAGGTAGAATGATGGGCATAAAACATATGAGAAGCGAAAGTGAGATTGCTTTTTTTACAGAGGAGCACATCATATGAAAGAGTGTTTACAGCATATTAAGTTGAAAGCCATCATTAGTATCTATAAAATGTTGTAAGAAGATGCATGCTAAGGTTCAATACGTGTTCTTAACTTAGTTAAGGTCAATAAAGCGCCAAAGGGAATGGCATCTAATGCCAAGGTGGCAATGAAGTTAGATCTTGACAAGATGCACAAATACGTTAACGTTAACATTAGTAGGGTAAGCATCAAATCCTTCATTAACTATAGTGCTAACTAATGCTTGATTGTAGAGAATCTTGTGAAATGATAGGGATTAGTGCCTATAAAGAAGATAGAACGAAAAAATATTATAGATCAATTTCTTCAACCAATTCACGAGGTTGCTCAAAATATGCCCATATAGATCAATTTATGGCATGACAAGGTAGACTTAAATGTTATGCTTATATGCCACTTTGTGTTAAGTGTTGGGCAATAAATTCATCGATCAGATGCTACCCTTCACCTTCATCAGTGGCGGGTGTATAAAATTTAATGATGTAAAAGATGTAAGTCACACAAAGTGCCGTTCATTAACTTCACTTTCTTTGATCACAAGGTTAACAAAATTTTTGTAGATTGACTTGTTTGAAGAAGCGGAGTGCTTAACTATTTAGAGTATCTTATCAAATGAAAGGACTCGTTAAACTGTAAAGCAAGTTGGAAAAAAGAGAAAAATCTGTGGCAATTTCGTGACACCATCGAAACATACAAACGAAATAAACTTAATGAGGGCATCGAAAATTTAGGTAGGGAAAGATGTCGTTGTTCATTGGATCCAAGCCCAAGTCCAAACACGAAAAGTCTAAAAGGAAAAAACACAAGCCTAACTGTTAAAGGCTAATTTTTCTAGCAAGAATCAAGAATTCGTTGAAAAAGTTAAGCAAGTTAGCTTACAAGTTAGGCAATTCAAATGAATTATAGCCTTTGTGGCATGAATAGTAACCACTACTTACACTATTTGTCAACTTACTTCATTTGCATCTAACTTGTATGACAACTTGCATAGAGTTTGTAAATAGCCTAATCATTATAAATAAAGGCCTTCATTTGTATTTTGAGCATCAAACTCATCCTCAAACACTAAACATATTAACTTTCATTGCTATTTAATCTTTTCCCTTTGTATACATGCGAAATTCTCTTGTTCATAAAGCTTTCTTATGTTTTTCTCATGCTTTTTTGCTATATTTAGTTTTTGTATATTTATAATACTTTCTAATAAACTCAAGTATGACAAATAAAGCTTGCTTAGTAAGAATTGCGAGGTTAAAGTTAGTTAAGCACTGGAAACATTGTCAAAATTAACATCTTGTAAAGTATTTGTGCGACACTTAATTAGATGCTAAGTTTGTTTTATTTCTTGTGGGGTTTAATAGGAAGCATAGAAAAGTTAAGGAAGCTAAATGTAGTATCAAAATAGAGAAACACACACAAGAAAGCTTTTGTCGGAAGAAAAATTGTATAACTATATGAGAGATAATATAATAACATTTAAGCTTTGAATAGGGGTTCTCACCTTAGTTTAATACATCAAGTTCATCCATTAAAATCAAGGCTTAAGTGTTGTAATATTCTTTTAAAATAATGCACGACCATTTTGTAATGTTCTGATTGAATTGAATCAGTTCTTTCTGTTGAACGTGATATTGTAAACAAATTTATTGATTTCTCATTTGAAAGATAGTAATTGTATTGTTATTTGTTTTGACAAAAAGATAACCAGGCTCTCACACAATACATTTATGCAATTGTTTTTCAGATTAAGGTGGATTGATATTAAAAATAAGGATTAATACATGTAATTGTTCTACCTTATTATATTGTGTGCATTGTGAATTTGGGAAAACAAGTAGCTTTCTAGTAGAGGTTGCATACTGTAATTTATCTTTTTTCTAATATTTTGGTCAATAATGTTAAAAACTAATATTTTGCATCAATATATGATTATTTAAAGTAAAGCTGCTCCTTTTCAAGTGTTGTGATTCTTATTTAGCATAAAAGATCCACTAGCTAGTTAAAAGTTCTTGATCCCATGCTTTTCGTATAATCTTTTCATTAGAGTAGGTCCCAGACAATTACCACTTCGCTTGCAGGTAAATTGAGGAAGGATGTCGCGATTTGCAGATTTAATATCTAATTCAAGGTTTAAGGAGTCTAAAATAGGCAAGCCCAAACCCATCTTTTAGAATCATAGTTCAATTGACAAATTAAGCAAATGGTTCCAAAAGTTAAGCAACTTGCATGAAAGTACACAAGTGTCATAAACAATAACCCAACTTGCACAACTAAGTTATATGAATAAGTTAGAGCCACTTGTAAGAAGTTTTCTACAACCCCGAACTTAGTCTATAAACAAGGGTTACCAAAATCAAAACTTAAGTCTTTTAATATTTTTTCTTGTATGGTTATATAATTTTTATTCCCACAAAAGCTCTCTTGTCTTATGTACATCTCTCTATTTTGTTGTTACACTTAGCTTCTTTAGTCTCTTTACACTTCTTAATAAGCACTCGCGTAAGAAATAAAATTTTTTTAGTTAGCATCGTGAGTTTAAACTTTACTAAACACCACACGAGTACTTGCCGAAAGTGCATCCCATAAGAACATCCCCAAATTTCAAAGGATATTCACCATGTGATAAGATAATGTGTAACACATGGCCCATAAAATTAATTAGGCCCAAAAAATAAATTCTTTTAAAATCAAACCTTGGCCCATATGAATATATATATATATATATATATATTTATAGATAAGTATGGATTGTAAGAAGATTTGGGAGAAGCCACTAGAAGTTACGGGAAGAGAAAAGAAATAAAAGAAAAAAAGAGAGAAAGGGAGAGAGAAAAGAAAGAGAAGAAGAAAAAGGAGAATAAAGGGAAAAATAAGAAATTGAAGGTAAGATTTACCGTTATTCTTGATTTTGAGAAGAAAATAATTAATTATAGTATATAAATTGTGAAAATTGGAGAAATAGATAAATTTTTTGTTTTGATAGTTTAATAGTCAAAATTGTTACTATGTTAAATTATTGGACTATAGATCCATAGATTTTGGATCAAATTCAACAAATTGATCGGAAGATTTCTTGATAATTGTTGAAAATTGAATGAAAATTGTAAAATTTAATTGGGGTAAAAATGTAAGAATTTTAAAAATTTTATTCAATTTTGTAAATAGTTAAAAAATTTAAGGTCAAAATAAAAATTTATATAATTTAGGGGTTATATAATAATTTTTAAAATTTTTGAGTCTTAAGTATAAATATTTTTGAGATATTTTTATAATTATTTATATTTTAAGGAGTTCTTTTGTAATTATCCATATTATAGGGATATTTTTATAATTTATCAGTATTAATAATTTTTATTTTAGAAATTTAAAATTCTAAAATTTTTTTCTTAGACTAAACGTTAGTTTGGTTTTAAGTCGAGAATTTATTTTTGTTTTATTATAAGTAGCATAAGATATTAGTTTATTTTAGTACTTATGTATTACTCTTAAAAATGATATCAAGTAGTAGTCAAGAAGAGAGAGATTAGAGGAGTTAAAAATTTAATTACCGGCATCTTTTGACTAAGGTAAATATTTCACATATAATTGAGTATTTTGGTATTTTGAAAAATTAGAAAGTAGGGTTTTATATAAAAATTTTATGAAAAATTATTTTCAAGAATACAAATGTTGTTATATTCACTTTTTATAAATTCTCAAGAATTTAAAAAGTGTTATTATTATTAAACTATGCTTATGATGTTTGAAATGTTGTAAAATAATATGAAATAAGTTGTTTTGTTATTACTATGTGTGAGTTGATTGTGAAATAGTGTATGACCTTTGTTTAGCACCAGTGACTATGGATTTGATTTCAGTCCCACAATGAAAGCTCGTAAACTTGAAATTATGGATGACAATTCTTGAGTATAAAGCCTCTATAGTACACAGGTTACACATTTCTTGCACGACAGCCCCTGAGAATAGTGCCTCAAAACTATGCATTACACATAGTGATAGTTAGATTAAATTATTGTCGTGTTATTGTTATTTATACTTATTTATGTTTATTTACGTCATTTATGACTTATTTAATTAGAAGCATAATTTTTATGAAATTATTTGAAAAACTTCGATTGTATGTGAATATTTATTGGGCAGTAGTTCACACTCTACTTTTCAGGTTCCATTGCAGCAGTAGGAGATAGGTGAATCTGAAGGAATCTTACCCCTTTTTGCAAGATAAATTTTGGAAGGTTAGTTTGTTGTATATATTGTGTTTGCTAGAACATTTTAAGAAAATTATTCATATTTTATTGAATAAATATGTTAACTTTTAATGTGAAGTGGCAGTGGTTGAAAATATTATGAGAAATATTAGGAGTGTTGTATAATTCTTTTAAACTCGCAGGTTTTTATGGATATTGTCCATATATAGTGAGAATTCTGTCAAAAATTTTTAAAATCTCATAACTACTCTTTTAAACTTCAAATCACAAACCCTAGTTTAGGGGGTGTGACATAATGCATGACCATTTTGTAATGCTCCGATTGAATTGAATCAGTTTCATCTGTTCGATGTGATGGTGTAAACAAATTTATTGATTTCTCATATGAAAGATAATAATTATATTGTTATTTGTTTTGACAAAAGATAACCCGGCTCTCACACATACATTTGTGCAACTGTTTTTCAAAATAAGGTGGATTCACATTAAAAATAAGGATTAGTACATGCAACTGTTTGTCCTTGTCATATGGTGCATTCTTTTGAAGCCTGCTCTCTGTACCTGACATATTATTGTATTCATAGAAATTGGATACATTATGAATTTGGGAAGATAAGTAGTTTTTCAGCAGTTTATTTTTTCTAATATTTTTGGTCAATAATGTTAAAAACCAATATTTTGTATCAATGTATGATTATCTACCATAAAGTTGCTCCTTTTCAGGTGTTGTGATTCCTATTCAGCATAAAAGATCCACTAGCTGGTTAAAAGTTCTTGATCCCATGCTTTTCCTATCCTCTTTTCACAAGTGCAGGTCCCAGGCAATCACCACTTTGCTGGCAGCCAGATCGGGTAGGAAAAATTCAATATTTAAAATTTACTTTTAGAAGAGACTAGTGAAAACCAGCAGGTTGTGCAGATGTCGAAATACTGCTTTTACTATGTATAAGATTTTTTCTCCCCTCGTAGGATTCTGTCAAAATCCAATTTTTCTCTAACATATCAAATCCAATTTATGTGCTTTTTCTGTATTGAAATATATCAAACTAATGATCTTGACATACGTTTACCACGGATTTGCAAATAAACTATAGTGACATATTGTGCATATCTATATGATTATTTAGTACCAATTTGGTCCAATCCTGTTAGTCTGACAATAACTCCCACTTGTGGTCGTTTCACACCTGCATCAGAGATCAAATTTGTCATTTAGGCTGCATTTGGAGTTGGAAAAATGGTATGTTCTGTGGGAAGATATTCAAAGAAAATATATTTATTATTGTTGTTAGAGTACAAGATGATTCTTAAGATGTCACATATATTCAGTGCCATTATTGTACTGAAATATGCTGTATGCCTGCAGGTTTATCCGAGTGGACATTAACATCAATCATAATCATTGCCCCAGAATTTCTTGTACACAGCACCAAATTAGTGCAGGGTACTCGATTTCTAGGAATTAACATTGATTGGAGCAGTCTGATCTGGTGACATGGAAAAATTTAATCGATCTGAGTTTTGTAGTATGTCGTAATACCTACCAGAAAGCTGTCCCTTTTCAAGCATCAGTACTATCATTCCCATTTAACATGGGAAATCCACTGGACAAACAGTTCATGATTGCATACTGTTTGTTTACCCTTTCATTGGCACAGTTCCTGAGAGATGAACGCCATTCTTTCTTGCAGGCGAACAGTGTCGGAAAATCATCAATATTTTCGAATGAAATTGGGATGGGAAGAGTCTGTGCGTATGCTAATATTATGCTTGAATTGTATGATAATTATGAAAGCAATTTTCAATCTAAACCATAATCTCTTCTCATGCGATTGTCACATTATCCAAAAGTTTTCCATAATAAATCACAATCTATTTATATGTGGCCTATATTATTTGGTTTATAACAAATCACATGTAGGGTGATGTATATGGTTTTTTATAACAAAGTTGGGTGCTAATCTTTTCTGCCCATCTATTTGTCTAGAGCTAAGAGGGAAAACCTGTTAGCAGTCTAGGCTTAAAAAACCATCCACTTGTTGTTCATCCTTGCATCAGCCATTCAAAGGCAAGTAAGTCATTTTAATATTGTTACTGATGCAGAAGAATGATGTTTCTACAATTTACAAATTCATAAATCTTGCAGAGAGGAATCTTAGGATCGCAACTCTGTCTGGTGCCATTGTACTGAAGTATGCAGATCTAATTATAAGAGTATACTTGTCAGAACAACATAGGATGTTGAGTAACTTCAACCATAATCGTCATCATACTTTAAGAAGCCATTTGCAACAGGATTATGGTACTTCCTTTCTGGAAATCATTTAGCCAGGGCAGTTCTCCCTATTTCGTTTGTACAACAGCAAAGACTTGTAATCACACTAGCATAGCAATCTTGTATCTGCTAACATTCAGAAATTTCATTTAAAGGCAATACAGAAGTAATGAACTTCATACATATGAGATTCAATTATATAATAGATCATACATGTCAAGCACTAGATGAAAGCTATCCCATTTCAGGTATAGTATCACTTCCAGTTGAGCATAATTCCAGTCACAGATCATAAAGTAAATGATTGATTTCAATATTATTCCTGTCGTCTTTCAATCACCATCTTGCTTGCAACCAACCACAAAAGGACAATCATCAATCCATTTCAGAGTTAGAAAAAGAGATTAAACAGCTTGTTTATAATGATAAACTAATGTCTGAAGTGCCGCCAATAATATAAAATATTCTAAAAGCAATCTCCACATCGATCTAAATTTCTATGATCTTATCTTCATGATCATCTCACCAAGGATTAGCTTTAACACTTTCTTTTTCTGCCAGGCTAGCCATTCCGCGTCCCTGGTGTAGGGGCAAAAGTGTTAGCTTATTATAAATCCTAAGAAAATGAAAATTAAAAAAAAAAATTAATAAATTACATAGCATTATACTGTATTATCCTACGGTATGAAGATTTATACGTATACACTTGTGATAACACAGGATTTTGACATCAATCCTTGTCATTGTCATACTTCACCCACAGTTTTTGTTGGCTGTAAAAGTCAAAAAGATATTCCTATATAATTATACTTTTATACTGGCCATTTACGACAGCGATCAATTATTACACTTTTGCTCTTTTGTTTAATCTAAAGTATTAAGCAACATGTAATTTAATTAAATTAGTTTTTAAAATGACATTAATTGTCAGTGTCAGGAGTGGGTTTGCTGCCAGTTAATTAACAGAAGTAACCTTTCATTCATTGTATCTGTCTGACCTGGTCGTGGAACAGACGGTCATCCAGTTAAGTTTGTTGCTGCGTTCATGGCATCTCCGTTTTGAGGTTTCAGGAATAGGAACAATAATACTGGTAGTCTGAAATCACTTGAAATCATGAAATGACAAAATTGTCTGTAATAATTATCAATAATCTTGTTATAACATGGGTAAATACTGTAATTTTGTCGGGCATTTTGGTCCAACAAAATTAATTAGAACTTCAATTCCTGAATTCTGTTCGCCCATAAATGTACTAACTACAAAGATGAGTAGGTTCCAGATGAACCTGATAAGTTCACACGTCAAAATCTTCAGATAAGATCATGTACCCTCCGTACCCATCATACTACCAAGTGGCGAAATCAGAGCCGTCTGATTGAATTATAGTTGTCCCCACCATCGTCATCGTGGGTCAGAATACCTTCTGTTTATATGATCATTGTCATCGTATAAAACGGAATTATTTTGTCATATCATTCTATATCTAACAATAGAATATTTCAAGCATATCCAAACCAGTCGTCCGGCTCAGCAATTATTGGTCCGGCTGACATGGAACCACCTGCTACCAGAATTGGACTCGCTCGTAGTCCAATAATCACGTTCCACGTAAGCCCGAAAACAGACATTCATGTTCTTCGCGGCGGCTCGTTCGTCCACCTCGGATAACTGGGACCGACGCGGGACCTAAAATCTGACTATAAATCCCTGCCAACACATTTAGGAAACCATAGAGCACGTGGATTAGATTTGTAAAAAGCTCAGCTTAGCAAATAATAATATATCCATGGAAAAGAATCCGGTGAGTCGGACGAATTCGGATGAAATCGCCACCAGATTTCTCGAGGGAACGGCCACTTTCACTGATATTGTTTTTGGGTATGGAGAAGAATACAACGAATCTCCGGAAGAAAATTTGTGTGATTACGAGGAGAAGGGTGATGAAAATGTTGAAGAAAGTAAGGCCTTTTGGGATTCACAAGAACAGCTTCTTCAGGTAAAATTTTTATGCTCAGGTTCTTCTGGTATGTAATATATCGTAAGAATTAGGTGGAAATCAATTAACAATTTTGTTCTATAATTTTGCAGGCAACAATACGGAAGACTAGTTCTTTTGAATCAAAAGTTCGACATGCTGTAAAAGATGCATTGGAGGAGATAAAATTGGTAGGTTCAGAATGCATTTGCCAGAAACCGGTGGCAGAAGGTTGCAGGAATTGCTTGCAGAAAGAAATTTCTGTTAGGCTTCAGATTGCTGGTTTCAATTCTGCCATTTGCCAGTCCAAATGGAAGAGCTCATCCGATATCCCATCAGGTGCACATTCACTCATTAATTTGTTATTGATCGTCGTCTCGTCATTGATTAATACAGCAGCCATTTGCCCTTCCCTGGTTGTCTAAAAATGTTTGTATTTTATTTTCCAGGGCAACATAGTTATCTGGAAGTGGTTGAAAAACTGGGTGCGAAGAAAGGAAATGTGAGGGTTGTAATTGAGTTGAATTTCCGAGCTGAATTCGAGATGGCGAGAGCGAGTGAAGAATACAATAGTTTGATCAGCCGGCTCCCGGAAGTATTCGTCGGAAAAACAGACAGATTAAAAGCCTTGATCAAGATTTTATGTGCTGCGGCCAAGAAGTGTATGAAGGAGAAGAAAATGCACATGGCTCCATGGAGAAAGCACAAATACATGCAAGCTAAGTGGCTAGGCACATACCAACGAACAACAGCCGAGCCATTGACTCCTCTTAGCTACGCAGACAGGCTGCCAAGACCAAAAGCTTCCATGTTAACCTTTGATTTGCGAGAGAATTTGTCTGGTTTGCATTGCACCGCTGTGGAAGTTTTGTAATGAGATTAGTGTCCAAGTTAAATATCAGAAGTTTAATTCACTTTCACAGGCTTTTTATTTGTTTTGATCCTGAAAATGTAATATATTCCCTTATTGAGAGAGATTGGATAAATAGTGATACTGAGATCATGAATTAAAGAATAAAAGAAATCATCAGCAGTAATTCAACAGCATGTAATAATTTTCGCACCCTTTTCTTATTTTGTCTCCAATTTTAGAATATCTTGAAACAGGGATTCACCAATTCTTGTCATATACATACAGCAGCAATTGATTAAAGGTTTCACGAGTAGCAATTGTATAAAATCCAAATTCCTATTGTTGTCAACATGTGAATGCCGACAACAGAATGTTTCACAGATGTCCAGGAATCATTTCAGAGCAATTGTATAAAATCCAAATTCCTATAGTTGTCAACATGTGAAATATGTGCCGACAACAGAATGTTTCACAGTCGTCCAGGAATCATTTCAGAGTCTGGCCCAATATGATTTCAAGCATGCATATACTAAGGGGCTTTCAGGTTAAAATTTTCGTAATCACAACAGTTAACTGCATAACCATAGTGTTTAAATATTAACGAGGACAAATCTCTTTTAAGATAGCCACTGTTTTTTAGGCTTCTTAAACTAGTTTCTAATCATTAGCAGTTAACTATGAATTAGGATTACAAGTTCTCCATTATTAGATTATTACACTTTGAATAGCTAAGATTGCAATTTTTATGTGCGTTAATTATGCAAGTTAAATATAACCTTGATTTCTTTAAAGATATAAGTTTAATGGTATCACAATTTGCCTAAAACAAAGAGACACAGATTTATGCTAAAGTATTGTATTGCTATTTTAATAGACTCACGTATGCTATCCACTAATATCACAACTCATATCACTAAAAGGTGAATTTGTACTATATATTGTATAGTTTAAATTCTCTTAATTTAATAGATGCGTTTTGACTTATAAAATTTAATAGTAAATTTGTAATGAATTATCTCTTTAAAATAAATAATATTTACTCAATTATTGAATTTACTCTATTACGCTTTATGTTATTAAAGCTAGCCATAACATTAAACGGGGCACACTCACACATGATCTCAAACATGTTTGTAAACATTGTGTGTGCTTTAAGTATAACATTTTGCTGAAATTTAAAGCCGTCATGGTTCATATGCAAAATCTGAAACTTATGAAACCTATAACGCTATAACCAATGCACCATTTTGCAATTCATTACTGAATTGTGTACTCTGTATTATCACATGTATGGGGTAAATGCATTATATTACACACGCGCGCGCACGCGCGCTTCCTTTTTCTTTTTATCCTGGAAGATTCATACATAACACAGGGAAAAAGTAGAAGAAATTTGAATATAGCAAACTTAGGCAAGGCAAGAATCATACAAAAATTTTATAACGAAGTACTTTGAATTAATTAGAAAGTGGAAAAGAAAGTATGAAAGAGTGTTGGACTGGGAATTCCATTTCTGGGAATCTTTAAAAGAAAACTTTGTTAAAGGGTGTTCATATTCAACAATCAATAAAGTTGGGAATAAATTCTGTGTTTTTTTGAAGTTTCTCTGAAACTGGACTGAGGACAATCCAGAGTCTGTGTCTGGCCTCACCAACTTCTCCTTTTTTCTTTAGTCTTGAGGATTAAGAACAGAACAGTATCCGGTTTTCCTGACACTGCAATTATCTGCTTCATGCATATTCCTGTAGTAACTCATTCTGCTATACACAATTTACACATAGCATCAAGTTAACAATATAATCAGTTTATTGTCGAGTTATTAATATGTTGAGTATCTTACAATAGGTAAGAACTCGACAAGATTTTACTATTTTGGCAAATTCTTGACCAGTATTCATTCAAAATAAACTACTTAAAGGGACACTATTTTGGGAATTAAGTCTAATATTACATCTCTTTTCTTAGTAATTTCAATGTCAAAAATATTACTGAATCCTGAATGGTAACTACTTCTCTAACTTTACCATTTCATGAATAGCAAAACAAATATAGCAAAACTCTGTAATAAGATTTGCTTTTGGTAATGATAAATTAGTAAATTATATGTTAATCACCAATTTAATTAACACTTGCGCGGCTGCTGCTCTGTTGCTTGTCTTAACGTGAACAAGTCTCTTCACATTTGATAATGTAAATCCCTCCAGTTCTAAATTCAGGCCAATCTTTGCTCCCCTCATGCATTTCCGGGAAGATGCCGAAAATAGAAACTAAAAGACCACGACTAATATATGTGGTGAGCGTTGATTGGTTTCTTGGCAAATCTTCACCAACCATTAACTTTAAAGAACGGGACAGTGTTCTATTTATAGTCCAGGAGTCAACAATCTGACCATGAGCCGAAATTTGTACAGTGTTTTTGTATTCCCACGAGCCACGGCAAACCTGTTCCTGTAAAAGTTAAAAGTTAATAATACTACATCGTTTCTGGTCCCCATGCCACGTATTATATCACTTGGTTGTCCCTGCTGTGCTGTGACGTCGCGGAATCAGACAAAAAATAATGCAGAAAGCTACTAAGCAGGATAATCCAACCACTCACAGCAGATGGTCTCACTCATACTGTCGTTGGACCGGGCCAGAATATATCATATCTAAGCATTAGATTCGGTTTCTGCTTGCTTCTATGGTAGAAAATTCAGAGGGATGATAACCAATTGACTAGAAAAAGCAGATCATTGTCTAAATCTAATGGCAGGAACAAAAATATTTTGTTAGTAATCATGAGGGAAAGAACTCGACCAAAGTTAAAAGATTGATACCACTAATAATTTACCTGAGAGAAACTTGAAAACAAGTATAATGGACTTACTATGCAAGCGTTTTGGACAATATCTTTTACGATTCTGGTTCCAAATTTTCCAAATGACAACGCATCTGCATTACAATTCACATGTTACATAATTGACAGCCATTCGAGATTCTGATAAGGTTTTCACACAGAATATATAATAATCTATGCATGTTTATATGGAATTAGAAATTCTGGGACAAAACAATTAAAGAAATCCTAACTTTATAAAGGAAAGAACTAAATACATTCTTATATGGTTACTTTATTATCGTGACTTCACTATTAGTCTCAACATCGTCCAATAACAAGTTAAGAACACTTTTGACCTCCAACCAAATTGTAAAAACGAAGCAACAAAATTAAAGATCCACATCAGAGTACTATTCTTTCCTCGAAAATGATTTCCAATGACATACGTGTAAATGCGTAAATATAGCAGCATTCATGTAGATTCCAAATTGACGGCTGCTGACGAAAGGAAGCTGGCGTCTCTTCCATGACGACTGCATTCAATCACTCTTGCCAAGATTTTGGTATTTCCCTTTTTTCAATGCTATATATTTATCTTGGTGAACTTCAAAATTCTGCAAGTTTTCTCTTCAACATATTGATAACTGATAAGAGATCTGGTAGAAAGCTTGGTAGGTAAAGGATTAATGGAGAGGAAACAGCGTTCTTCATCTAAGAAAACAACTTCATCATCAAAAACACCAAAGGTAGAGAGAAAGATTGTTGAGAAGAACAGAAGAAATCAAATGAAGAATCTCTATTCCGAACTCAACTCTCTTCTTCCTAATGATCAAAGCTCCAAGGTAATTTTCTCGTCTCTTTGAATAATGTTTATTTAGTTCATACATACAAATATATTCATGAACAGTCTCTGATATGCGAATGCAGGAAGCAGCGACTCTGCCTGATCAGATAGATGAAGCAATAAACTACATAAAAAGTTTGCAGATAAAGCTGAAGGAATTCAAGGAGAAGAAGGAGAGATTATCAAGGAGAAAAAGAACGTATGCATGCACTAGTAATTATACTGAAGACATGTCCAGTCCAAAATCACCACAAATTCAGATTCACGAAATGGGTTCTAATTTAGAGGTGATTTTAACAAGTGGGTTTGACAATCAGTTCATATTTTATGAGGCTATCCGCATTCTCCATGAAGACGGTGCAGATGTTGTAAGTGCAAATTTCTCGGCGGCCGGAAATACCATTTTCCACGTAATTCAAGCTGAGGTATGTTGCAATCAATGATCTCAATTTATTCCTGAATTGCATTCATGTTTGTTTCGTAATTTAGATTTCTGTGTAGATCAGAGATACGATGTTCGGTTTTGGGGCTGCGAAAATAACTGAGAGGTTAAACCGGCTTGTACGTGGATCCACCAGTGAAGTGGAGTTGCCATCTCCGGAATTATGGAACTTTGAAATCGATCCAGAATGCTGGGAAGTTCTAAATTAATCCTGTTACTGCGCTGTGCTTTGATTCACATAGATGAATTGAGATCTTCAGTTTTTGCAAGTTTTGGGAGAAGTTTCTACAGGCTTTAAGGTTTCATAAAAGTTAAATATGGGAAGTTAACGAACAAATTTTCCCTTAGTAAATAGTAAATAAATTGGAATAATAAATCAACCCTTTATTCTAAATGAGGACGAGAATTCTCATCTGGTCATTGTCAACCTCTTTAACCTTTATGTTCTTGTTTGAGTATTCTGGTCCAAGCCAAGAGCAGAACTTATCTCCCTGTAGAGGAAGGAAGAGAACCTAATGCAATTAGAATTTCCGACGACCAATAAAATTGTGTTTACACGACATAATCGTAAAACATTTCTTGCACTTTTGGCATCCAATATTTAATGCTGGTGTCCCTGACAGTTGGGTTACATAGTTTGTCAACAACAACGACTCGTCAAGTCTTTATCTGCACACCACATTTCTTTAATTTCGCATTAAAGAACTTGCACCGTCCAAAAGAAAATGGTTATCCAAAAACAGAAACCACACAATAAAATAGAATTCAACTAAAAATAATAATAATAATAATAATAATAATAATAATAATAATAATAAAAAACTCGTAGAAAAAGCATGCATGGTAAAAATGTAAAAATTTATTGTAAAATATATTTTTTTAATTATTATTAATTAGGATAAAATTAAAATATATTTAAAATTAATATGTTAAATATTAATTATGAATTAAAAAAATTAATATTTATTAAATATTATGTCAAAAATTAAAGTAGAAATACAATTGTGAAACACGTTAGATTAGTTGCTGGACAGGGGCATCCAGATTCTAATCCGGGGCTGACTGGGCTTCGTTTAAGCAAGAGAGATCGTCAATGCACCTCTTCTATTCTTTAATGCACCCACTTACTGCTCACCGAATTAAAAAAAAAAAACCAACAACAATCAAAACTGGGTGCAATCTGGATGCAATGGCGAAGGCCATATGGGTGGTTTGCTGAGTATGAATTATTATTGTGAGAGAGTCTTTATTTAGTACAGTGTATTACATAACATTAATCACACAGTGAAATTATTTAATTTGAGAAGATAAAAAAAAATTATAAATCAGTGATAAATAAAATAAAAAAAATAAGAATAATAAATATATAATAGTGAAATAAATGTGTCGGAAAATTTTTTTTTGATTATTTTTATTTTTTTAATTAAATAATTATATTATATCACTATATTGATATGGTAAAATTTATTAAGTAAAGAAAATAATATTTATGTTAAAATTTAATTTTATTAAATAATTTGTGAGATTTTATTAGAACTTATTTATGTATGTAATAATATTTTTTCATACATGAGAATGAAATAAAATAAGTGTTTAAAAGAAAAAAAAATTAAATAAAATGATTTTATTATTATGTTAATTATATTAATATAATAGTAGAAAATTCAAGAAAAAAGAATTAAAGAATTTCTCTAATAAGTGGCTAGAAACTGGGCAGAGGTGGCATTCAAGTGGGACTTACTTGATGAGCTGTAAAACTGAAATAACTGTATCAGTTTTTCTTGTTATTTCAGGTGCTCTGTTTCCTGGTTATGAAACAGTGAAGTTGGGGTGTTCCTCGTTGGTGATTTCGAGGGAGAAACACAGATCTTTTGAGGAGAGAAAAGAAGAGTGAATTCATTAGCTGTAAAATTTCTTTTCTGCAATCATTTTCTTGAGTGAAATAAAGTGAAATCTCAGCTGTTCATGTCGTGGACGTATTGGCTTCTTGTATTTGATGTGATTAGCTTTCTAAGATTCTTGTCTTTTCTGTTTGATTGATTTGTACACTCAAGTCTTTGGTCATCAAGTTCTTGGTGAGTTAGTTCAGTCCTTGAAATTAAAGCTTTGATCAATCAGAAAGATTAGGTCCTTGTTTCACGGCACGAGAAGCCCTTCTTTTTCTTCCATATTGACGTACAACTTTGAAGAAACATATGGTCCAGGAGGATACACAACTAATTTTGACAATTTTTCCACACTTGCAAACGTGTCCATCGGTTGCTCATGTCTCTTATTAAATTGAATAACCATTCAAGAGAAAAAAAAAGGAAAATTTCTTGAACAAGAATCTTGGAATGAGTTGGTTGACTTGGTTACTTGCATACCACGCCAATTTGTATTAATATGCCATCCCGGTTCTTCTGTTCATTGAATGTCTCATTAACGTATTGCTGGAGGTAAGATTCCTGCACAAATTAATTTCTATCGCCTCACATACATACATACATACATACATACATACATGATAAATTCATGTAATTTTGTGTTGCTCATAGATACTTTAACAACGTTTATGCATTCTAAATTTTTACCCATTTCATTATTCAAGGGATCCCAACCCTACAATAGCTCAAACCATGGGCATGTGCTCTATATGTAATCGCCACAAGGTTTCTTTGTGAAAGCAGATTCAGTGGTTGCAATGGGAAATGCAATGGATTAAAGACAATGAAGTTAGGGATAAGATACTCAACACGATCCAACAGCTTGCAGATGAACTCTTTAGGCACAAAAAATGCCATCCAAGCCCAAATTAGGGCAAAGATAATCCCTCCTGAACTCTTTTTCCACGACGAAATGTCAACTTGTTACATAATTTTCATTAACCTCCACAATTGATGATGTCCTATCAGCATGCAAATAAGTTGTCAGAAGAATTAAGAAAGGAACAATTGGTAGTCAAGGCTAAGATTAAAAGTTTTGAGAACGATTTGGAGATAGCAGAAAAAGATATACGACAGTTTCAGAAGGATTATGATGATATAATGCAAAGAAGGGATGAAACACACAGGCACATTCTTAATCTGAGGAGACAACAGGATGAGGAGGCAATATATCATCCCCTCAATTTGTAGCTAGGACTTAGATCTCAGTTGTATATTTGTTTAAACATTCCATTCTTCGTCTTATGATTTTACCAAATACGTGACATCCAAGTCTTCTTTTTGTCTCTTCATGACATCAGAAAGACAGATATTGCAGACATGCTTCAGTCTTGGTCGGTGCCAAAGAACTTGCTAGAAATAAAAATGTAGAAGCCCTTGAGGAATTGTCTCTAAGAGAGGTTTGTTGATTGAAACCTTTCAATAGCTTGATATGCAGGTTGACAATTCTCCCTTTTAATATATTCTCATAAATTGGCATTTAATTTTCTGACATGCAGGTTGACAATTTCTCCCTTATAATATCTTCTCATAAATTGGCATTTATTTTTCTGATATGCAGGTTGACTATTTCTCCCCTTTAATATCTTCTCATAAATTGGCATTTATTTTTCTTTGAAAACCAGGTAGATGCTTTCCTCTCAAAGAGGGAAAAAAAAATTAAGGGTTTTAGATGTAACAATTGGAGAAGTATCCTGACAACACATGATACCCACCAATTGAGGAGAGATGGAAGGAGGATGAGGAACCTCAAGTACCAACCACTTATTTCCTGAGGATCCAGCAAATATGCAATTGGCATTGAAGCTAGCTGCAGAGATTGCCGCGCTAGAGGATGTCAAATTATATATAAGTTGCATTTACATCCCATTGAAGCAATGAGGGAAAAAGACAAATGAAACAGAGGAGCCAAAAGTAGTTCAATTTGTATAATCCATAGTTGGCTGTTGGTTTTATCTTATTTGTGCTAATGCTTATTAACTTATATTATATTCTGTTTCCTATCTTAAATAAAAGAAATAGATACACATTGATCTGGTAAAGTAAACGAATTTCTTACAACTGTCCGGTGAACTCTTCTGCTACTTACATGGAATTATTAAGTATTGGGGGCATTTAACCAGAAAACCCCTTTCCCTCAATAGCGTTGAAAAAGGTGAAAATTTGTGAAACTAGGAAAAATGTTGATATTGATGCAGTTCATTTTGCTTTATTAACTTAATGATGAGTGCTCCTTTTTTTTTTTTTTTTATTATGATGAAGGCACAACGATGATCTTGCTAACTGGACAATCGAGAATGTTTTTACATTAATCTGAAATCCAAGCAGGCAATAAAAAGAGATAAACAAAGAATACATCATATATAGATAACAAGTAACTAATAGCATTTGATTTTGCTAATTTACATTATAGTATTAGAGACAGAGAATACAAATACTAACAGGAAAGTAAATAGACTGTCAAGCGACATCAGACCTGAAACTCAATACAGAATTTCTTAACTAATAGCATTTGATTTTGCTAATTTACATTATAGTATTAGAGACAGAGAATACAAATACTAACAGGAAAGTAAATAGACTGACTGTCAAGCGACATCGGACCTGAAACTCAATACAGAATTTCTTGTTTTATTTAAATAGATAGTTGAGCATCAATTCATGCCTCGGAGATCTTCTGAAAAAGAAGAAATCTCCTGGAAAAGAACAGAACTGGATGAATCTTTTGCAAGGCTTTGGAGAAACCCTGGGATTGGAGGTATGCTCACTTCTGAAAGACCCTCAAGAGCTTGAATAACTTGTCCCATGGTTGGCCTGTCTTTCTCATCATCTTGAATGCACCAACAAGCAATTTTGCAAGCTCTGGTGAGCTCTTCTATTACGGCATTACCTTCCAGCCTGTCATCTAACAGGCCAAGAACATTTTCGCTTTTGTAGACAGCATTAGCAACTCGGAGAGGAAAATAATCATTAATCCATTCATCTTTTAACAGGTCTAAGTTTCTCCTTCCTGATACAACCTCTAAAAGCAGCATTCCATAGCTGTAGACATCAGCTTTTGGTGTGATAGGTTCACCTGAGATCCATTCTGGTGCTAGATAGCCTCTGGTTCCTCTCATGGTAGTCAGAACTCTGCTAAAGTCGCGGCCAATGATCTTTGCGAGTCCGAAATCAGCGACTTTTGGGTTGTATTCTGCGTCTAACAATATGTTCTCAGGCTTGATATCACAATGAATGATGCAGTCTCTGCACTGCTCGTGGAGGTAAGCTAGTCCTCTAGCAGTTCCAATTGCAATTTTATATCTGGTGTTCCAATCTAGAATCTTGGCACTCTCTCCAAACAAAAGTGATGCCAGAGAACCATTAGGCATGTATTCATAGACTAGAAATCTTTTTGAGCGTTCTACGCAGATGCCCAATAGCCGGACAAGATTAATGTGTTGGATGATCCCAATGGTCTTCACTTCCGCGCGGAATTGCTTCTCACGACTTAGATTTAGACGTTTGAGTTCTTTAACAGCTACAGCCGTTGAGTTAGGACATGTTCCTCTGAAAACAGAACCGAAACCTCCCTCTCCAATTTTGTCAGAGAAGTTCTTTGTTGCATATTTTAACCCCCGGTATTTGAACAAAATCAAAGAATCTTCCACTGCTTCAAATGTACCGACCGAACCTAAGCATTTCCTCCTCAGAATCACCGCAGTGGCTGCAAAAAGAATAAATAACCCCGCTATTACTGCAGAAGCGATCCAAAAAGTGTTTGTTTTAGCCTTGCCTGGAGTTCTAGTCTTGTAAGATGCTGGAATTCGAAGATGAAAATCTCTTCCAATCCCTTCATCAGGGTCGAGTTGTCGCAGATTGAAGAGAGAATCTGTCCAAATCAAACAGATGTTATCATAAGCAAAAGCATTACATGAACAGTTGCTCAAGCACGCTTGTTCGCACTCTTTAACGGTTCTAACTACTAAAGATTCTGAATTATCTGGAAATTGCATATTGGGCATCACAAGAAACTTGTCCTTTCCTCCAGTGTCACATTCTAAGGGAACTCTCCTCACACAACCATCCGTACGATCTCCCAGTTCCCAATTGTTGTTGATTTTTGGTTCAAATGCTTCCATGCAAACGCAAACAGGTTTTTTCTGCTGACGGCAAATACTAAAAGGGCCGCAGAAAGCATAAACCAGGCACTGTTCTGTCGGTCGCGTCCAGACAACGCTCCACTTTCCCACACCCTTTTGCCATAAGCATTGGCTGTATTCCCCGGAAGCAGCAACCACAAATCTAGTAAAACCATCAGGGACATCAGAAGTGTAAGTAAAATAGCTCTCATTCTCGTTCCAAATTTGAGTGAAATTTTTTACATAAGGAGGAATTAAAGAGATTCTTCCCAATTCCCCGCTATTCCAGTATTCTTTAGACCCATTCCATAGTAATACATGTCTCGTTCCATTTTGCCGTGATTCAAGAGAGAATAGCCCAGGTGCCGGATTTTCTGAGCTCCTCCAGGAAAGTAGGATTTGTTTTTCATTTGTAAGCTTATTATATCCAACCTTTCCATCAGGGAGCCAATTATCAGTTGGGTGATCGAAACTCCGCCAAAATACACTAGATGAATCCAAGACATCTCTCACGACAAAGTTTCCATCATCAAGTAGCTTTGCCGTAGTAGAATTGAGGACCTCCGAGGTTGAATTGGTTGACCATATTACAGACCCACTGTGGTGGTATAAAACTAACTCTCCATCTTCTAAGAGTCTCAACGACGAAGAAAAAGGATCGGAAACAGGTTGTTTTCTATTTGCCACCCAAACAACCGTTCGAGTTGGTAACGATTTATACCATATCCCAATATAAAAATCACGAGAATTACCCGGCGTGAAGAAACCCAGTTCAAATACTTCTCCTGCAGAGGTTAACGTTTGGTTGCCGGAAAGAGGCTGGCCTGGAAAGATTGCATCGGACCCATCGGAAAAGTGGATTTGAAGAAGCAGAAAGTAGAAGACAAGCAGATAACGCCAAGAAAACCAAGTTTTCTGTGCCATTTCTCCTTAAGATTGCAACCTCGAGTTGTTCGATTTGCACTAATGATATATGTAAAATTTTCCTATTCTATAAGCTTGAATATGGAGAACTTTCGTGTTCTATGAGCTTGAAATATTTTCTCTGCTCTCACTCTCTATAGCATGCAGTCCACAAAATTTCCTCTGTTGAGAAGATATGTACAATGGTTATTTTCAGCAAGAGCAGACTTCATACATTTTTCTTCACACGGAGTCTTGATGCTTGACCTGCGCTAGTGCCCGCACCAGCTGGTACAATGGTCATTTTCCACAAGTGCAGATTTCATATATTTTACTTTACACGGAGTCTTGATGCTTGACCTGTGCTAGTGACCGCACCAGCGGTTCTGGTCCCTAATGGCTGGTTCTCCAATTCATCGATGGCACCATTTTCAAAAGTGGGATTTGGACGAGGACCCACGTTAGGTTTTAGTGGAGATAAGTAGAAATCACTTTTGATCTTTATGCGTGAATTGAGAAAACAACACCGAAAGCTCTATATGACGATTTGGGTAACTGAATTGTCTTGTTCGTACGTGTGAATGAGACCGTCTGTCACGTTAAAAGCTATTAAATAACTATTTCAAATTTTTTTTAATTTTAAGTGGTATAATTTTCATTAATAAAATTATTTATTATTATCTAACAAATGATTTTAATAGTTGTAAATATTTTCCAATTTCTTTTCATCTTCTTTCTTTAGTCTGATGTCATGCTGGTCAGTCACAAGTATCTTGAAACCAATTATACATGACACAAAAAATTACCAAAAATGTGTTGCAGAAAACTGGGGATTGCGGGTATTCCCACTTCTGAAATTCCCTCAAGAATTTTCTCCGCTTGCCCCATGGTTGGCGTATCTTTCTCATCATGTTGAATGCACCAACAAGCAACTTTGCCAGCTCTGGTTGGCTCTTCTTCTATCATGGCATTGACTTCCAACCCATCATCTAACAAGCCAAGAACATTTTCTCCATGGTAGATTGTGGTGGCGACCAAGTCAAAACCAAGCACCCCCCACTTCATCAACACCCCAGCTCTCTTGCCACCTACGCATTCACGGAGTTCTATAGAAACCTTGGACAGAAAATGAATAATGAAAATAAGTGTGCCGCATAAAACTCTCTTATTTTTCATTCATTAACTTATGAAAGTATTTATGCAGAAAATAAAAACAAACTTAACTAAAAATCTCTAAAATTATGCAATAAAAATTTAAATAACATGTAAAAAATCAAACTTTTAGCAACTTTTTCAATTTTTTTATTTCAACAAATCTTCAACGGTTGACATCTTCAACTTCTTATTTTCTGCAATAAATATAGTGCATTTTAACACTCCTCCTTGCTATTTTTGTTGGTTACTCCTAATTTTTTTCTCAAAAAATCAAACCTTGCTTTGCAATTGTAATATTGAATTGTATGAAGTTGCTATTGCAATTGGATTATCTACAAATACTTTAGTTACTTCTTCTTGTAGCAGCCTTAAATCAGTCATTAACTTTCTTAACCATCAAATTTGGTTAACTACAGTAGCAGTTGCTGCATACTCAACTTCTGCAATTGATTGAGCAACTACTGCTTATTTTCTTGAACTCTAATAGAAACACTCTGGACCAAGGTTAAATAAGTTATTTTCTTGAGATACTTTTCATGTCTTCATAAGCTCTAGCCTAATCACTACTTGCATATTCATAAAGAGCTAACTCACTTTTCTTTTTGAATTTAACTCCTAAGTTTAATGTCCCTCTTATATATCTCAGCACCCTTTTAATAGTTTTAAGATGCATTTTTAGGGCATAATGCATGAACGTTAAAAGTAAGCTAACTAAGTACATTATATCTGATTTTATCGTTATTAGAAACATTAAACAACCATTCAAACTTTGATAGAAGCTTTCATTAACCATTTTTGCTTCTTTTAAAAAAAATTTCTCATTTTGAGCCAATAGAGTATCCATGGGCTTGCATTCCTTAATTTTGAACTTTCTTAACACTTCCTTAACATATTTTTGTTAGCTAATAAAAATGTCATTTTTTTATTATTGATTTTCATTCCAAGAAAAAAAGTCATCTCATCAAGATTTGTCATCTCAAACTTAACCATCATTTGCTTCTTAAATACCTTTAAAAACTCTATATTGCTCCCCATCACTAGTAAATCATCCACGTAAAATAATACAATAATTATTTCATATTTTTTTTTTACCTTAACATATAGAGTATTTTCAATTAACCTTTTGTTAAAGTCTATGCTCATCAATTTTGCCATACTAGGTTCTTGGGCTTGTTTTAGCTAATATAGATTTTTTTTAAGCAAATAAACCATGTTAAAACTAACTACAAATTTTTCGTGTGGTTTAAAAAAAATTTTTTTTTTCTACAATAAACTATTTAAGAAGGCAGATTTAATATTTAAGTGATAAATTTTTCATTGTCATTGTGCCGTAATTATCAAGAGTAGCCTTATTGTGTCAAACCTTGCTATTGGTGTAAAGGTTTCTAAAAAATCCACTCCAAATTATTATGCATAGCCCTTTACTATCAATCTAATTTTGTACTTGTTTACAATTTCATTTGCCTCTAGCTTTATCCTATAAACCCACTCAACTCCAATTGATTTTTTTATGTAAAAGCCTGTCCACAAGCTTCCAAGTTTGATTCTTACGAATCATCTATATCTCATCATGTGTTGCAATGATCCATTTTGGATCCTTTGCTGCTTGTTCATATCTAGTAAATTTCAGAATTACTACACTACATTTTTTATAAATTTTCGTAAGTGACCTAATCTCTTTCACTGGCAGTTCATCATAACTCTTTTTATTAAGTTTGATTATTTTCTCTTTTATCGATATTTGTCTCCTTGCTTATGCCTTTTCCCAATTCCATTCTGCATCTTCATCAAATGTCATATTTTTACTAATAATAAATTTTTCAATCAGCAGCTGAAAGATTTCGTACCTTTTAATGATTGTGTTATATCCCACTAGTACTCTATATTTTGCTTTTTCATCCAGTTTCCTCTCTTTGCATTTGGAATGTGATTGAACACAAATAACCAAAATTTTTTAGATTTGCTACATAAGGTTGAGAATCATACCATGCTTTAAAATGAGTTTTTTCTTTAACGCTTTTGTTGTAAGTTTGTTCAATAAAAAAATAATAGTGTTAAATGCTTCTGCCCAAAATTTCTTCAGCATATGTTTTTAAAAAAAAACAAACACCTTGTTATTTTCATTATGGTTCTGTTTTTCCTTTCATTCACATCATTCTGCTCATGGGTGTATGAAGTAGTGAATTGATGCTTAATTCCTTTATACTCACAAAATTTTGTAAACAAATCAGTTGTGTTTTTAGTCTCATTGTCAGATCTTATCACTTTGATTTTCAATTCAAACCTTAAATTTTTAGAAGATTGCTATAACTTTTGATTTTTGCTTCTTAAAAAACACCAAACACATCCTGCTAAAATTATCAATGAATATGATGAAATACCTACTTTCATTGAGTGATGTTGTCTTTATTGATCTACATACATCGGTGTGAATTAGTTATAGTTTTTTAGTCGTTCTCAAGGCTTTGTTAACCAGGAATGACTATTTGGCTTATTCCCTAGCTGGCGTGCTTTTCACATGTTGATTCCTTCTCCACTGAATATCATTTCCTTTACCATTTCATTTTTTTGCATGAATTCCAAAGCAGAACTTTGAAAATGTCCCATTCGTTTGTGCCATACATAAGTCTGTGAGCAAGAATATGTGTTAGCTTGATTTTTCTTCTAATCCAACTTAAAACTCTTTTTTTCTCATGCTAACAAAGAACAAAATTGCCCCACTAAAGTCAATAATTTTACAAGTTTTATTTTTAAAAGATATCGAATAGCATTTTTTAAGTAGCTATCTAACACTTGAAAAGTTTTGATCTATTTATTATACAAAAAGTACATCAGTAATTGATTTTTCACTTGCAGAACCTATTATATAAGTAGTTCTATTTTCTTTTACCTTAATTAGTTGATCATTTCCAATTATGACTTTTGATTTTGCAGGCTTGTCAATTCTTGAAAAATTGATTCATCGAATGTCATGTGGTTGGTGTAATCACTATTTATGAACCAAGCATCATTATATGAGCAATTTCTTAGAAAACACGTAGCAATAAACAGTTGTTCCTCCTCTTGTTGATGCACTACCTATACTTGTAATAGCTATTCTTCCTTTTGCTTGTTTCTATAGAATTTTGCAATGTGACCTTTTTCTAACATGATTTACATTCCATATTCTTCCAATACTTTGCTTGATGATGACTTATCTTACTACAGTATTAGCAAGGAGGAAATTTAGAAAGATTATCTCCTTCTTTCCTTTGACTTTTTATGTCCCAAGACTTTTTGCTTTGTTGTCACCAGTAATGGTGTTCTTCTCATTTGCTTTAAAAGCCCATTTTACTATCTCTTCCTGTCTGTAGGCCTTTCTTTGCTCTTAAGCTTGTAATGCATTGATTAATTCTTTCAATGTAATTGTTGACAAGTCTCTTTACTCTTTGAGAAAGAAAATTATGCCCTCAAACCTCTTAGAAAGAGTCACCAATATTTCTTCTATTACCTTATTATCAAAAAGCACTTCACTAAGCATCTTGATTTTGTTGACCATCAACCTGTAAGAATAATCTCTAAAGCCTTCAACTTCTTTCATTTTTTGTATTTCAAATTCTCTTTTGAGATTCAAGATCTACATCTTTCTTATCCCAATGTTACCCTAGTACTCTACCTTAAGAAAATCCCATGCTTGCTTTGTTGTTTCACAAGCCATTACCTTGTTAAAAATGATCTCTGAAACTTTTGAGTGAATACAAGTCTTGGCCTTGTACTTCGTCTTTCTTTCTTTCCTCTAATTCTTAATCTAAGCCAATGTGGAATTTTTTGGCAGCAATGAAATATCATTTGATTCCACCAAATCCCATAGATCATTGACTTGAAGAAACGCCTCCATCTTCATAGCCCACGTTTGATAGTTTTCATTAGTGAAAACTAGCAATGTTGCCATATAATTGTCTCCTGTATTCTCTTTCAAGTTAGGAAAGTTTTAGATTAAAAGGTGTTTTGTTTCCTCAATATAATTCACCCAATGAAAATCACAAGCCTCTTAAAAATAGAGTTCGAATACCACTAATAAGAATTTTGGATAAAATATGAATAACAAATGTAAGTGTGCTACATAAAACTCTCTTATTTTTCATTCATTAACTTATGAATGTATTTATGCAGAAAATGGAAATAAACTCAATAAAAAATTCCTAAAATCATGCAACTGAAATTTAAATAACACGCAAAAAATCAAACTTTCAACAACTTTTTTTAACTTTTAACAACTTTTTTAATTTTTGTTATTCCAGCAAATCTTCAGCAGTTGACATTTTCAACTTCTTATTTTTTACACCAAATATAGCACATTTTAACAAGTTCCTTATGTTGCTCAGCTCATCAAGCCACTTCAGGCTATGGTCATTCTCAACATTGTACTATCAAAGGTGTTAAAGGGGTTAGGTTAGCTCAAGTCCAGCCTAATCTTAGCGAGACCATGATGGACCTAAGTTGGGCGGAAAAATGAAGACACGTTACAAGCTTGAGTGGACTTGCAGGCCTATTTTTTAATATTTTAATAATATATACTATTATTAAATTTATATTTTATAAATAAATAAAATCAAAATATTTTATTCATTTAACTTATTTATATATCAAATAAGTTTATCTCTTTTATTATAAATTAATTTAAATTTATAATATTAATTAAATTATTTTTATATTATTTTTTATTTAAATTATTAAAAAGAAATCGGTTAAACCGAGGGTTAGCCTCAAGGGCCATGCCAGTCTGCAGGCCCTCATGGGCTCATTTTTGGCCCAACTTGGCTCGTTAGACACCTCTATATACTATTGCTCTAGGACCAGCTGCATCTCTGGCATCGCCAACAGCTCTACAGTGCAGCACCAGCAATATTGCAAATGAAAACAAAATCTATTGCATTGGACAACTGTTGAAATTTAGAGTAACCTTGTATAAATATGTAATATTCTCTTGTATTGACAGAACAAGAAAGCAATATACAGTCTACATTTTCACACAGCTGAAAAAAATTTTCTCTGCATTTTGCTATTTTCTTCATTACATTTAACTCACCGGAGAGGAAAATAATCAACAAAACATTTTTCTGATAGGTCTCTGTTTCTCCTCCCTGATATAACTTCTAAAAGTACCATTCCATAGCTGAAAACATCAGCTTTTGGTGTGACATCTTCACCCGAGGTCCATTCTGGTGCTATATAACCCATGGCTCCTCTCATGGTTGTCAGAACCCTACTATATTCTGGTGCTAGACCGAAATGAGCAATTTTTGGGTTGAATTCTGCATCCAACAGTATGTTTTCAGGCATGATATCACAATATGTGATGCAATCTCTGCACTCTTCGTGGAGGCAAGCAAGTACTCGAGCAGTCCCAGTGCAATTTTATATCTTCTTTGCCAATCTAGAATCCCGGCACTTTTTCTGAATAAAACTGATTCTGTAGAACCATTAGGCATGTATTCATATGCTTGAAATCTTTTCGACGCTTCAAGACAAATTCCTCTTAAGCGAACACTATTAAGATGTTTGATTAATCCAATGGTCTTCACTTCTGTGCTGAATTGCTTCTCACGAATTTGACCTAGACATTTGAATTCTTTAACAGCAATGGCAGTCAAATCAGGTAATATCCCTCCGAAAACAGAACCGAAACCTCCCCCCCCACGTTTTTCAGAGAAGTTGTTTGCCCCAATTTTTATGTCCCTGTATTTGGACAAAATCAAAGAATCCTCACTGCAGCTGATCCTGTGCGTTTCCGCCACAGAATTAGCAGTATGGTGGCAAAGAGAGTAAAGAATCCCACTATTGATGCTAGAACAATCCAACCTGTCTTCTGTTAGTCCTACCTGCAGATCCAGTCTGGTAAGATGCCTCACATTGAAAGTGAAAATTCTTCCAATCCTTTCATCATATCCGAGTTGCAGATTGAAGATATCTCCTTTCCAAACCAAACATCTATTATCATAAGCAAAAGCATTGCATGAACAATCGCTCAGCCAGGCTAATTCACTCTTCAATGGTCCAAACTGCTAAAGATTCTGAATTATCCTCGAAGAGCACATTGAGCACACAATAAACCTGCCCTTACCGTCACTTTTTAAGGGCCCTCTTGTCACACAGTCATCTTTTTTATCCAGCAGTTCCCAGTTCTTTCGCATTTTTGGTTAGAATCCTTCCATGCAAACGCAAGGAGGTTTTTCCTGCGGATAGTAAACACCGAAAGTCCCTCACAGGGCAAAAACATGGCAGCATATTTTTGGTCTCTTCGGATAACCTTCCACTTTCCCAAATACTTATTCCATACAAATTGGCTGTATTGCCCATTGGCATCAAGTACAAATCTACCTGAAGTAACATAAGGAGGACCAGTATTAATAACTTTTACCAAATCCCAGCTGGTCCAGTAATCTTCAGACCTATTCCACAGTAAAAAAAAGGACCCTTTCCATATTGTGCTAATTCAAAAGAGAAATGCCCAGTCGCTCCATTTCTGAGCTCCTCCAGGAAACTAGGGTATTTTTTTTTTCCTTTTAAGGTTATTGTATTCAAGCTTTCCACGGGAGCCAACGATCGGTTGGGTGATTGAAAATCTGCCAGAACACACAAGATGAATCCAATGCATTTCTTACGACAAAGTTTCCATCATCAAGAGGTCTTGCTGTAATAGAATTAATAACCTTATAGGTTGAATTGGTTGACCATATTATAGCCTCTCTACGGTTGAGTAAAACTTTCCATCTTCTAACAGTCTCAGAGATGAAGAAAAAGGATCGGAAACCGGCTGATTCCATTTGCCATCAAAACTGCTGTTTGATCTGGTAATTTATACCATATGCAAATATAGTATTTCTGAGAATTGCCTGGTGTGATGAAACCCAGTTCAAATGTTCCTCCTGCAGAGATTAACGTCTGGTTTCCTGAAAGAGACTGGCCTGGGAAGATTGTATGAGAACTTTCGGAGAAACGGATCATGAACGACAGTGGGAACAAGAAAACCAGAAAATGCTGAGAAAACCATGTTTTCTTGCCCATTTCTCTGTAAAATTGAAACAGGCGAGCGGATTGATTGATTTTAATCGTACGTGGAGATTGTGCTCTATCACAATCTCGAAATTCTATTGTCAACAAAATATTTACCCAGTTCAAATAACAAATGCTATATTTTTATGGTTAAGTCTACTCACATTTTTAGACTCAAAATATTTCAATACGACGGAACCTTGATCCTTGACTTGTCATTGCATTAGCTGCTCAACTTCAAATATTTTGGACATTGCTCACGATTTGTCCAGTTTTCAAGAGTTTCCACCACACCTGTGGTTCTTATGACAGAGTGTTCAAAGTAAAATGGAAGAGCACAGTGATGAACTTTCGTTAGCCATAAAATTTGCAATATTTCTTGTTTAAGATAGAGCAATAAATGACACATCAATTCAAGCCTAAGATAGAACAATAGATGACACATCAATTCAAGCCCATAAACCTGAAGAAGTTGTTTCCTGATTAAACATGTCTTTGGCTCATTGTCCGCAAAGTTGTTGGAGAAAACAGGGGATTGGAGGTATGCCCACTTCTGAAACTCCCTCTAGAATTTTAACAACTTGCCGCATGGTTGGCCTATCCTTCTCAGCCTCTTGAATGCACCAACAAGCAACTTTGCAAGCTCTAGTGAGCTCTTCTATAACGGCATTGCCTTCCAACCTGTCATCTAACAAGCCAAGAACATTTTCCCCTTTGTGGAGTGCAGTGGCGACCTGGAGAGGAAAATAATCACCAAAACATTCTTCTGATAGGTCTTTGTTTCTCCTTCCTGATATAACTTCTAAAAGTACCATTCCATAGCTAAAAACATCAGCTTTTGGTGTCACAGCTTCACCCGAGATCCATTCTGGTGCTAGATAACCCACGGTCCCTCTCATGGTCGTCAGTACCCGACTATAGTCTCTGCCAATGAGCTTTGACAAACCAAAATCAGAAATTTTTGGGTTGTATTCTGCATCCAACAGTATGTTTTCAGGCTTGACATCACAATGTATAATGCAATCTATACACTCTTCGTGGAGGTATGCAAGTCCTCTAGCAGTCCCAATTGCAATTTTATATCTTCTTTGCCAATCTAGAATCCCGGCACTCTTTGTAAATAAAACTGCTTCTAGAGAACCATTAGGCATGTATTCATACACTAGAAATCTTTTTGAAGCTTCGACACAAATTCCCCTTAGGCGAACAAGATTAATATGTTGGATTAATCCAATGGTCTTCACTTCTGTGTTGAATTGCTTCTCACGACTTAAATTTAGAAATCTGAGTTCTTTAACAGCTATAGCAGTCAAATTAGGTAATGTCCCTCTGAAAACAGCACCGAAACCCCCCTCGCCGACTTTTTCCGTGAAATTATGTGTTGCAATTTTTAAGTCTCGGTATTTGAACAAAATCAAAGAATCCTCCACTGCAAATGCACCAGCTGAGCCTTTCTGTTTCCTCCGTAGAATCACTATGATGGCGGCAAAAAGAACAAAGAAGCCCGCTATTGCTGCAAAAGCAATCCAAACGGACTTTCTTTTAGTCTTATCTGCACTTCCAATCTTGTAAGATGCCGCAATTCGGAGATGAAAATCTCTTCCAATCCCTTCATCATATCCGAATTGCAGATTAAAGATATCTCCTTTCCAAATCGAACAGGTAGTATTATAAGCAAAAGCATTGCATGAACAAGTGCTCAAGCAGGACAATTCGCACTCTTCGATGGTCCTAACTACTAAAGATTCTGAATCTTCTTGAAAGAGCATGTTCGGCATCACAAGAAACTGGTCCTTCCCACCATTATCACATTTTAACGGCACTCTCCTCACGCAACCATCTGTGTGATCTCGCTGTTCCCACCTTTCTGGCATTTTTGGTTTGAATCCGTCCATGCAAACACAAACAGGTAGTTCCTGCGGATTGTAAACACTGAAAGTCCCGCACACAGCAGAAACATCGCAGCATTTTTTGGGTCGCGTCCATATAAGCTTCCACTCTCCCAAATTCTTTTGCCATAAAAATTGGCTGTATTGCCCATCGGCATCAAGCACAAATCTAGTTAAAGTATGAATATCAGAATCGTAAACAAAATAGCTCTCATTCTTGTTCAGAACATGGGTGAAATTGGTAACATAGGGAGGAACGAAATTGTAAACTTTACCCATCTCCTTGCTTGTCCAGTACTGTTCAAACCCATTCAACAGTATTAGTTGGCCCACTCCATTTGGTTCTAATTCAAGAGAAAAACGCCCAGGCGCCGGATCTTCTGAGCTCTTCCAGGAAACTAGGGTTTGTTTTTCATTTGTAAGCTTATTGTATCCAATTTTTACACCAGGGAGCCAATGATCAGTTGGGTAATTGAAACTCTGCCATAATACTCTAGATGAATCCAAATCATTTATTACAACAAAGTTTCCACTATCAAGAAGCTTTGCTGTGGTAGAATTGATAACCTTGTAGGTTGAATTTGTTGACCATATGACATCCTCACTACGGTTGAGTAAAACTAAGTTCCCATCTTCTAAGAGTTTCAATGATGAAGAAAATGGATCGGTGACAGGTTGTATTCTATTTGCTACCCAAACTACTGTTTGAGCTGGTATCAATTTATACCATATGCCAATATAGTAGTTCTGAGAGTTACCTGGTGTGAAGAAACCCAGTTCAAATGTTCCTCCTGCAGAGATTAACGTCTGGTTTCCCGAAAGAGACTGGCCTGGGAAGATTGCATCAGAACCTTCGGAAAAACGGATCATGAAAGGCAGTGAGAACAAGAAAAACAGAAAATTCTGAGAAAACCATGTTTTCTTGCCCATTTTCATTGCAAAATTGCAGCGGACGATCTGGATGATTGGTTTTTATCGGATGTAAAGACTTTTCTTCTCCTACAAGCTTGAATGCTGAGCTCTACCACCATCTCTGACCTCTATGGTCAACAAAAATTTCCTCAGGTCGAATTACAAATGCTTTTTTTAATTTGGTGAAGTCTTTTCATTTATGAGAACCTTTAGGCTCCAAACATTTTACCACATACGGAGTCTGGATCCCTGTCTTAGTCTCAAACTTAGCTGCTACTGACTCCAAATATTTTTGTCGATTCGTGGGGCTTTCAAGACTTTTTACACACGTGTGGGGTTCTTATTTTGAAAAGTATTATGTTTTCGCTGATATGAAATGGAAGTGCATGGTGATGAACTTTCCTAACCATAGAGAGCAGTGAAAATATTTTATTTTATTCAACATAAGAATGTGGGAATCTCATCAAACCAAGCAACTGCAAACAACTAAAGTTACCAATCTCATTTTAGCCCAATGAGAGATGGAGAATACACAAATTAATTAGAAAATCAGTGATAATAGTTCGGTAAGGTCAGAATCATGCAGTGCTAATTAGTTATGTCATCAGAATTGTCTGCGTTTTAACTTGATATCTTACAGAGTCATTTGACAACATTTTACTATATTAATTTGAGGACGATTGAAACTTATTTGTATTACTTGCAAACTAATTTTATGAGCTGTCAAACAAAGCTTGAATGAACAACCACCCATTAAAATAATCGGTTGTTCCAGAAAACAACCACACGCAATCATTTATCTACTCAGAAAATTCAACGAACAACAACCCATTGAAATAATAACTTGGATGCTACCATGCATAGACTAATGTGAAGTGGGGAAAACTCTAAAGGAAGAAAGAAAATGTTGCCACCACATTCTTAAAATAAATCAACCAATACAAACAGAACATTGACCAGACAATTTATCTCTATAATTCTAATCTGTGTGCCCAGGAGGAAAATTTGACGCATGGAAGGATTTCAAAATACTATTATTCCGTGAAGCAAAATAAACAAATGACCAAAAATACTACAATGTATTGATGCAGTCCAAAAATCCGCAATCAAATTAAGGATGGCAGCCATTCAAGAGTATTCCCTGCAAACATTGGAATGATTTCTCCGAATGAAAATGAGAAAGCCTCTGGTACCTTCCATGGAGTCTTGTTCAATTTAATCTTTGAAGTGTTCCTAGGAAGCCCATAGAAATCTGGCCCATTGAAGCTTGTAAATGCCTCTAGCTTGTCCAGTGCTCCCATCTAAAACAAATAAAAACTAAGGTAAATAATATGAAGAAGTATTCAACACAGAAATCATTGACATGCATCCGAAAATAATTTTGCAACATAACAGAGTATACAAAATGTGCACAAGAACCAGTGCCTAAATATTTGATCAATCTTACACAAAGTCCATCACAAAATACTGTGCTCATAGGTATTGAGACCTAAATCTAAACTCCACAGCCTCAAGTTAGAAATGCAATATTGAATCATTAGAAAAAAGAGGTTAATACTCATGAAAAAAATCATTGAAAAGAATGAGATTACAGCAAAAGGTACCTCTTCAAAGACCTTGGCATACAGTGACAAAGCAACAGGGGCATTGTAAATACCAGCACATCCACAAGGACATTCTTTTCTTTTTTTCTCATGAGGAGCACTATCTGTTCCAAGGAAAAATCTTTTACTTCCACTAGTCACGGCTGAAACGATAGCCTGCCCTAGAAGAGAAACAAGAGAATGAGACCACAGAAAAAGAATTGATAATCAAAAAGATATTGATGTATTCTCACACTAATGAAGTTTTATAATTCATGAGCAAATTAGGCCAATATATTCTAGTAACTGACATTGATAACCCAAAATAACATTTAAATATGTAGCTTATGCACCGAAACACACTGTACAGAAAATATCTTTCTGCTCGCCCTATGTCAGCCAATAATTTCAGACATGGACATGAGTGTGATTGTTATAAGGAAAACAGACAAATTGGGTAATGTCAAAAATTTACCTTGATTTTGATGAAAGAGGACATGTTAAGTCAAGAAGGTCATTGCTCCACAAAGATGGAATAAATAAAGTTTAAAAACCAAATAATAAAAATGCATTAATAGGAAATTGAGTACATTTGCAAGAAGTGTTGAATGGAGCATACTGTGAATCTCTCTTTTGAGTACCGGAAGACAGTAGTTATGAGGTTGCAATCCCCCTTGGAAAAGAGCATTTCTGTTAAGAAGAAGATGCTGTGGAGTAACAGTAGCTGCTACAGATCCTAAGAAATATAACTGAAGTAAGAGAACATTCTAGACACACACACACACACACACACACAAGCAAAACAAGAGAAAGAGGGAGGAGTGAAAGAAATACTGAATGGAAAAACTTCCAAACAAAAATAATTTAAACTTACCTTCTTTGCAAGATTCAACAAACCTAACAGCATCCATAGTGGTTATATGCTCCATGACAACCTTTAACCGTGGAAGCCTTTCAATTAAAGGTTGTAAAACAGTGTCAATGAAGACCTTCTCACGATCAAATACATCAACATTAGGATCTGTAACCTCACCATGAACCTACAATAGAATAGCAAACACAAATGAAAGATGAAAGTTTATTGTTTAGATGTAGTCCAACCGTACCAAGACATCATTAATAAAGAAGTGAAATACCACAATGCAATAATGTAAACCTGTGTTAGGTTTACATTATGTAATCTACCCATCCATGGCTAGAAGTATCTCAAAACTCACATAATGTTAAGTTAGCGCACCCACTATATTTAGACCTTTCACCATTTTAGACATTTTAATGCAAGTCTGTTGTCTGAGAATTAGAGTAAGTGAATACAAACGGGGAGATTAAGAAGACTCTCCACCATGTGCTGACTTCCTATATTTCCTTGATCCCACAAACCTGGCACCGCAGAATAAGATATAGAACTTGAAAGCAAAGTCGTTTAGTTGAGGCTAAATAGTCAATAAGTTACATCTCAAAACAAATTCAGCATTGCAATCAATTAGGACAATAACCCAAAAAAAAATCAAAATCATTATCAAATCAAAACATGCTTAATGTACTTTTAATCATGTTTTCTATTTCCATTTGCAAGGAAAGAGTTGTCAGAGTAACATCCTTCGTCTAATGTGGTGAATAACTGGTATAGAAGAAAAGATGTATTGTCCACCAATCAAACAAGTACTACCAAGGAGCCAAGTTAAAGTTATCTTGATCAAGTAAAATTACCAGCAATGGCATATTCTGCTCAACCATCTCCTCAAGGACTGGTAGACATTTCCCAAAAAGATCAGTAACACCATCTTGAGAATTTGTTGTAGCACCAGCAGGGTACAACTTCACAGCAAATACAACCCCACTTCTTCCTGTCAAAATGATCACATCATTATATAGATTCTAACTTTTAGCTAGAAGAAAAAAGGCAAGGGTAAATAAGAAGTAATCTCCTCTTTCATTGTAATAGCATCATATACATATACTAAATGAAGGAAGAAACATCCATCTGGAAGCATTATAAGTTATATCAGAAACTTCCAAATTCCAGAAACATGTTACTAAACCCTAAGCAACATTCTAACAAAAACGAAATTCATCTTAATCATGGAGCTTTAGGAGATTCCAAGATCAAACAATTGTCACCACCAACTCCAAAAGGTTGATTACATATTTTATTTTATTTTATTAGTCATTTTCATATTCCAAGATTCAGAATTCTATTTTATTTTCAAAAATTTCCCCATAATCTGTGAAAATTATAAGCACATTCACTATCCTATCAAAAGCTATATGATTCAAAGCTGAAAATAACACAGAGGAGCCAGATCAGTATGCAAATAGGCATATATATAATCACCAAGCAAAAGACACTGAGCTTACTAGACAGCAGATCATAGATTGGACTTACTAGCAAGCTTGATCTCATTAGGACTTGTAGTATCTGTCAAATAAAGAGTCATAAGTGGAGTGAAGTTGCTATTGTTAGGCAGTGCTTTCAAGATGGATTCTTGATAAGCCATAGCGGCAGCAGTGGTGGTGATGGGAGGTTTTAAATTTGGCATCACAATGGCCCTCCCAAAATGATTTGCACTGCATGCGGGGTAAAATAGTTATTCAATAAAAATCAAAAACTAATCATTGAAAATGATTTCAAAACATGAAAGCATGCTAGATAAAGGTTGAAGACCTGTGTGGAACAACAGCTTTAAGAAGGTCACCATCACGGAGGTGAAGATGCCAATCATCAGGTTGAGTTATAGTGAGCTCCATTCTCAATACTTTGTGCTTCAACTGCATAGACCCACCAACCTTTGCAACGGGAAATTTCAATGCCTATGATAGAACAAACATCTTAAACAAGCACAAGGAAAATATCAACTAAAGTTGCCAATTACTCTTGTAATATTAGCAGGACATATATCTAAAACGTCCTACTCCTTTCATGTCTCTGATTGAAGAAAATTTAACCACGTTAATGATTTACAAGTTATTGGAAGAAATGAAAAAGGGTCGTTGATTATGTTGATATACGTACATTGCAAGGCGGAACCAAAGTCTTTATCATTCTAAAGACACTCTAAAGCTTGAAAATTTTCTCTGTGCAAGGGAAAATAACACTGTTACTACATAAACAAAGAGTTAACCCCTCTGATCCAACTCAGAATCAGAATAAAAGCGCCAAATTCGATTTATCAAAGTTCAAAGCTGAAAAACAATAACAACGGCCCCAAATTAAAATACCCAATCATCATTTTTGAAGGCTGAGATAAACATGCCCTTAATGCTGCCTAAAGAGTGAAGTGGAGGTTTAGTTTCTTTCTAACAGACACTTATACAAACAGAGAATCCCATAAAAGGAAACGAGTTATATTTATACTTACTTGAATACGTAAGATACCAGCTATCAACTTTGACGAAGGAAAAACAAATTACAGCCAAGCCAAGTGATTGGGAGATGAGAACCGCGAAGAGACGACGAGAGGAGGATAATCAGACGTTGGCCGAATAAACTTGTCGAATCTTTGAAACTTCAGTTCTTTGTATGCAAATTAGCCCACTGCACTACTGTTTTGTTTACTGGCTGAACTTATAATGAGCAAGGCCAAACAAACAGGCTGAGTCTGGCAAAGGTTGATGGACCAATCTGGCCCAGTCTGCTGCCACTTGCAATACACATAGAGGAATGTGCAACAAACTATACTTTGATAAGATATAAAATTCTTTAAATTAATTCTTCTCATTAACCTTCTTTAATTAAATATAGTACTTGTTCAATCAAATCTTCACAATTTGTCTACAATGTCTGAAGGCACATGACAACCTGTAAGATCTTGTCGTCTTTATATCATAGCACAAGCTACAAAGGTTGGTTAATAATTTTATTCGAATTAATGGCAGTGTCATCCACTTGGGAATTTTGTCGAACTGTAGGTGCTCTGAGATCTTGAAAACCTGCCAATCCCCCGGTTCTGTCCCTCCAAAACAGGAGAAAGGAAAACAAACAAAAACAAAACTCTCAACATTCAACAAGCAGTGAGCATGAACATCGTCAAGTATCAGAACTGAAAATCTTTCTCATACATCGTAGGCTACGCCGTCTCAGAAGGTGTCCTAAGATTTTCAGATTTTCATCATCTTGACGATATAATTTCTCAAAATGCAACCAGAGAAACGTAGCGAATTGGTTTTGATCAGACGAAATTAATCATCACCTCTCTTCATATTCACAATTACAAACAAATCAAAAGGGCGAGAATAAAATCAAAATTGAGAGAGTAAGCACATCTCTTAAACACTGGGGAATAACCAAACATGCGAAAAAGACAGAGGTTACGAAAGATGAACAGAACATTATGTTTCATAGGTGGCTTTGAAGCCCTAGAAACGGGAAGCGATGTCGTTCTGGCCGTTTGATAACCGAAATACTATTATAGATGTCCTTGTTGGTTACCGATTTGTGTTTATTTCTGCATATTTACATTAAGGTCCCTTAAATTTGAGGTAAATATGGTTAGAAGTACAAACATTAAATTTCTCGCAACTACTTCTTTGAAGCAAGATTACATGTACAAACAATTATTATTATTACTGATAATATCGGTGATACACATATAATAATGTAACTTGAAGCCGTTCATAGAATAATAAGCTTTGAATGAAGTAAACGATCGAGTTATTAGATGCATAAAACATAGCTTGTAATTTTTCATTTCCTTGTCTGCTGAGAATTACTTTCACATGAAGCTTTGAGTATCATCTCAAATGCATTCTCAATGCATGACTTCAACTTGTGGGCATCAATGAATCCTTTCTCAGCTCCCACAGCAATCCTCAGCTTCCCCATGTAACTCATTATTGATGTGAATAGACTCTACAGTTAATCCCATCAAAAACAGTACTTGTGTAATTTAATAGCTTATTGTCGGCAGTTAAAAAAGCATTTAATTTTCTTGCTATCTTGTATGAATTTAGTCTGAATTGGGGATTTCATTCGCATACCTGAGGAGCACCAACGACCAAAAAGTAGATGCCTTTAATTGGATGATTAGCCAAAGCCATCTGCTCCACTGGCCCGACAACATTTGAGATTGCCATGCTTGTATTCTTTGAGGTTCGATGGATATATCTAGCGACCGCCTGTTACAACATGATGTAATTTTAGGATTTATGATGGACCTAATTAAATTTTCGAATTAGCAGGAAATAAAAAAATAAAAAAAAAGAATTCAACCAAATTTGTCAGAAAACATGCAAGAAAAAAAAAATTCATGTGGTGTGAATGAAACTACGTACGCAGGAAATAGCATCAACCAAGCAATCAATATTACACACCTCAGGACCTCTAAGTTTCTTCAGGATTTCCAAGAGCCTACCAATGAGATAAAAACCTAAAGAGTTCTTCTTATCATTCATGAGTTTTTGTGCTTTCAAGACCATATCGAGAGGATTTGAAGACGTTGTATCAGTTAACTCGGGTATGGGTATATGTAAAAAGGCAAAATGATTTCCCCATGGTGCCTTAGAGTTGTGTTTAACCATATCCTTCACTGACTCATAGCTTCGAGTATCCCTGGTGTTAAGCAGCACCAGTGCTGTAGAATTTGATTTGCTCGAGCCCTGGCTCATTTCTTGCATGTACAACCGAGTTCCCAAGAAGATTATTCCCGTAACAACGTCATTAAATGTCTATTATCAGCAAGTGCTAATTAAACACAAACATTTTGCTGTATAGGATTTAAAGAGAAATAATAATATTGAAGTAAAATATCATCAAATGAATCAGTTGATATAGAGCCTAGCAGAAAATGTTAACCATACCGCACCAACATTGCCCTTAATTTGCTTGATGTGATCAAGAGAGAAAGTCGTTGTTGCTACGGTGATTGGCCGAAACTCAATTCCAGAATCTCCGGATCGTATCGGGATTTGATCATCCTCAACCCAAGTACTCTTTAAAATGCTCCAACAAGTCTCCGATACAGTATTGAAAACAATAGAAAAAGCCCTGGATATGCCACCGTTATTGCCATTCTGGCGCAAACGAATTGAAGGAAATGTCAAGGGAAGAGATGGATTATCAGCTCTTTGTAGACATGAAAGAATAAGTCCTATCAAAGAGTAGCCATCGCCTATCGAATGGTGAAGCTTGAATATTAGAGTAGCAGCTGCTTGGCTTGTTGGATAATTTATTATATGCATTTCCCATAAGGGTTGGCTTCTCGGAAGCTCTTCCATTCCTATTTTCGAAATATAGTCGTGGAGACATATATCATAAAATTCTGGTGACATTCCTGAGGAGGAAAAAATGGGAACCTTTACGTGCTCTTTGATTTTCACTTCAACTCTCTTCCATTGTTTTTCTCCTTTTTCATCTGCGACCTGTTGCCAAATTCCCACAGATAACTAAAACCAACTAAAATCAATTACATATGGAAGTATCAAAGGCATCAGAAAGAGAAAGTACCATAACGGAGGAGATACGAGGGTTGACGAGATTATCAAGTGCATCCTTAACAACCGACAGAACTCGAGAAACATCAATAGGCACTTCCGATTCCAGAACACTAAGAATAGAAAGAGAAAGAGCAGAGCTGCTCAAGTACTGTCCGGTAGGGCTTACAGGCTCAACTTCTTCTTCCTTGAGCTCCATTGATACTTATTTTTGTGTGTCTGAGCTTCTCTTTCTGTAACCACCGAATGTATTCTGTATGTCTAACCGCAAAGGGAAATGTATTCGTAGAAGCATAAATATTAAATTAATATAACAGTAAAATCAACGTTGCGATAAAAATAGTAAAGTTATAAAAATTTTTAGAATTTTAGGTAAGATACTCTTATCGCATTATTTTACAGTGAATAATAAATTCACTTACTTAAATCTCTCTCTAGTCACATTTTTTTATACGAAAAAAATAAAAATCTATTATCCCCTTACAAAAAAATTTGTTAAGTATTTATTTTTAAAAGTATTATAAAATTTTAAAGCAGTTTATATATGAAGGATAAATTTTATTAATTCAGTATAACGATAATATAGATTATTAAAATGTACTTAGACATTGAATGAAAATTATTTTTACTTAAACAGATAAGAGTAAAGTAAAATTATTTTTTGAAATCAAAATAACTTTAGGTAAACGTAGCTTTAGTTAACTCAGTTCTAGCTACAGTAGAAAAGCAAAATAATTGGCCCATGGTGCCTTGCATCAGGTTCAACCATATCATTCTCTGATTCATAGCTTGGGAAAATAGAAAGTGACTATGGCGGTCAGAATTGAAACACAATGGCAATCACAATAAGTGGCCAAATGAGTTGGATAGAGCGTGTCTAAAAGGCTTTCATTGTATAATCACCAGTACCACAATTCTGTAATCAAACCTCATTTATGCGATGACTAAGAACTCATTGATAATTAAGAATTAATTAATAATTAATTAACAATTTTTTTTAATTTTTAAGATATATTTTTAAAAATTATTTTCTTCTTCAAATTTTATTTCTTGCATTCTTGACGTTTAGATTTTAATTTTTAAGATATATTATTTAAAGAAGAATTTGCATTTGTCAGTTAGTCATAAATCATTCGGAATGCTAAAACTGATGGGCTAACAACACAAAATTCACGCACATATCAATTATGTCACAGTGAAACAGATAAGCGAAATTGCTAGCAGTTATTTGGACAGCTCCAACTAATTGTTGTTGCATCAATTTTACTTGCAGTTGAAATATTAATGAAATGAAAAGTACATTTACATCATCCGCTGTCCACTGACGGAAATCTGATTGTGATGAGGCGCCATTTTCGTTTATTTAATGTGGTTCACAGCCAAAGCCTACACTAACCCCATTACCGCAACCGGTCATTTCTTGAAGTAAAGGGTCCAGTACTACCCCAAAGAGCAAACAGTCCAAGATGGTGCCCCGGTATTGTTGTTATCATCGTATAAGTAATAATTTTCAACCATTTCCTCGTTGTTGCACTAGTTCTTTGAATTTATTGCCAGTATAATTTAATTTTTCTTAAATGCTGAGTTCCAACCTCGTCTAAGGCATTCAATTTTATGACTCTGTCCCTTTCATTCATTCTCAACCACATACCATTGATTTCTAATTTCTTCCCTGCATCTCAGAGAATTAAATACTGATCAAAGAAGTACACAACATGCTACACCAAAAAAAGATTAGTTAATTCAATGAATATCATGAAAAACAACTCATATGACAAATCTTCCGTCGACTTTCAATAATATTCTGATTGGAAACAATCTAGTATTCGGAGGTGCGTTTGAAAAAGTAAGAGATCGATTCAATATAATAATAACAGTAGTTTGAATACGTGAATTGGTTGGATTATCGTCTGAGAGGAATTTGTCTAAGAAAGGAAGTTCATGCATTACTTGATTTTGCTGCTTCAAGCATAATCTGAAAAGCATCCTCTATGCTTGATTTGAACTTGTGGGGATCTATGAAGCCTTTTTCTGTTCCCACTGCAACCCTCAGCTTTCCCGTGTAACTTATCATTGTAATCGTAAGACTCTACATCCATTCAAATTAAACCATGCATCATACATATAAAAAAGAAAGCATCATGCAAAAATACTTAAATGAAGAAAGTAATTTACCTGAGGAACGCCAACCACCATGAAGTACAGACCTTTGACTGGATGATTAGCTAAAGCCACTTGTTCTAGCGGTCCAATCAGACTTGAGATCGTCATGCTCGAATTATTTAGTGTACTGTGAATGTATTTAGCTGTTGCTTGTTACAACAAGTTCATGCATATGCATTATCATTAATTATCATGGGCATACGCTGCTGGCCAGATTATATAATCAATACAACATAATCTCTTAATGTATGCATAGTTGAGAGGGTCCATAACATGAATGCAGCTTTAAGTGCAGCTAATGAAAAATTTATTAATTTATACCTCGGGACCTGTAAGTTTCCTCAAGGATTCCAGAAGTCGACCAGTGAGGTTAACTGCCAGAGAGTTTCTCTTTCTCTTGATTATTTGCCGTGCTTTCAGGACAAACTCAAGTGGGTTCGATGATTCAGGTTGGGTAAAGTCTGGTATTGATACATGCAGGAAGCCAAACAGGTTCCCCATGGCGAATCAGCATCAGGTTTTACCATCTCTCTCACTGACCTGTATGCCCTAATATTCCTTGTATTAACCAACACCAATGCTGTAGGATGTGTATCATCTTTGAACTTTTGGGCCGAAGCTTGCATGTACAGTCGAGAGCCCAAGAAAATTATTCCACTGATTACGTCGTTTATTGTCTGTTGAAAAATAAAACATAAAGAAAATCTTGACAAATAAAAATAGTTACCTTCATTTAATTCGTTTTCCTCACTAAACTAATGTGACACGTTCATGATGAACAGGCCCAACAAATTCTAAATAAATATGAAAGTGTTTATATTTTAATCCCAAAAAAGTTAAATTTACACTTTGACCCCTAAACGTTTTAATGCATGCATGTTGACCACCCAACACTGCAACTCTAACTCTGGCCCTGAATTATGGTTTATGAATGGCGATGCAAGTATGAAAACAGTTGCTTGTTATTATCCACGGATGTTAGACTCGCCTGTATGTTCATTCCTTCTCCCTCTCATCATGTCCACTTTCTTCTCCACTTGTACGAGCGAAAATGCTACAATTGACTAATTTTACTATTGTTAAGAAAATCGAATAGCAATGTAATAATTGAGACATTTATTACGGTATTGTAATATCGACCCTCCGTTTGGACAACGTGTTGCAATTAGACACCACATTCTTTCAAAGTCCTTGATCAATGGGAAGGACGAGGAAACATGCACTCATTCACCTAACTTTCATGGGGAATGAATTGACTTTTCTTCCATTGATTTTTCCCTTTAATTAATTAAGTAATTGTTTTTCTCTTCAACAGCGTAGAAAGATTTGAAGCAATTATTGATATTTGTGTGTGTATATGTAATTGTAAATTAGTTGGAAATTTGTGTATGTACATATTCTGCTTCTGAGATGACTGGAATCAATTATTGATGTTGTCTATAGTAGTTTAATGATCGAATGGCCCAAAAGGAAGCAAAAAGAGGAAGATATGTTATAATAGAAATGAATTGCATGTGCTAATCTTTTAGCATGTCTATTGAGGGAGAAATTTTAGCATGAAGTTTTGAGCATCATCTCGAATGCAATCTCTATGCATGACTTCAACTTCTGGGAATCAATGAAGCCTTTCTCTGCTCCCACAGCAACTCTCAGCTTTCCCATATAACTTGCTATTGTTACGCTCAGACTCTGCAGTTCCATCAAAACCATGCATGCAAGTTAGTTTTCAGCTGTTAGGAAAACACTCTTTCAATGAGCAGACTTGCACCGTTTAGTAACTAGTTTTGACATACATGAGGTGCACCAACCACAGTAAAGTAGAAGCCTTTAATCGGATGGTTAGCCAAAGCCATCTTCTCCACTGGCCCGATAATATTTGAGATTCCCATGCTCGTGTTCAATAAAGTTCCATGGATAAATCTAGCAGCTGCCTGGTAATCCACCATGACAAGTTAATTAGGATTAATTCAACTATGCCAAAAAAGAATGAGCATTACATTTCATCTGTCTCTTTGTTGAAAAGAAAGAAGAAAATAGATGAAATAAATAAATCCGTCTCAATTAATTTGACAACTTAAAAAAAAAAAGAAAAAGAAAATTGGAGGTTCATGTCAATAATAAGGGCATGATGAAATGATAATGAGGAACGAGTACCTCAGGACCTCTAAATTTCTTCAAGATCGCCAGAATTCTGCCCGTGAGGTAAGAAGCTAAAGAGGTTTTCTTGCCGTTAATGATCTGTTGTGCCTTCAAGACAAATTCGAGAGGATTTGCAAACGGAGCATCATCAGTTAACTGAGGTATGGGCACATGCAAGAAAGCAAAATGATTTCCCCATGGTGCCTTAGCATTAGGTTTAACCATATCTTTCACTGATTCGTAGCTTCGAAAAGCCCTGGTGTTGAGCAACACCAACGCTGTAGAATTTGCTTTGCCGGAGCCTTGACACATTTCTTTCATGTACAACCGAGTGCCCAAGAAGATCATTCCCGTAACAACGTCATTGATTGTCTGTTAATATCAAGAAAGTTACAGTAAAACTCATTAATGAAATGTTAACTTTGATATGAAATATATTTCAGAATGATGCTGGCGGTACGACGTTGCTTTTATTTCATCTAGCTTTCATTTATTATAGTTAAATGATATGATATTAGAATTATGATTATTTCCTTGTTTTTTCTGTCTTTAATTTTTAATAAAATATTAATAAATAATATAATTAAATAATTAATAATTTAAATTATATTTTAATAATATTAATTATAATAAATTAAAATTCGCCAATTAACATCTTATTAAAAGTTAATGATAAAGAAAATTAGGAAGGAATTTTAATTCATAATATTAACATATTAATTTGTATGCAAAGAGTTTGTATTGGCTGATGTTACTAATTTCAAAATATAAAATGAAAGTAGTGAACCTTACCGCACCAACTTTTGTCTTAATTTGTTTGACGTGATCGAGAGAGAAGGTCATGGTTGCTAGTGTGACTGCTCGGAACTCAACTCCAGCATTTCCAGATCGTATCGGGGTCTGATCATCTTCAACCAGAGTGCTCTTTGTGATGCTTCGATAGAAATCTGATAGAGTCTCAGAAACGACTAATAAAATTTTTGACACGGTACTCCTGAAAGTGCTGTTATTATTGTCATCGTTCCAGTTCGGAGAACAACGAGCGCTAGGTAATGACAAAGGAAGAGAAGGATTATCAGCTCTTTGTAGGCAGGAAAGAAGAGCTCCCATCAGAGAAAATCCATCGCCAAGAGAATGGTGAAGCTTGAATATCACAATACCAGCTGCTTGGCTTGTAGGATATTTGATTATATGGATTTCCCACAAGGGCTGGCTCTGTGGAAGCTTTTCCATTCCTATTTCCGAAATATAATCATCGAGGTACTTATCGTAAGCTTCTGGTGACAATCCAGAGGGGAAAAGGGGAACGTGTATGTGGTTTTCAAGCTTCATTTTGACTCTTTTCCATTGTTTTTGTCCATTTTCGTCTGCAACCTGTCGACAAATTGCCACACAGCTTAGTGCGTACTATAATACTGAAGTCCAAATGCACGTATGTAGATCCAAACATTGGCCAAAAAAACATCGATTAAATATGATTTGATATCACGTCAAACAATCTTTACCATTAAGTGATTATAACAGACAAAAGATCTAACCAACAGTATTTAAGCTCTTAACATGCAACGACAGAATACCATGATAGAGGAGAAACGAGGGTTGATGGGAAGAAAAACGTCCTTTAGCAAAGTCATAGTTGGAGAATCATCAATTGGTACTTCTGACTCCAGAATACAGAGAATGGAAAGCGAAAGAGCTGAGCTGTTTAAGTACTGCCCAGTGGGGCTGACAGGTTCTAATTCTTCTTCTTCTTCTTCTTCTCCCTTGAGCCCCATCATAGTTTTGCGTGCTTGATTTTCTCTTTCTGCTTTTATAGTCTTTTGACTGATTACTAATAGAGCTCGATCGCATCGCATTATAGCGACGATGATTGAGTCACATGCCAAATAATACTTCCCTCAGCAAACAGCCACAGTACAGTATAATTACAGTTGGATATCAGCTGTCACTTAGTCCAAATTTGACAATTTGCAGAAGGTCAACTTTAAAACCAAGTGAAGATTAAGAACTAATTCAGAGTACGATGGTCACTCTTAAGTATCTTAATATATTTTCTAAAAATACAATATTAAAAGACCTATTGTAAATATTTACTGACAGCTAATATTTATCATTAACTATTTCTTTTTTTAACCAATATATGGCACTGTAGTTTATCCCGAATTTGACAAAAGTGAGCAGCCATTTGAGAATAAGAAGCTAGCTGTAATTTCTGTAGTAGGTTAGTTCGAAACTGTTGTATTCAAATATCAAGTAGCCCAAACAGATGCAAAAAGAGGAAGATATATTATAATAGCATTTAATTGCATGTGTCAATCTCTTAGTGAGGGAGAAATTTAGCTGAAGTAGTTTTGAGTATCATCTCGAATGCAGTCTCTACGCATGGTTTCAACTTCTTGGAATCGATGAAACCTTTTCTGCAAGCAGCTTCATGCCAAAATTTCACCCGTTTATCGGCAAACAGTGACTATGCCAGGCGGAAAGAGAACACTATATAGTATGATTACTACTATTTTGATCTCCATTATAGTTTTGCTTGCTTAGTTTTCTCTGTCTGTTTTCATAGTTTTATCACATGATTAATAAAGCTCGATCGCATCCCATTTTGTCGACAATGATCGAGTCACTTGCCAAATACTATTTCCCCTCAGCACACAGCCATAATACAGTATCAGTTGGATATCTATCAGCTGTCAATAAAATCAGTACTTGCCATTCATAAAGATCACAATATGGTTGGCTACATTATCTTCTTCTTCTGCTAAAGGACAAACGTGCTACTTAAAGAATTCAAAAGAAGTGGGGTGTATTTAATATTTTATCTAACCTTTCAATTTTTACACGACTCTTTCAATGACAAATTCTTTTACTTGTTTGTAGTTATTCCATTAGTCAGCAATTTGGTGGCTTTAACGAGTACGCAAGATAAGCTTCACATGCTCTGCAATGGGCATGGTCTTCCAAGTTAACGACAGATCACAGAAACTTTGGTTTAGCTTTCACGTCTTGTACATTGAAATTATCTAGATTAAGACCCTACACATCAAGGGGAGTGAAAAGTATTTTGTGAAAAAATGAAATATTCAATTTAGTAAATTAAAAAATATTAAAATTTATTACGTTCTAAATGAATAAATAAGAATAAATCTCTAAACTATATAACCTATTCCTACCATAAACAAATTTCAATAATACATTCAATCAAGATAATTAATAATACAATTAAGTAAAGTTGTACACAAAAATTTGATAATAAAGAAAAATTTTACAAAAAACTCTTCACATAATAAAAATCTTTCGGATTATCTAAAAGTCATCTAAAAAATTCATTAAAAAGAGAAAGTTTATAATTGGTGATTTTATTCAAGAGAACTTTTGCAATCCTAATAATTAGAACTCTAATTGTTTCGTATCTTTATGAATCTATGAACAACTGGTTCCAGTTATCAACACTTTATAAAACTCTAAAGACTCATAGTTAGTTTTTTTTTTTTTTTTTTGTAGAGAGAGAAAGTTTGATGATTATGACTTTCAAAAATAATTAATCACAAATCACAATAATCAAGATAAGATTTATGATTATAGAAAATAAATTAGGCTAAAAAGGCTATAAAAGACTTTAGAGGATGATCTAAGCTCAAAGAAAACGAAAAATACAAAAATAGTCGTCCCAAAACCCTAAACTTGCAACTTGATATTTTATATTTTTTACAAAAATATTCTAGTGAATGTCCAATGATGGTCGAGCAGTCTGCCTAAGTAAGATGATTGCTCAAGCGAGAATCTAGTGGGGGCCGAGTGCCAAGCTCTTAGAAAGCATTCGCTCGAGTGCCAATCAAGCGTTAATTTTTTAGCTTTAATTCTTTAAGGTTGCTTGAGCACTCATCAAACCTTGCTCAAGCACTAGGCTTTTAAAACTCATCCAATGACTTCTCCTTGATGCAATCAAACATTTATCATCATATAACTCTGGAAAATATTTAAACACTAAATTTTATTCATAAATGAGCTAACTTAAATATTCTAACTAACATATTAGTTGCTTCTCCTTAAACATAAATTATTGGAATGCTTTCCTGTGGAGTGCATTATTTTCATATCAGTTTTTCAAAAGCTAATGAAAAACTATCTATTTTAACAAATTATATATCAACAAGTGATTACTCTGCTACATGCACCATTAATCTTTAGACGTTGCTTCAATCATTGTTGCAACAAATTGATAAGACAAGACATAAGATAAGTGAGACCAACGAGCTACAATTGAGCTGTTTGAAAAATGAAAAAGAGTAATATTAGGTACATAAATTTTTCTACTATATCAAAAAAAATTCCTAAAAGAAAAAAGAAAAGAAAAAGAAACAAGAGAAAATTAATTGCATATATATTATCTTACTTATACATATGCACTCCATTATTAAATCACAAGCTTAATAAAGTAATTAAATGTGATAATTAGTAATAAGCAATAGTTACTAAATCCTGTCAAGATGCTTTAAGACATTAACTGTAGCTACAAATAAAATTCAAAGATAGTTGTTATATATATAGGAAGTTACTTTTCATAACTAGGTGGCGTTATCAATCATACAAATATAATAATGAAAATGTTATGTATATAAGATGTTTAACCTTTCACAATATTCATATGACAGTGCCTATCATGTACTCATAATAATAAAATAAAAGGTTTAGTCTTCCATTATATTTAAGTGGTAGCACTTACCATATAATAATATTATAACTAAAGATGAAAATAATTAACACAGGTTTTATGTGAAAATTTTTTCAAATTAATTGGGATAAAAATTACAAGTAAAATAGAAGAATTCACTATAAAAAATAGGGTTACAATTTTTTTCTCAATACAACTCTTTTAAATATTTTAAAAAATATATTCAAATAAAATTTTAATAATACTATGAGAAAAACTAAGAAGCTATAAGAAGGAGAATGATTGAACTGGGATAGATTGGCATATAGAAATTAAAGTGGGAAAATCGCTTATTTATAATGATAATCGGTTGCACTTTTGCTTAAATTTTTAATTTTCACCACCTTAAGTTATTGCCTTCCTTTCCAATTGCAGTGAATTTAATGTCAGTTTTGGTTTTTACCTGCCATTCAATCCAATCATGCAACATTTCTCTAATTTGAAGACTTGATTGAGAATTAATCATGTCTCCAAGCCATTTTTTCTATCTTTTCATTCCAAGCTCTTTACATTTCTACTAGGTTATATGAGGATTAGCACTATTAAACTTATTAATATTAACTACCTTAGTCAAAATATCCACTAGGTTATTTCTAGTATGCATCTTTTGCTTGTATACACTTTTATCTTCCACCACTTCTTATACAAAATAAAATTGAACGCTTATGTGCTTTGTCCTTGAATGAAAGGCTGGATTTCTTACAATGTACAAGGCACTCTAATTGTCATAAAATAAAGTCATCTTCTTCTATTTGTGCTCAAGTTCCTCCATAGGTTTTTTGATCCAGATTTCTTCTTTGCATGCTTGTGTGGTTGCTCTGTATTTTGCTTTTGTTATAGATAATGCTACCATAGTTTATAGTTTTGAAACCCAGTTTACAACTTTTTTTGTAAATGTAAACATATAACTAGTAATGAATTTTCTTTTATCAATATTACTTGTAAAATCTAAGTCTATGTAGCCTCTGATAATAAAATTTGTTCCTCCATAACATAATAAAGCATTTGAGGTCCCCTTAACATATCTTAAAATTCTCTTCATAACATTTCAATACTTTTTGTTAAGATTGATCATAAATTCACTAATTGCTCCCACTGCTTGTGCAATGTCTTATATTGTACATATCATGGCAAACATTAAGTTTTTCATTGCTAATACACATAATTGAGGGTAATTCATAACTCACAAAAAAAGCAATAGATATTGGCTTACAATCTTGTATATTAAAACACCATAAGATTTTGTTTAACTAATTCTTTTAAAAAAAGCTAAATTTTTTTTTTGCTTTTTCTGTCTCGATGAATCTGCATTCCTAAAATCTTTTTTATTAGTCCCAAATCCTTCGTATCAAACTTTTTAACTAACTATGCCTTTAATTTTTGGACTTGATTTTTGTTAAAGTTTGCTATTAATAAGTCATTTACATATAACAATAGAATAATGAAATCATTATCACCAGACCTCTTCAAATATGTATAATGGTTTAAATTTAATCTGTTATATCCAAAACTAAAAGTGAAGGAATCAAATCTCATTGACTAACACTTTGGCGCCGACTTGAGACCATACAGAAATTCAATCAACCTGTAAACTAAATTTTCTTTTTATTTTTCTGCAAAACCCTCTAGTTAGAGCATGTAAATTTCTTTATTAAATTCTCTATAAAGAAACACAATTTTCATATTTAGTTGGTCCAAATGTAAATCAAATATAACATACATAGTCAAGACTACTTTGATTATAATGAACCATGCAACAGGTGAAAAATCTTATTAAAATTAATGTCTTTTTTCTAAGCATACCCTTTGATCACCAATCTTGCACGATACCACTTTACTTGATCATTGTTATTCGACTTAATTTTGTAGACCCATTTATTTTCAATGGTCTTTTTTTCATGTGGTAGTAGCAGTAGATCCCAAATCTTGTTCATATGAAAAGTTTCAATTTTATCTTGCATTGTTGTCATCCACAAAGATACATCCAAGCTACTCGTTACTTTTTAAAAAGTTGATAACTCTTTGGTCTCTGTTAAAAGACAATATGTAATATTGCCCTTCATAATGTATTTTGATTATCAAGATGGTGTTATTCTCTCACTAGTTGATTGTTGAACTTCTGTAACTGTAGACTCAATAGATTTTTCTTCGTGCTCTGGTTTTACTTTAGAATGATCTTCATATTTTAATTTTTCTTTCACCTGAATTGTAATAGTATCTGATTCTTCCTCTTTGATGTTATCATCACTTTTTTTTTACAATTTATCTTCCACAAATATAACATCTTTACTAATGATTAGCTTATAAGTAGTGGGGTCTCACAAGCGATATTCCTTTACTTTATCAACATATCCCAAGAATATGCATTTTTAGATTTTGGATCCAACTTCATTGTTTCTTAGGACTTATACATCACATACATAAGACTTTCAAGCGTATGAAGGTGGAATAGTTAACTTGCTTGCCAATTTGCATCTCCATTAATGTCTTTAATTCGATTACTATTGATGGTGACTAATTTATCAAATAAAAAGTGATATTGACTATTTATATCCAAAATAACTTAGGTAACTTTATAGTTCTCAATATTACTCTTGTTTATTTCAGAAAGGTTCTATTTATCAACTCTGTCACTCTATTTTGCTGAGGAGTATATATTGTAGTGAACTGCCTTTTAATACTTTTTTATTGACAAAATGCATCAAATGTGTCATTGGTAAATTATTCTCTGTTATTAGTCTTGAAACACTTCACCTTTTTTTTTTTTATATTTTAGTTCCACCAGTACTTTAAAAACTTTGAATATTTCAAACACATATACTTTTCTTTTAACTAGATACACCTAACATCTTTTATAATGGTCATTAATGAAAGATAAAGTATTTTGCTCCTTTTAAAAACACAAATAGTACTTGTTAAATGTCTGAATAAGTTAATTTTAAAATATTTTTACTCCTAAAATTAGATGTGCTGAACTTTAATTTGTGATACTTATTAATAATACATTACTCGCAAAATAGTATAGACACCATTTTGAGATTAGAAAGTAATTTTTGTTTGGAGAGAATCTTCAAATCTCATTCTGACATATATCTAGGCTTTTAATGCTCTATCATTGTAGATTCTTCTCCAAAATTTGTTGATGCAACCAACGTCTATCCTTCTTGTAATATTTCTTCTTGTAGCATATATAAGTTTGCAGTTACTTTCTCTTCTTTCATAACCACGAGTATGCCCTATAGTATCTTTATGATCCTATTTTGAATATAGGTTTTACACCTAATCCTATCCAATTATCTTAGAGATAATAAATCCTTTTTGAAGGCGTTCGCATGTCGTACCTCTTGGATGATTCGAGTCAGATTATTGTGCATCTTTAACTTGACGGTCCTAATACTAGCAATCTCAAAGGCATGATCATCTCTTATAAACACAGATATTTCAAAGATAGGTTTATATTAATGAAACTATTTTCTTCGATAAGTCATGTGCCATGTTGTTGCTGAATTCATAAGCCAAATATTAACAAACTTCTTTCTACCGTTAGTGATTGTTATCGTCTCACTATACAAAATTTCTCTATTTTCATAAGTACTTACTATATTTTCTTGAGAACTTGTATTTGCTTCTACATTATTCTTGTTCTTTCAACACTCTTTCTTCACATACTCGACTTTGCTATGACTGTAATATTTAACTTTCGTTTTATTTTTGAATTTTGATCTACCATGATTTTGACTTTTACTAACGTCATGCTTCATTGACCTCCCTATCGTTACTGGTAAAGCCTTCGCTTATTATGAGCTTACCAACATATCTTCCTTATTTTTACCCATGTTTTCTTCTTCTAATACAGCTATAGCTATATTATCAAAAATGGGATTGTCAAAGTAAGTATTTTGAATTAACAAATTGATGATGAGTTGATCATACAAATCTAATAAACTTTGAAGTAAAAGCTCTACACATTCATTTTCCTCTATTTTATGATCCAATATTGTGAGTTTAGAAAATAGAGTTTTTAAGGTGTTGATGTGCTTTGTTACGGTTATTGATTCTTACATTCAAAAAGTGTAAAACCTCTCTTTTGAAAAATTTTATTGTGAAATAATTTTGCCTCGTACAATTTTGTAAGAATATCTCATATCTCCTTTATTATATTATTTTCTTCAAAACTTGATAATACCTTATCAACTAATCCCAAGTATATATCAACTATTGCATCCTCATTCATTTTATTCCACTTATCATCTGTGATATTTATTAGTCTATTTTTAATAACTATCATAAATTTGTCTTTTCTCACAACTGCTTTCATCTTCATATTTCACAATGAGAAATTACTTCCGTTGAATTTTTAAATTTCACACTTTACCGTTATTGTCCCAATCTACTAGAACTAGCACTCACTATTTTACGTATATGTAAATAATGCCATGTACTTGGATAGTATCTCTATGAAAGAGTACAATAACCTAGTATTTTGATACTCTTGTCAGGATGTTTTAGGACTTTAACTACAGTTATAAATTAAATTTAAAGAAAATTATTATGTGTATAGGAGGCTTAATTTTCTATAATTAGGTAGGGTTATTAACCATACAAATATAATAATAAAGATATTATGTAAATAAGATACTTAACTTTTCATAATATTTAAGTGATAGTATCTACCAGATAAATATAATAATAAAATAAAAAATTTAACCTTTTATCATATTTAGGTGATAATGTTTACTATATAATAACAATATAATTGAATATAAAAATAAATAATACAGATTTTACGTAAAAAAAAATTTAAATTAATTAGGGTAAAAATTATGAATGAAGTAAAAGAATTTATTATAAAAAATAAGATTATAATTTTTTATTTAATATAATTTTTTAAAATATTTTAAAGAATATATTTAAATAAAATTTTAATAATATTATGAAAAAAATTGAGAAGTTATCGAAAAGAGAATGATTAAATTGGAATAGATTGGAATATGAAATCTGAAGTGGAGCAGCTGCATATATATATATGGACACTGAAAGCACTTTTGCCCAATTTTTTAATTTTCACCGCCTTAGATTGCCGGCTTCCTTTCCAAATTGCAGTGCAATTTAATGTCGGTTTTGGTTTTCATCACCGTTCAATCCAATCACGCAACAAATCCCACTCAGCTGATTAAGGAGGATTTTAATTAATTTATTTAACATTCAATTTAAACCTTTATTCTTTCAGTAAGAGCTCAACATAAATACTCTGATGCTTAAATAAGTCCCACCACGTATGCATAATACCAATAAGCCTGAATATTCCTTCACCAAAAATTTGGGTCGTGATCATCCTGAAGTTTTGCTGGAAAGAGTTCAGGATGTAGCATTAAATATCATTTCAAAGGCATTTTCTATGCATGACTTCAACTTCTGGGAATCAACGAAGCCATCTTCTGCTTGCACAGTAACCGTCAGCTTTCCCATGTAGCTCACAATCGTCACTGCAAGACTCTGCAAAACGTTAAAATTCAGTATGCGTTAATGAAACTTGTACTAGTTTTGCCCAAAAAAAAAGAAAAAAAAAAAGACAATTAATTTATACCTGAGGTGCACCGGCGACTACAAAGTAGAAGCCTTTAATGGGATGATTAACCAAAGCCATTTTTTCCACTGGCCCTACCATATTTGAAATAGTCATACTCGAGTTCTTCAGTGTGCCATAAACATATTCTGATGCTGCCTGTAGTACAAGTTAAAATGAAATTGATAAATTTTATCGTTCAATCAATCAAATACTCAAAAGGAAACATTGACTATTACATTCAGTCTGCACTTTTAGCTCTTTGTTGGAGATCAATTCTTAAATTTTTATTATTAGAGAATTAAATGATATAACTCTCACTGGCCCAGAATAATTAACAATATTCCGCACCTCAGGGCCTCTAAATTTCTTGATAATCTCCAGAAGTTTGCCAGTTAGGTAAAAGGCTACAGAGTTTTTCTTGCCATTCATGATTTGTTGTGCTTTGAAGACAAATTCGAGGGGATTTGTAAGCGTAGCATCGGTTAACTCAGGTATGGATACATGTAGGAAAGCAAAATAATTTCCCCATGGTGACTTGGCATCAGGTTTAACCATATCCTTCACTGATTTGTAGCTTCGAGATACCCTGGTGTTGAGCAACACCATTGCTGTAGAATATGCTTTGCTTGCGCCCTGCCTCATTTCTTGCATGTATAACCGAGTTCCCAAGAAGATTATTCCGGTAACAACATCATTAATAGTCTGTAATCAAGCAAAATTAATTAAACAAAATATTTTACCCATTTGTTAAATTTTAATATAAGAATCAAACTAAGGGAAAGTTCGTATCTAGATTTCGCATTCACTCTTTTGCCGTGGAACATTATTGTCAAATGTTTTCCTTGCAATAAATGATATTCAGGAAGTGACGGTTAACTTTAATAGATCATCATGGAAAATATTTATTTGGCAGCTCTATCTATCTATCTATATATATGCCAAAGCTTCATGCATGCCATAAATTTCAACACTTTATCAACAAATGGAACACTGACTATGGCGCCGGGAATGGAAACCCAATCGAGATCAAATTAGTCAAATTAGCTAGAGCTTTAAATATATCCGTATAGATGGAAAGTTACGGTAATAAATATGAACGAGACCATTATATCAAGTTATAGACAGCAACTTATTTGAATTTGGAAAAAATCAGTGCTGATTTAAAATGTTCAGTTGTTAGTTTCCTGCAAATCATCACGATTAGTAAACGAAAACTGTATTCTAAAAATACGAATGGCTGCTGAAGATGATGACTATATGATGCAATAGGCGAACTTAATATAAGAGTTATAGAAGATATGATAGTTTAAAATGAAAAGTAACAGTAATTGACCATACCATAGTTTAAAATGAAAAGTAACAGTAATTGACCATACCGCTCCAATTTTGGTCTTAATTTGTTTTATGTCATCGAGAGAAAAAGTCATTGTTGCTACCGTACTTTGGCGGAACCCTACTCTGGCATTCTCTGATCGTATTGGGCTTAGATCATCTTCAACCAAAGTACTCTTTGCAAAGGTCCAAAAGAAATCCAAAACAGTCTTGAAAGCCACCGAGAAAATATTTGACACCCTCCTGAAAATGCTGTAATTATTATCATGGTCATTGCTCGAGGGCAAACGAACTGAAGGAAATGTCAATGGAAGAGAAGGATTATCAGCCCTTTGTACGCATGAAAGAAGAGCTCCCATCAGAGAAAATCCGTCGCCCAGGGAATGATGAAGCTTGAAAATCAGAATACCAGCTGCATGGCTTGTAGGGTATTTGATTATATGAATATCCCATAAAGGTTGGCTCTGTGGAAGCTGTTCAGTTCCTATTTTTGATAAATAGTCATGGAGGTGCTTATCGTAAGCTTCTGGTGACAGTCCGGATGGGAAAACGGGAACATTTACGTGGTTTTTAAGCTCCACTTCAACTTTCTTCCATTGTTTTTCTCCATTTTCGTCTGCAACCTATTGTCAAATCCCCACAGCTTAATACCTACTGTCAAATAAACATGTAGATCCCATTTCACAACTTTTTTGTACATGGCTATGTACAAACAAATTTGCATAAAAGCGTCTACTAAAACTGATTGCTCGACAATAACATTTGGAAATTTACATATTAAGATCAGATAACGCGGGAGTGTATATCATTACTCAATAAAAATCAATAGGAGAGGAAATACCATGACGGAGGATAAGCGAGGGTTGATGGGGAGAAAAACATCCTTGAGCAATGACATAGCTGGGAAATTATCAATTGGCACTTCTGATTCCAGAACAGCAATAATAAAAAGCTTAAGAACTGAGCTGTTCAAATACTGCCCAGTGGGACTCACAGGTTCCCATTCTTCTTCTCCTTTTAGCTCCATTCTAGTGCTACGCAATTGATTTTCTCTATCGTATAGTTCATCAACCATCAACTTATATAAATTTCCAGCTAAATCTTTGTCCGTAGAGAACCTCAAATTTGCTAAAATAATATATAAAAACACACTTTGATAATTTGTAAGGAATAAGTTCCTATTCTTTTAAGTTTTATTGGATATTTTGTGTTAAATATGTCCATACCATTCCAAGGGCCAATCGGACACAAGTGATAAGAGTATGCTTTTATTTATTATTTTATTAACACCCGGAGACCTATCCATTAATTCACCAATAAATTAATTGGTTGTATCGGACAATTATTTCTGCATATGTTAAATAATTTTCATTAGCCATCTCTATTAGTACAGTTGGATGAAACTTAGGAATAATTAAGCAATACAACGAATGTCTTAATTAAGAAAATTATGGGTGGTTTAAGGCCTCACCGAAGAAATTGGTTGACATGAATTTGATTAAGTACATCGTTGGCATTAATGACCTCAAACTGACATGTCTCTAGTGTCGGTCATACATTATGAATGTGATCCACATCTTAGGTTGATTCTTGTTTCTTGTTCTTTCTTTTTTTTTTTTTTTTGTATTGATGAAGTTAATTGAATTTGTTAAAAAATTAATCGAATAAATTAAAGTTAATTGAACAGTTAAACTAAATTATTGAATTTATTAAATTTTAAGCAAAAATTATTAAAATAATTAATAACAATTGTAGTTTGTTACTAATTTACTTTAAAAAATAGTATCTTGTGATATAATCAAATTTAAGTTTAGAGAGATTAATGAAATAAAAAAGAGAAGTTTTCTCGTAAATTTTTTTATAAAAAAAAAATTATTTCTTGTATTTTGGTGATTAGATTTTAATTATATCACCGTAAAACAGGCAGGTGAGGTCGCTTGCAGTTATTTGGACAGCTCCAACTAATTGCTGTTGCATCAATTTTACGTGCAGTTGAAATATTAATGAAATGAAAAGTACATTTACATCATCCGCCGTCCATTGACAGAAATCTGATTGTGATGAGGCGCCACTTTCGTTTATTTAATGTGGTTCGCAGCAAAAGTCTTATTGGGGTTGAGGAAGTTCGACTTCAAGAAGAACAAAGCAATGGAATTAACAATGGACTTGTATGTTTACTAAACTGAGAAGCTCGTATCATAGTTGCTTATGTTTCGTATGGAATTATTTTTTAAAATTTCAAAACTTTGATCGAATATAATCTATGCATGACTTGATATAATGGTCTCTTTGGTGCGTGATCGTTTAGAACACTTTGTGACTGAAAGAGTTCAGGTTGTAGCAATGGCATTGAGTATCATATCAAAGGAATTCTCTATGCACAACTTCGCCTTGGGGGAATGAATGAATTCATCTTCTGCTCCTATAGAAACCCATAGATTTATCATGTAGCTCACAATCGTCCCTAAAAGACTCTGCAAAACGAGTAAAATTAAGCACAAGTAAATCAAATTTTGAACTGCTACTGCCCATGTCAAAGCTAAAGCTATAGCATAATACTCTGCAATTAATTCTGAAACCTAGCTGTGAAATGAATCCAACCTCTGGCGGCTCAGGGCCTCTAAATTTCTGGAGTGACGTAAACGCCGAAAGAGTTGTGCTTACTCTTGATTATTCTTGTGCTTTCTTGATGAATTTCGGAGGATTTTGAACTCGGCATCTGTTAATTTAAGTTATAATAATACATGCAAAAATGCAAAAGGATATTCTCAAGGTAATTTAGGCCTTGTGTGGTATTATTAAAATACTATGACTTTAAAGTTACATTCGTTGTAAGTTAAAATCACTTAGTGTCAAGTTTATGAAAAGGATAAAATTCTTACTAAAATTTGGTGTTTATCACTGATAAAGCTTTAGTGCCATGTTTAACCATGTCTTCCACTGAAGTATAGCTTCTGAACATCCTGGTGTTGAGCACCGCCACTTCTGTGGAAGGTAAATTAACCGGTTCCTGACTGTCTTCTACCATGCGCGATGGAGTAAAAACATTGTTCATTGTATGCTGCGGACGGTACAAGAATACATTCAAATTAGTTTTGAACTCTCTATAAAAGTAGAAGAGATAGTTCTTTTCTCCAGTGAATGTCAACATTTTTTTACCTTGTCTAAATTCCTTTTGTTTTTTGGTTTTAACAGTTTCAGACATGTTCCGCAGTTTTAAGCACAAAATAACTTACTTAGTTTTAAGCACTTTTCGACAAAAGCAATTTTGATAAAATCAGAAAAAGAGGCGCACAGGGAGAGTGGGGTGGTGGTTGTGATGGGAGGGGTAGAAAATAATATACACCATGATTGATCTCTGGAGAAGTGAGGATTGATGGGAAGGAAAACATCCTTGAGCAGTAAGGACATAGTTAGCGAATCATCGATGGGCACTTCTGATTCCGAAACACCAAGAATAGAAATCCATGGCACAGTTGTTATTAATAGATTGCCCCAATCTGGCTCACAGGCTCTGCTTCTTCCTCAACTTTCGGCAACTCCATTTTCCTTCAGCTTGCTAGATTTGTTTCTCCTTATTTGTTTTATCTCCCGGGGCATGCATGTACACGTTATATGTAGCACATAGAGGACAAACGCATCGGACCATGCTACCTAAGGTAACAGAATTCAGAACGTACAAATTTCTGTTCATTTCTGAAACTGATGACCAAGGCAAAATTTCGTGACCAAGGCAAAATTTCGTAAGCACGACAAGTGAACCATGACATTTGCTGATTTAGTTTTCCATGTTAGTGCAAGCAATTCAATTTATATGTTTACCTAGGGTCATCTTAACTTGAGTCTCAATATTTCGTATTGAAAAAAGAAATTATACCATTTGATATGTGTTCGTACGATCAAAATTATATTTTTATTTTCAGATTTTTGTACTAAAAATCACTGTAATATATATCAAATTTTTTTCCTAGTATAATTTTGTTAAATTAATTTATAAATTACTTAATTATAAGAGTATCATGGAGAAATACTTGAACTTTCTCCTCCTGAATATCTGTATTTTTTTTTTTCTAGCTTTTTATGGTTGGGTTTGCATGCAGTTCAGTCTTTTAGCTAATATTAATAAACTCAATGATACAATTACAGACTATGATAGACAATGCATTTTTACACAAAATTAAGCTTCAATATAGGAAGCAAAATTGGAAAACTTAATTATGAGCCATTTGGTGTGTGACCATTCAGAAATTTGTGCTTGAAAGGGTTCCGGATGTTACATGGACTATCATTTTGAAGGCATTTTCTACGCATGAGTCACTGACCACAAGGACTAGAATATAGTATTTCGCATCTCAGGGCCTCTAAATTTGTTGATAATCTCCAGAAGTCTGACAGTTAGGTAAACGGGTAAGGAGTTTGTCTTGTTGATGATGATTTGTTGTGCTTTGAAGACAATTCGAGAGGATTTGTAAACGTAGCTTCGGTTAACTCAGGTATAACTACACGTAGGAAAGCAAAATAGTTTCCCCATGGTGCCTGGCATCAGGTTTTAACCATATCCTTCACTGATTCATAGCTTTGGAAAACCCTGATGTTGAGCGACTCCATTTGCTGTAGAATGTGTTTCTCTTGCGCTGTGTCTTATTTCTTGCATGTCTAACCCGGTATGAGATTTTGGATAGAATCGGTAACTGAGAATTTGTGTCATCACTTTAAATCAAAATTTTAACTTTAAATTCACTCTTTTGTCATGGAACATTATTGTGAAATGCATTAAATAACATACAGGAAGTGATGTTAACCTTGATATTTCATAATGGTAAGTGTTTATTTCGTAGCTATATATATGTATGTATACCTCACAGCTTCGTGCACGGCAGAAATTTCAACGCTTTATCCAAAAAAAAAAGAATGAAACAGTGACTATGGCGGCCGGAATAGAAACAAATCGCAATCAAAACCTTTAGTCAAATTATTTAGATAGAGCTCTAAATATGCCCACCTAAATAGAAAGTGACAGTAGAATATGTGAACGAGAGAGAACGTCTAAAATACTTTCAATGAATGGATAATCCGTACAACAATTCTAGAACAATTTTACATCATCAGTATATACGTGTATATACTTACACATATATACCAGTTGCTTGGTATTTGATTCTATGAATTTCCCTTCACGAAGGTTGGCTTCGTGGATGCTGCTCCATTCCTATTTTGGATATTTAGTCATCGAGAAACTTGACAAAAGATTTAATGGTAATCCAGATGGGAAAATGGGAACTTTCACTTGGTTTTTTAGCATTAACATCCATAACGTAATATAATATTTCAGCAGAAGTAGATGAGGAAAATTACAAAGCAATTTGGAACATTTCGTGATCGAAAGAGTTCAGTTTTTAGCAATGGCATTGAGTATGATGTCAAAGGCATTTTCTATGCATGACTTCAACTTGGGTGCATCAATGAAGCCATCTTCTGCTCCTATAGTAACACTTAGATTTCCCATGTAGCTGACAATCGTCAATAAAACACTCTGCAGAACGATTAAAATTAAGCACAAGTAAATCGAATTTTAGCAATACCTTTGCCCCATAAAATAAATAAATCAATTAATTTATACCAGAGGTACACCGGACACCGTAAAGTATAATCCTTTAATGGGACGATTAGCCACAGACATTTTTTCCACGGGTCCTATCACATTTGTAATCAACATACTCGAATTTTTCAATGAGTTGTGGACATAATTAGCTGCTGCCTGCAATACAAAGCTTGCGTGCCCACGTCAAAGTCAAAGCTAAAGCTAGCATATTTAGACTCTGCAATTAATTCTGAGAGCTAGGTGTAAAAGAAAATAAATCAATCATATTTATTACCTCAGGGCCTCTAACTTTATTCACAAAGTCCAGGAGACTGGCAGTGAGGAAAACGCCCCAAGAGTTGCGCTTACTCTTGATAGTTTCTTGTGCTTTCTTGATGAATTCCAGTGGGTTTTCGAACTTAGCGTCAGCTAATTTAGGTAGTGGTATATGCAAAAATGTAAAATGGTTTCCCCAAGGTGACTTAGCGTCAGTTTTAACCATCTCCTCCACTGAGCTGTAGCTTCTGAACATCCTGGTGTTTAGCACCACCACCGCTGTTGAACGTGAATTAACCGACTCCTTCCTCTCTTCTAGCATATATAATCGGCTTCCCAGAAAGATTATTCCCGTGATAACATCGTTCACTGTCTGTTGGGGACAATGCATAAATGTAATATGCCGTCTTCATTTTTTTCCTCCACACAATTGGCCCATCTTTTATGGCCTATTGAATGCTTGGTGTATCTAACCTAGTCATTCATTCAATGAACTGGTCTGCCCGATTTCTACGTGACATTCAATAAAAAAAAAAAAACTCTCTTGTTACAGTTTCAGACCAGTTCTGGTGTTTCCACTAAGGTATAGCTGGTGGTGGGTTCCAAATTTATTGTGATCAATAAATCTTCGGACATGGATTCATACTGTGCTGCTACAATCTATCAAAATAAGAATATTAATTCTGGCATTGGCTGTTATTCAATTATGCAATGAGACTTGATGGATTAAGTGAGATGTGTCCTTCTATTGTGTCTTAATCACATCTAGATTATCAGCTTTGCTATGGTACTCAAATCATAATATTACGGACCACTTAATTTTTTTAATATTTAATTTATTTTTTATATATTTTATTATAAATTAAACAACACAATTTATAGAGTTTCCGAAAATAAATATGATCGAGATATTGAGTTTTGGCCCTGTCATCTTTCTCAATCATTCAACTTATAATAAATTTATGTTTGTACAAACAATACATAAGATCCTTCTAAATTAAATTGTGTACTAAATAAAAAAAAACAATTAATAATATGGACCTATGTGTGTTCCCCAATGAAATTTTGTGCTCGAGTTCATTAATTTAGGGGAGGAGAAAGTGGGTGTGGGGGTGCAAATAAATGCTGAATTAAGACTAGAGCAACAAATTTTAAGGGCTCATAATTAGTACTAAAATGCGTAATAAAGAACCATTGTTGGAAATAAATGCTTATTAGGACTATAAAGTCATTAGTTTATGATGCTTACCGCTCCAAGGTTGTCCTTAATGAGTTTGATCTGATGGAGAGGGAATGTCATTGATGATATTGTCATCGGCCTTGTCAGGCTACGTCCATCATTGTCAGATCTTATTGGGCTTGGATCGTCTTCACCAAAAGTACTCTTGAAAATACTCTGACAAAGATCTGAAGCAGTATTGACTATTGTAGAGAGAAACTTGGGCACTTTTTTTAAAATATTGCCACCATTGTCATCTGATCTGACTTGAACAGAGGGAAATGTCAAGGGAAGAGAAGGATCATCAGCTCTCTGCAGGCATGAAAGGAGAGCTGCTATCAAAGAGAAGCCATCACCGAGGGCATGGTGAAGCTTGAATATTACAGTGCCGGCAGCATTGGTTGTTGGGTATTTTATGATGTGAACTTCCCACAATGGTCGGCTTTGAGGTAGTGGTTTCGCCGCTAACTCCGATAAGTAGTCATGCACGCACTTGTCATAGAACTGTAGCGACATTTCTGCTGGGAAAACAGGCACATTTACGTGGTCTTGTAGGTGCACTTCAACACTTCTCCAATTTTTTACTCCGTCTTCGTCCACAGCCTGTTTCAGATTCTTACAGTCAGCGTTAGAATAAAGAGATTAACTACATAGTTGCTTAGATATTAGCTTAGAAAGTTTAAGAAAATTGATTTTACATTTAAGTTTTATTATGTTTCTTTTCATATTTTTGTTGTCAGGCTACAAGAACTTCGTATGGAACTAGCAACGAAAATACACCAGCACCAACTATATGTGGTAGCTTAATTTGGGAGTGTTTTCGGTAGAAAGCAGTTTCGATAAACTCATAAAAAGAGAAGCACAGGAACAGAAGAGGGAAAAATTATTACCATGATTGACGAGAAGCGAGGATTGATGGGAAGGAAAACATTCTTGAGCAATGGCAAAGTTGGCAAATCATCAATGGGTACTTCTATTTCCAAAACACCAAGAACACAAATCGAAAGGACAGAGCTACTAAAATATTGCCCAATGGGGCTCACAGGCTGTGTTACTTCCTCAACTTTCTGCGACTCCATTTTTCCTTCAGGTACCTGGCTTTGTTTCTCTCTCTCTGAAGAGGTATGCATGTACATGTTATGTGTAGCACTGAGCACTAGCTAGGAACCGACAAGTAGCTCTTATATCGAGGACAAATACATAGGACCCCGTTACGAAAAGTTACTGAATCAGATCGTTACAATTTACAAACATTTAAAATTCTATTTTTCTATCTAGAATTTTGTACCAAAAATTATCTGTAAGATATTAAAAACTTAGTAAAATTTTGTCAAATTATTGTGTAAATGATGTACTATATATGTGTCTACGATAGAGATATACTTCAACTTTCTCCTCCTAACTTAATTGCTTTCTTTTTCTAGCTTTTCATTGTTGCGTTTGCATGTAAAATACGAAACATTAGCAAGTGAAGCGATAGAACTTGTCGTGTAAACTATTTTGAGTGCGCACATCTCAATGAAACCCAAAGGCCACAGCACAAAGCCAGCTTGCATCCATCTAGTTGAAGTCCAACCAAAGTTCAACTGAGCCCGTAAATGCAACAAGTTAGGTTAAACAAAGTACGAGAACTTAAGCCAACAAATTCAGAGACAGAGAACTAGAAGTAGAAGAAGGACAATCATTACATTAACAACTGGAAAATACAGCACTGCAGTGGCTAGATGTACGCGGAGAATACCACAGCTTCGGATAGGAAGAAGACAGAGGGGAAAAGAAAGACATCCACCAAAACAAAATAATACGTGCCGATATTTTTGTTTTGTAATAATGATGTTCAATTTTTACATGGAATTGACTGAAAAAAATGATAGAACACATGCATGTTTTGTTACCAAACCCTTAACTCAAAATATTGTTATCGAGTTGTAAACCATTAACCAGTAATTTCCTAATTCTTTGGTTGGTATTGGCTTGTTTCATCATTCCAACGAGGCAGCCTTATCCTGGTCTCCAAAGTGCAGGCTTCGTTGAGGTAGGCAGCAGCAGCTTTCACCGTGGACCAGGCTGTCCGTTTCGCCACTCTGGAGCAAATTTATTTAATTGAAATGGAATTCAAGACTTTTATGGGCTAAAAATTTATTGAGACTTATCGTTCACCTAAATTAAGCGTTTGGTTGAGACTTTCTCTTGAATTCTCAAAATTTCTGTTGTTCCTTCCCGCAGGGGCAGATTCGCTGTCTCGGCAGTGCTACCAAATGCCCTGGACCTGCAACTTTTATCTTATTTCAATCATGATACAGTGCATGTTCGAGAATTTAAAATAGTGCTTTTTAATTCACCACTGCTTTGCAAGTTGTGATCTTGATTGAAGCTTGGAGGTGAGAGCATGTTTAATATTGAAAATTAACTTACTATTGCTGTGTACTACAATTAATTATTAACAGCCACTTGGCTGGGTGGTAAAAAGCTTACTCCTGTGAAGGAGCGAGTTCAAGTAAATCTTAATTCAGAATTTAGGATTTTCTAAACAATGTAAAAGTTTTTAGGCCAGTTTTATTACAGTGCATCATAATGAAGACAAAATAAATGCTGCGTAGGCCAGTCAAGTTGTAGTTTACGGTGGACCAATAAAGTTAATGTACTTCACATGACGGGCGGTCGAGTATTCAGTAATTGAGCATTTGCATTGAATTGCATGGGAGGGCAAAGTGCACATGCTCACTGGTCCCTATACCAACCCCATTGCCGCAACCGGTCATTTCTTAAAGTAAATGGTCCAGTACTACTCCAAAGAGCAAACTGTCCAAGATAGTGTGCCGGAATTGATGTTATCATCCTATATTAGTAATGTTTTCAACCATTTCGTCGTCGTTGTACTAGTTCTTTCAATTTCTTGCCAATATAATTTAATTTTTCTTAAATGCTGAGTTCCAACCTTGTCTAAGGCATTCAATTTTATGAGTCAGTCCCATTCATTCATTCTCAACCACATACCATTGATTTCTAATTTCTTCCCTGCATCTCAGGGGATTAAATAGTGATCAAAGAAGCACACAACATGCTACACAAAAAAGATTAGTGAATTCAATGAATATCATGAAAAACAACTCATATGACAAATCTTCCATCGACCTTCAATAATATTGTGATTCGAAACAATCTAGTATTCGGAGGTGTGTTTGAAAAAGTAAGAGCTCGATTCGATATAATAATAACAGTGGTTTGAATACGTCTGAGAGGAATTTGTCTAAGAAACGAAGTTCACGCATTACTTGATTTTGCTGCTTCAAGCATCATCTGAAAAGCATTTTCTATGCTTGATTTGAACTTGTGGGGATCTATGAAGCCTTTTTCTGTTCCCACTGCAACCCTCAGCTTTCCCGTGTAACTTATCATTGTAATCGTAAGACTCTACATCCATTCAAATTAAACCATGCATCATACATATAAAAGAGAAAGCGTCATGCAGAAATACTTAATGAAGAAAGTAATTTACCTGAGGAACGCCAACCACCATGAAGTACAGACCTTTGACCGGATGATTAGCTAAAGCCATTTGTTCCAGCGGTCCAATCAGATTTGAGATCGTCATGCTCGAATTATTTAGTGTACTGTGAATGTATTTAGCTGTTGCCTGTTACAACAAGTTCATGCATATGCATTATCATTAATTATCATGGGCATGCGCTGCCGGCCAGATTATATAATCAATACAACATAATCTCTTAATGTATGTATAGTTGAGAGGATCCATAACATGAATGCCACTTTAAGTGCAGCTAATGAAAAATTTATTAATTTATACCTCGGGACCTGTAAGTTTCCTCAAGGATTCCAGAAGTCGACCGGTAAGGTTAACTGCCAGAGAGTTTCTCTTTCTCTTGATTATTTGCTGTGCTTTCAGAACAAACTCAAGTGGGTTCAATGATTCAGGTTGGGTAAAGTCTGGTATTGATACATGCAAGAAGCCAAACTGGTTCCCCCATGGCGAATCAGCATCAGGTTTTACCATCTCTCTCACAGACTTGTATGCCCCAATGTTCCTTGTATTTAGCAACACCAATGCTGTAGGATGTGAGTTATCTTTTAACTTTTGGGCCGAAGTTTGCATGTACAGTCGAGTGCCCAGGAAAATTATTCCACTGATCACGTCGTTTATGGTCTGTTGAAAAATAAAACATAAAGAAAATCTTAACAAATAAAAATGGTTACCACCATTTAATTCGTGTTCCTCACTAAACTAAAGTGACACGTTTATGATGAACAGGCCAATCTAGGCCCAACAAATTCTAAACAAATATGAAAGTGTTTATTTTTTGATCCCAAAAAGTTAAATTTACACTTTGAGCCCAAAAAGTTTTTAATGCATGCATGTTGACCACCCAAAATTGCAACTCTTGCCTCTGGCCCTGAAGTATGGTTGATCAATGGCGATGCAAGTATGAAAACAATTGCTTGTTATTATGCACGGATGTTAGACTCACCCATATGTTCATTCCTTCTCCCTCTCACCATTTACTCTCTTTCAACCAATCCATGAGCATGTTCACACAGGAATTTGATGGTCAGGGACCAAAACTTTTCTCTTGATGAATTAACTTTTGATACAGTAAAAGAAGAGAATTGAGTAATGAATTACATTTAATCAGATCCAACTACCCTATGAGAAAAAGGAGTAGTTGTTTTCACATTAATTGATGTATCTATTTCCTTCAATGGTGGGTTCCTCCCATTAATGTTCAACTATTAGATTTTAAATTTATTGTCAAACTAAGGAATCCAAAAAATCTTACCACTCCAAGCTTTGCCTTAACTTGTTTGATGTGATCAAGAGAGAATGTCATTGTTGTTATTGTAATAGGCTTGAATTCCACTCCAGAATCACCAGATCGTATTGGCGTTCGATCATCTTCAATGCAAATGCTCTTCAAAAGACTCCATCCAAAATCATATACTGTATTGAAAGCTGAAGACAAAAATTTAGGCACATTCATGAGCATGCTGTGATTTTGACTGTCGTCAGTTCTGGAAGGCCATTGAAGTGAAGGAAATGTTAAGGAAAGGGAAGGATTATCAGCTCTTTGTAGACAGGAAAGAAGAGCTCCCATTAAAGAAAATCCATCGCCAAGAGCATGATGAAGCTTGAAAATTAAAGCACCAGCAGCGGATGTTGTCGGGTATTTGAATATGTGAATTTCCCATAAGGGTCTGCTTTGTGGGAGTTGTTCCATTGCTATTTTGGTCAAGTAGTCGCTAAGGTAGTCGTCATAAGAATCTGGTGACAATCCTGAAGGAAAGACAGGGACATTCACATGGCCTTTGAGCTTCACATCAACCTTCTTCCATTGTTTTACCCCTTTTTTGTCCGTAACCTGATTTCAAACTTCCAAAGCTCAGAGCCCATGAGGGGAAAACTAAATTTCATTGTAATATTACAAGTGCAGATAAAGAAAAAAAGCCCTTATCTGTTAACTGTGTAAAGTTTTCAGAAAAAAATGGAGATGATCAGATGGCAAGTTTAGAAATATGTCCAGAAAAACCAGACATATAGATAACATATATTGAGTGTAAAACAAGCTCTCTTTTAATGCAAGAACAGAGCAGAAGCTAGAATAATTTATATACATGTTCAACTTGAAAACACACACGATTGATTTACCAACAGCAGAAAGTTAGAGAATGAATAATTTGCTTACCATGATGGAGGAGAAGCGAGGGTTGATGGGGAGGAACACATTCTCAAGTAATGACATGGTGGACGAATCATCGATGGGAATCTCTGATTCCAAAACAGCAATAACACAGATGGACAGAACGGAGCTGTTGAAGTATTGTCCAGTAGGGCTGACTGGCTCTATTTCTGAAACTGTATCTTTCAACTCCATACTTTAGCAATATATTTCTTGTATCTAGCTATTATGCAAAGTTTTAATTAACTGGAAATGCTTTATATAGTACATTCATGTAGGGTTTGGTTTGTTTTCCATGTGAATATATTCAGTGTGGCTTTCATGGTAGCAGTTGATGTATTGGTTGATGTTCATGAATATCATCAATGCCACTTCTACATCAAAAGCAGAGCAGAAGTGGTAGAAGTAAATAGATCTAGCCGTATAAGTCCCATTAATTTATTTGAATAGAAGTACTCCATGAATGAACGAATTGAAAACAAAGAAAATAATGAATTATAGGGACCCTAAAAGTTGAAAATGAAACCTGGACAGATGGAGCAGTTTCAACACAATTTAACTAGTTCTCCACCGGACCCATAACCATTGGAAAATGGGAATCTAGCCCAGCAACAATGTACCATACCAACAAAACAATTTGCCATATCTTGCACGGAATATAAAATATCGATTTCATCACAAGCAATTAATTATACAATGTCTCACTAGTCATAGCTAGATTACTTCATCAATGTTCTATGGCTCATTCACTAGCAGATATATGAAACCATAAAACTACCTTTTACACCTTGAGAGGTAATACAAATACACAAGAGGCACGACTCTATATGCTTATCCTGCACTTAATCATACGACTCCGGAGGACCATAACAAAGGGTACTGTAACGCGCAACTACGGAATTCTAATAAACTTGCTCTGTAGTCAGCTACAGAAACCCATGGGCATAGGTTGAGAGTTATTTTTCCTGGTGCATGATAGTCAACCAAGAAGAAGCCCTATTGAGTTCATAACGAACAAGATAAAACTCCAAGCTAAAAATGATCCAAGTGCAGGAATGCAAACAAGGACAAAATGCAGAAAACCACGAATAAATATGATCCATTTTGTAACATGCAATTAGGCTGCACAGTTGGGAGTCAAGGGCTAAGACTCTGCCAACTCTGGTCCGATACATCTGGTAGAATGCAATATAAGGAACCCTTGAGTTGGGATCACAGAACTAACAACGCTAGAATTCCAAAAAATGTAGATAAGATCAGTTTCAGAGAAGGAATCTGATATCATAAATATTCAAACTCTGAAAAGGACTGAAACAGCAGATTACCTGCAGCCCCCGCGGCAACAGCTGCTTGAAATACGTCTGTTACAAATAAGATGCCAATGGCCTATCCACTCCAACGGTGTGCAAAACTCTGTTTCATTTTTGTCTCTGCACATTGAGAATAGGAGGAGAAAATGTCATAAACACAAAAAGCACAGTAATCAAGGGCGTACTTCAGACGAGTATTTCAAGTACGATTCTTATCATAATTAATGTTAAACTGAAAAATAAATAACAATACACAATTAATTTTAAATCCAAATACAACTTTTGAACCAAATCTTAGAAGTTCAACTAGTTATCTATAACATCTATCTCAAAGACACCATTAACAATATTAAATTAACAATTGAAGAGGAACATAAGAAAATAACTTATCCCACTGTGATGTCAAAATTCCCACAAAGTATGTTCCTAAAACTTATATTACATGAAATGAAAACCTTTGGTGTTATGGAATGTGTTATAAGCTTAAAGGAAAAACCTCCAGTAATTATACATTCTATGCACTTGCATTAATTTATTTCTAAGAACAGGAATCAATTGCTTAACTAAATTGTGACTTGAGGCCATCGATTAGTTTGATCATAGCTTTTAGACACTTTAAAATAAGACAAATTCATTCGTATTAAAATTGTAGTATTCATATACACATAATTTTCCATCAATTTGGATTGCATATTTTATAATAATTCAATCACTTAATATCAACTTCGGGAAAATTAATAAATATTTATAATAATTCATACAATGTTCATCAAGAAAGAAACAATGTTCATCCCCCCTTCTCAATGATCCAAAAAAGTTTACAAGCACCAAATTCTAACATGAAAGTCGGTAAAAAAATGTACAACAACAACAAACCCTAATTTAAAATATTCACAAACACTGACACGAGTCTTGTATGAAACCTTCCGAAGTTACTCAATCAAGAAAGCAATGTGTAAGATAACTAAAGAAGAAAAAAGAAAGATACAGACAAATAGATTCGTGCTTTAACAAGTGAACATATAACCATGTGTGATACTGATAGCACTGCAGCTGCGCCCCTAAAAGGTTTAGTCGTTCCACCGCGGTTGCAATTGTAGAAAGAATTGTCAAGCACGGTTCATATCCTTTCGAAGGGCACCGAGGCTAATAAAATTTCCACCTTGAGCGAGTGCTGTAGGTGTTATTATATCACACGATCTCATCGTTATTTCTTCCTTCTTGGTCTTGCATTCGCCTAGAACACGATTACATCTTTGTGGGGCAGTCACTCTTCCACCGCGGCACATGGTCGATAAACCAGTTAAGCTCCGATGGTGATCGATACTCGGCGACTGACTCAGCGAAGATGACTAGCCGGGTCAAGATAAAGATGATCAAGTTTGAAGGCAAAGTCTCCATGGGAGAGACTTGAAACCGTGAAAGAAAGTGAGGCATAGTACAAGGAAATCAGAGTTAATTGTAGACGTGCATTGTGTCAAATTTGTCATGGAATGCCCGTTTCTTTCTCAATGATGTGAGATTACTACACTTTGCTTAGAAATTTAGCTATTGTTATGGTCATATAACACATCATATGAATTGAATTCATTTTTTGGGAATTCAGGATCGGGATTAAACCCAGCCGTCAACCAATTATTATGAATCCAAACTCACCAAATATATAAGTTTATACATGTGTTAATGTAGATTAAAGAAAAGAGAGAAAAAAAAATTAAGGGCTCATGATAATTATTGTAAATACCTGAAATTTGATTAATTAACAGATAAACACATTTTACTCCTAATCATAAAATTAACAAAGAACAAAACAATGTAAAATTACACCGTTTTCTTGATCACTTCAACTCTAAACCAGAGCTGAAATTAAATCATCCCAAAAATGCTACCGAAAACCAGACTCAAGGCAGCACTGTATCCTAAAATCGACCTGACAGAGAAACCCAAAGCCGATGAGCCCGAATTTAACGGAGATGGTGACGGAGCATCCAAATCGGGAGTATCACTAGACTCTGGTGGCTGCACGGGAGCTGGGGACGTTGGCGACTCCACTGGAGGTGAAACTGAAGGAGGCGATGCAGGCGGAGATGAAACTGGAGAAGGAGACGGGGGAGCGTGGTGGTGGGTTTTGTTTCTTATAGCCATGACGACAACGATGAGTTTCTGGCCTTTATTGCAGTTATCAGCATTTCCACTGATGAAGAAGTAAGGACCTGAGTGATCAAAAGTGAAGATAGAGTCTCCTTCTGTGAAAGATTTTTCAGGGTTTTTGGTGTTGCATGAATAATAATCATCCTTTGATACCATCAACACTGAATTTGATCCTTTATTGTACCTGAAAACTGCAAAAACAATATAAAACATTATCAGAATTCAGAAACGGAATGGATAAAAAACAAACAAACAAACAACATAAGAAACCGAGATGTCTGATAGATGAGAGCTTACAGAGAGTATCATTCACTTGAAACCTCATTCTCTCGGCCCAGTGATTGTAATTCTCAGAAGGAGCTACAACCCAGCCGTCTTTCCCACCAACGTAGAACTTGTAAGCATCGGACGAACTGAGAAAACCCACCAGAAACACAAAGAAACAGCCGAGAATTCTCTCAAAATCCATTATGAAAAACTAACAATAAAGCTCAAATTAAACACCAGAGACAAATTCTATATCACGAGGAAAAGAAACCAAGGAAGAAAGATAAGGAATCATGTGTGATAGGCGAGGAATTTATAGGAAAAGTGGAAAAGAAGTTACCGTTGCAGAGAGCAAGCAAAACGCAGAGGGGAAACATTGGGCTGGATACGGGATGCATGCTGTATTATTTGTCGTTAAATGCATGAGCAGACGTTTCGATTCCAAGAGAGAGAAAGCTTCAAAGTTATCGGAGCTATGGAGAAATTCCACGTCGCAACACGGGAGAGATGCAACGGTCATCATTCACAGGTTACTAAAATCGAGTAATCTTTCAAAACTGGTTTTGTTTTCTTCATTAATTTTGCTTTTCCTGCACAAGAAAACAAGAAAAAAAAAAATTACAGACATTTTGTCAGGGCATGCACTGTCGTATAAATGCAAACTGCTCCTAAAGAAGGTAAATATATGAATTTAATGTCAAATATTTAGTGATTATTATTCGTGATTGCATCTTTAACGCATTACAAATTGATGATTCGGCTCATTCATTGGTTGTATTTTAGAAATTTTTTCTTTATTTTTTTTATTATTATTAATTTAAATAAATATTAATATATAAAATAATTAATAATTAACTGTTTAGATTATATTTTAAAATTTTTAATTTATATTATAAAATATAAAATTAATTTATAAATTTTATTATTATGTAAGTTAAATTATTTATTTTTAATTATATTACATAATAATATTTTATTTAAAATTAAAAATTAAAAAAATTAAAAGATAATCTTAGTCCATTTTCAATGAAGGAAAGTTTTTTACCCCCTTTGTTACAGATTTAATAGGATTGGCATTCTTCTAAAAGAGGAGAATTTGTAATTTTGCAATAAATGAGTCAATTTAAGGAGAATTTAACCTCTAATTTAAAGACTTGCTAAAATGAGAGAATTACATATTAGAGGCTATGCCACTCAATACTCTACAGTTTTTATGTATATGCCTTCAAAATTTCTAGATTTTTTTAACGATTTAAAAGGAAAATATTAAATGACCTCACCATCAATTCTTAGTAAGAAAACTATATTTAGAAGTTAAATGAATTCTAATAGTTATAATTTAAAATCATTCATAAATGATTTTTCTTTTCTTTAATAAAACATTTTCTAATGATTTTATTCATTTTCCTTGTTGGGTACGAGGGGAATCATAAAACACTTAAGAATAAGACAATTCAGAACTTTATAGTTGATTTATCAATAAAATGTGTGCCTACTTGTTGTGTAAATTTTATTTTCACAATGCTAAGTCAATAATGATTTATTAATACAAAATACTACTTGCTTCTATGATTTTGAAAACATAAAGTTTATTATGTATTGTTGTCTTTGCCGCAACAGAACCCAGAACCTCGAAAGCAAGCAGCGGTTGAGAAAAGCAATGATTTTGATGATGAAGAAGAGGAAAAAGAGCATGATATAGTGAAATTTGGAAGACCCCAGTTGGGCCAGTTTCAGTTTGATCATACAGGTACATTCAAGCCATTTGTTGGTCTTGTCCGAAGATGGAGAAGTTCCAATCATGCAGATTATTGTTTGCTTAGACAGTTTTTAAATTATTTTATTTATTTTGAAGGTTTTAAGTGTTTATCCAATTCCTCATTAATGAGGATCTTCCCTATAGCTGTGAAAGCCCTCTTACGCAAGTTGAATGTTGGAGAATAATTAATGCCAGATGGGAATATCTGGTCTTGTATTCACGGGGATAACCCTGATGGGTTGATTCAGGCCCCCTTTGCCTCGTCCTTTCTTCCCTTTGTCGAACTCCAACAGGTTAGTGATCTTTTGAAATTTTTAGTTTTTCTAGCCCTGTCAACGTCGGAAACTACTGTGTTAGTCATGCAAAAAAATTCAATTGCAGTGCCTGGAGTATGCACACCTCGGAGCGGTAGTTTTTCGAGACAATGAGGTTATACGGAAGCTCTAAAGGGCAAGGCTCAAGTTTAACTAAAATTTTTTACTCTGAATAGATTACATTGGGAAATTGAAATTCAATAGAGCAATCCAGAAGAAAATTGGAGGTCAATCTAAATGGTTCGTCCAGTGCATTCTAATACCTTCTATGGTCCTGCCAGTGAGCACCGGCTACGTTGATACAATCATCAAGGTACTATAGGGCCCAAAATCACGTGATTGTAATCCAGTTTTTATTTTGGTTAAATTGTATGACATGAATTTAAATTGTTGAAGCAAAAAGGACCCTGGAAAAACTGTGTTACTCATTCAAAAATCTGGCAGCGTTAAGTAATGTATATTGATCACACCGAGTGTATAATGTGAATCAGCATCCATGAATTGCCAATATCACTAATTGTAAATGCTCCTTTCTGCAAAACTTGTTAGAGAAAAATTGGTCTTGGAGGCGGGCATTGGAGGTACACAGCAACATTCTATTTCAATAGAAATAACTATTTGTATTCCGCTTCGGGTGTGCATTCTAAGGAGATAACACTCTTCTCGCGCCTCTTTCACATTTTAACACATTAAAAGCGCCTTTGGCAACTACTTTCTCTGCATCTTAAATCTGGATACTGGCTTTGAAGGTTGAGAACCAGAAGGCTGCAGTAGTCAATGTCAAAGCCACAATTACAAATTGAAGCCAATGAAGCAAACATTGTTGTCAACTATAAGGAGATCTCATTACCTTCGATGAAGACCCACTTTTTTCATGTGGATTTGATTGAATATGGTGGGGGTGCTCAACAATAGAGCCTGTAAAAGCCTGCAAAAAAAGATGGTAGACAGCAGTGGTAACCCTCACATAATTGCACTGTTAACCATGCTTCATACCCCTTCTCTTCACTGTGGGAAATAAATGTTCATCTCACTGAATTGACAGGAAACAGTGGTGGAAACCATACCTTGTAACTACTAAATCCTGGTGTTGAAGTCTGGGCAGATATCTGTAGAATAAAAAAAGGTGTGTTAAGGATTTGTGATAGGGTGGTGGTGAGGGGGGCAGCTCTTCAACATATAAACTGAGTTGTGCATACATCATAGCAAACATGTTATGTCTTATTGCTGACACAGAAGTCTGTAAAACAAAATGTTATTCATTGATGATGAACAAAATGCTATTCATTGATGATGGGGCCAAACATATCAAATTCATTTTCTTCCCTTCAAAACAGATGGTGTACAACATAACGTTCTTCTATTTCTTTTTCAAAAGATTTAGGTTTTTTTTTTTTTTAGTTCTGGCCGTAAAACTTGATCAAAATTGATGCCACTAAAAATTTGTATTAATCACAAGAAAACAAATCTTCTCACTAATCTGGTACCCATACAATATATGCAAAAGATTAGCAACGAATATATACACATACATATACGACACGGCAGTGCATAATATACTGAGTTAGATAACCCAAGAAACAAGCATGCTCAGCAGATGCTAAATTTGGCACTAGGCCTCAATGACAAATGAATTCATGCTTCAGAAAAATTGTCAGACAAGAATAGAAGAAACTGGGGAAGCATGTTTACAGGGGCACAACCATTTATGCAATTAGAGAAGTTCCTTTTAACTATTACGTGATGAAGAGTTTTATTATAAATAATTTTATATAACAAAAGCGGGGGTCTACAAAGGAACAAAAAAGACTAAATTTATGCTGCCTGTCAAGAAAATAATATCCCAAAGGCACAAAAGCATAAAAGCAGAAATAATGCTTGTTGAGCCGAATAGAAACTTTAAATACCTCATTTCTTGACGAAGAAGCTGCTGCAACATTCTCCTTCTCCTCAGGAAGCATTAATGTCTTCTCAGCAGCAACGGCTTTTGCATTGTTGGCCAGACTTTTGCCATGTGACTTTGCATCTAAATAAGATGCACCAAAGGCATCACTTTATCTTTGAATATAAAGTTGAAATGACAAGACAACCATCAATACATGCAACATGCTCACCATTCATAAAATTGCATGCAAGTAAGATGACCGACTCAAAAATATTGTAGAGATTAACGGATTAATGTTCTCAGAAGTCACCAATTCATTTTATATTTAATCATGATACCCTGGAAGTTGCCAATAAAACATGCATGTGTTGTGTGTATTATAGGAATCTGAAAAATATAACTCGCAAGGTCCATAAATTACTACCAAAGAGCACGATTAGTGCACTAACACCAAACAAATTAAAGAGTGTTTAGAAATTACAAATGAGACCAAGTCAAACAGAAACACTGCAGTTGACAACTAACCTTTAGGTACAGCCTGCACTATCAATCCTGTACTCTGCACCACAGAAATTTTAGAACATCAATATGATTTGGTAAGGGTGAATACTTATTCATCAGGTTGATTATCAGTTACTGATAATAGTTAATAAGAAAGAATAACGACAAGAAGAGAATTTGGGGATTCCAATCTTACAGAATGATCAGCCAAATCTTGCTGATGATTATACTTATTCGAAAACTCCTCAAAGGTTACTTCTTCTTTCATCTGTGGTGGTTTACCCGACTCAAACTCCTGTTTGACCATTCAGCTTAGTTATAATGACATTGAAATAGTTAGCTCCAAATGCTCTATCTAAAAGCAATACTCTTTGACAATACCTTTGAACACCTAACATTTTGCTCAAGAGAAATCTGATCTGGAAACGGACCAAAGACAGTTTTAGCTTGCTCATCTTCATCATTCTCATTGTCATTGTCACTTTCAGCTGCATTATTTTGCTTATTCTCATAACTCCCATTCTCAATTTCTGCATCAAGTTCTTCTTTCTCAAGTTCATCCAACCTGGACATAATTCGAGCATATTCTTCATCCTCATCTTCTACTTTCAAGTTGTCTGCTTCAGAGAAATTAGGAGACTCTTCTCTCAGTGAACCTGGAAAACAATATCAACATCTCAACTGCTGAATCTTTCCAACTTCTCAAGAGTGACATGAGCCAATGTCTTTTTATTCAGTGCAAAGATAGAAAATATTCCAATACATTGCTAGCATCATAATGAATTATAAGGACGGATTCGACAAGACAAAATTCAGAAAAGAGAAGATCCTAGAGTCTGCCCTCAGGTGGCAATCCTCGATCTTTGTCTTTCAGGATGCCATTGTGGAAAAGGTTGAGAAAGGAGTAGAAGGATGGAATAGAAAAATCTTATCTCAGAGGATAAACCCACACTTTTACAATTTTAAATATCAACGAAAGCTAGAAGGATACAAGAACCTGCCTGATTCATACGCCTTTTCAGATGAATTTTCCTCTGCATATTCTTCCCTTATCTCTAAAATGCCCTCCTGTTACATAAATATCAGTTAACAATTATCAATGTAGAGAGAGAGCAGATGAATGGTTGTAAAAGGAAATTGCTATCCACTTTGGTAAACCTTACACTGAAATCTGTAATCTCAAACAAATGGCCTTTTTTATTTGTGCGCATTCAATTGTCAATATTATATTTATCAGCAGTAACAATCATAACCAGAAAACAAAAGCGTGAAACCTACTGCTGCTTCAGAAGCTGTATTATCAAAAAACGCGGCCTCTGCTTGAAGATCCTTCATCATGGCCTTGAGAGAATCAGCTTGGGAATCCAAAACCTTCCCTCTTCTCTTCAAAATCTCAATAGTCTGCGTGGATGTTCTATCAGCGTAATACCCTTCTCCTAAAAGAACCTACACGCGTAGAAACTAAAATTTTTCAAATTATATAGTTGATGCATACATCAAAATTTATGCTAAACTGAAATTTTAGCAGACCCAGCAACTTTATCTAATATACACTTGGGAGTGTTTCTAAAGGAGCAATTCCAGTAAAAGCAACTCCTAAAAAAAATCATTCAATAAAAAGCACTTATATCATATATACCTGCAACCATTTACAAATGCACCTTTAAGCTATTTGAATTATTAGAGAAATTACAGATTAATGATTACCAGAAACTCATTGGTGTGTAGCAAACGACCAGGAAAAAATGCCGCTTTCCCGAACGGGACCTGAGAAAAAACAAAAGAAAAATTCTTTGAAAAAAAAAATAGAACGTGAACCTATAGGTTTGCGATTTGTGTGGAAGTGACTTGCCATGATATCGTGGTGCAGTTCTTCGGGGAGTTTGCGGACGAGGTTTATGAGGTTTGTATTATCGGCGATGAATTCCTTCACTCGGTCCAGCTCCTGCTGCCGCTCCGCCAGCGTATCCCGCACGCGCTTCACTGCTTTCTGCGCGTCTTCTGCTGGAAACATCGACGAGAGGGACGTCACCGTTGCTTTCGCTGTCGGCCCTTCCATCGTTAATCATCCGATTGCGTCTTTGCAGCGAGTTTCCAAGAGTGACTCGGGGAATTTTCGAGTTATTTCAGAAAATAATAACAATAAATAGGGAATTAAATGACAAAAATGCCCTTTATTAAATCAATTCATAACTCGGGCCGAACCGGGCCTGAAACCACCATCCCCATTCTCGGCCCAAAATAAATTCCCTCTAATCTAAGCTAAACAATTAAAGAATTATAAATTTTCCAAAATTATAAAGTAATTGGCATGACTTAATTGAAAATCTAATATATATAATACAAAGATCAATCATATTAATAAACTAGCAATTGCCATTCAATCCACGTGGCATTATTTGGTTTGAGTTGTAGTCATGGATGATGGGGCTTGATATTCTTGTGTTTTATTAGTTCCCTAATTTAAATATTATAAAACTGAAAATTAAATAAATTAAATATGAAGGAAGACCACCCCCTTTATTTTCAATAATTAGAAAAATAGCATCTTTCAAATTGAAATAAAGTCTTTGATTCTCTTAAAATAACTGAATTATTCTTTCAATTAAGTCCTTAATTTTATTAAAATAATTGAATTATCTTTAAAAGAATTAAATTTTAACCATTTGATTATCAAAAACTAGTTTTAACACCAATAAAGTATTTCAATCATTTTGGACATGGGTCAGGATATATTTGATATTACTGAGAAATTTTGATTTTTATTCAAAATATTATAAAACTAAAGGGTTGGAATGTAATTATGCAATTTTAAAAGTAAAATGAGAGAACAGAGTACTTGCTTCCACTGTGGAAGTGGTGCGTGAGTGGGAACAGCCAAAGAAGCGCGTAATTGAACGATGTTCGCCAACCAGGGAGAGTCCTTTCTCTGACCTCTATTCACCAAAGCCAAAGCACAGAACAGAAGACCAAACATGTCGAGTTGTCAACGGAGGCAATAACCAACGCCTTCTCTCTTTTTAAGCCTTTAGATAGAGAGGAAGCCAACTCCCAAATCTACCATCCATCCATCCATCCATCTAACATATAATTAGATGATTATTAATAATCATCTATCTATTTATGTTTTAACTTACTCTGTACACCTTCTGGTTCGAAATCTTCAAGTGAAGTTCTTGTTGTTTGTTTGTTAGTTTGCTTGTTGCTTAAACTAATAATCTTTTTAGTCAGTTGACCTTTCACTTTCTGTCATCTGATTCTTGTTCCTCTTGCTCTTTGTTTAGTTGTCACTTCAAATGTTTGATTCCACTTGAAGTAAGCTGACCCGTTTCATGAAAGGCGGTTTTCGGTCATTTTCTCTCCTTATTATTCTTCTTCTTGTTGTTGTTGAAGATTGTCTGTTTGTTAAGCAGCTCGCTATTTCCGAGTTGAATTGGAGTTGATTATTGTTTCTGACGAAGGGGTTCTGATATGTTTACCTGCTTTTTGTGGCTTCTATTGCGGAGGAGGAATTTAGGGTTTCTGGTTCAGATCGTTTTCGGACTATGGTTTTGTTTAGCTGTTTTGAAGCCTGTTTCGGCTCTCAGACCGTTGAGGGAGCGGGCACGGTCGTGGGGCGATGAGGTTGGTAATATTTAGTTTTTTTATTTTTCTAAATTTTTTTTGGTTACTTGTAGTTTGATTTGGCTTGTTTATATTGTTTTTGATGATAATTTAGGATAAAAATTGTGAATTTCGTGTGAAATTGCAATTTAAATTTGTTTTTTATCTTGTCAAATGAGTTTGAGTTTTATGCTGATGCCGTAGTGAAATGATTGTTCAATTTATGGGTCTTATGGTTTGTTCTGAAGAGGATGTAGCGAAATAATAGTGGGATATGTGGAGTCTGGTTGTACAATGGCATCAAAAGGATGGCATTGAATGAAGGAGTTTACTATAACAACTGAAACAAATTCATCTCAGGAAATTCGGATCTTAATTAATGTTAATGCCATGGTATAAGAGTCTGATCATTGAAACAGATGTTTATTCCAGTGAATGAACATCATATACCTGATATGGCTTCTTTGACCTATTATCCTTTTCTATATAGAATATAGAAGTTTAACATGTGATTTGTTTAGCATTACAGTTTACTGTTTCAAGGAAGTAAGTAAATTTTTTCTCTTTTATATGTATTAAATTGACTTTCAAGTTGTGGAAAATGTGATTGAAAATAAGCTCATTCCTTTTTTTCTTGGTTATTGATATTTCCTTTTGCAGTGGCTATTCGTTAGAAAAGATGAAAATGAATTGGGTCCATATTCTGAATGGAACATAACAGGAACATACCGAGGTTTGTAAGTTGATATTTTAGAAAATCAATGGTGATACCATGTTTAAACATGTACTTTATTGGCATTCAAATCTACCTTTTAAATTTCTTATTTGCTAGATTAAGGTTGCTTATAGGGCATACACTCAAATAAACTGTCAATAAACTTTTATATTGTACAAAGCAATAGACATATAATTCTTGTCTAGGCACAATATTATTGGTAAACCTATATGTGTTCAGTTGTGCTCATAATAAGTTCATACTTGTAGCTCATAAAAACATGCATTCTGTTGGCTATTTACTGCAATGCTTGTTTGACTGGTCATATATTTGGATATGTGCAGGGACTTGGAAATTTCTGGATTCAACAAATAGCACTTCCAGATTTCCAGAGTTTAGAAAATCAATTGGCAATTCCGTCACTGAATTATTTAGCACGCCAACAAAAATAACTGGTGTACATTATGTTCAGGTGAGTGAATTGAACCAGTGTTTATAATGGTCATATTTGAGGCAACTCATCATTCATGGTTATTATGTGTTTTCTTAATGACCCAGAGAAGTGTTTTATTATCTAAAGACAGCAACTATGATTTTTTACATGGTGAATATATATTGTAGAAAATAGCTTTGGTTGCAAATGATAGGACGTCTGTATGAAATTCTCTTGTTATAATAAATTGTTCAAAAGTATTTATTTCCAATTTTTCCTTCTATTGTAGTCAGGCCACACAGTGACAACTAAAACATTTCTTTTGATTTTATGTTTGCATAAAAAAAACTTAATCATGCCACTATCACAACAGTTTTATAATTGAAAGTTGTCTTCATATGAATTATTGGTACCCAATATTAATGGCAGTAACAACTAAACATTAAATGTGTAAATCAAAGCTGTCACTTGTATGCAAGTCAAATTTTATTACTTATTTATTGTTAAAGAATGAGTACTTAAATTAAATCATGTTTTCTTGCTTTAATATCTGTTTATTCCTGGCGTGATGATATATATGAAGATATTATTTAATTTTTCATTTGTAATGTTGATAACAGGGTGTAATTATGTTCCATGATGTATTTGACAATGAGCATAATGTTGGTGGTGCTCAAATCAGGGTAGAAGGTGTGTATATATGGCCTTTTAGACAACTCCGAATGGTAGCTAACAGGTAAATCTCACGGATTTGGCATGTTGTTGGCTTTTAAATTTTTCAGTACATAGAATGTAATAAGGCTTTCCTAGAATGTATGTCAATCAGCATTAGTATGTTGCTCACTTGTATAATTCTTTTCAAATGCACTTGTTTTACTGTTCTATTCTATAACAAGGATGAGAATACAAAGTTTTGTTACTTTCCATGAATTTAGTGTTTTTCTTTTTTTATGTTGGCTGAGGGATATGTATTCTTGACTTGACTGCATTCCATGAATGTGGATGACATTATCTGAATAATTTATGTAACACTGAGCTTAGATTCAAGTCTGGTGATATGACCCAGGCCAACTAGTACTTATAAGGCATCGCCCAGGCTTACTCTTAAGCGATGCAGGATTTCACATCTGGACTGATTGCCTTAGCCTTTACTTTATTTGTTTTGATTTCCTACACTTTTGAGTGTATGCACGATTGTGGTTGATTAATGTTAAATTGGTCATTTCTATTGTGTGATTGCTTGTAGCTTTGTGGAGCTAATCTTTCTGTCAAGTTTTAATTTTGATTTACTTTTGTGTACTGTTGCAGTGGAAAACAGGGGGAGCTGAGCCAGGAATATGATCATATTTTAGCAAATCCCTATCATTTGGTAACACTTTTAATGGGTCATTAATGTTGTTCTTGCAATAGTTATTGATTTTTATAATAATACTTTCAGGACTGCTAACTTGTTATGTGTGTTATTTCTTTGAACAGCTGGGGGTTTTCTCATCTCAGGTGTTCCAAGAATCTCCACGTGAAAAGATATGGAGAAGGAAGAATTGTAATATTTTGTACAGCACTTTGACCTTAAGTTTGAAATAATGCTAGCTTGTAACTAAAACTTATATTTATCATTGCAGCACCTATTTATGAGATGGAGAAACATTGCAATATAGAAATTGCAGCCCAAATTTCACATCTCTCATCCAGCCATCATGGTAACTATTTTCTTTGCATATGAATTTTCAATGTCATTATGCATCCTGGGAAATGTCTGGACATATGCATGTGCGTGTTCGTGCGCATGTGTATTACTAAGTTGTTGCTGTTACTTACCTTCCTGCAGAGAGTGATCGTGATCGTTATCACATAGAAGGACTTATGGAGAGTCCTGCAGTGGATGATGATGGAGTTTGCCTCTCGCCTTTACTTTTGAATGCTACTTCTGTCAACATTGAGGTCTACTATAATAAAGCGGTGAACTATAACTTAATGGTCACCTTTGTATCCTTTATATATCATCACTCATATGGCTCGTCATCATCTTGTTAGCTACTTCTATATGAATTCCTTAACACTTTTGCCCAGATTTCTTTCCTTCAAGTTCTTTTGTTAATTCGTCAGATGGAACATAGCAACACTCAATCTGTAAGAATTTTACTTTGTACAACTCTCTGATACGACTGGGTTTGCATAATGTCATGGATATAAATACTACTTTACTATATTCTTATCTAAGTGATAATTGATGTGTGTTTATCAGGGGGCTGCTAAGGTTTCAATTTTAATGATTGGCCAACAGGCTATCATGGATGCATATCTTTGCCTCTTGCATCTGACTGCTGGAATACTAGTTGGTAAGTCCAGAAAAGAATCAATGGCAAGTTGGTTGTGTTTGCTTGGGAATGTGTTAAAATTCCTTTATTTGTTGTATTTAGGATGCCTTGTGAATGGTGAGAAATTGATATCAAATATGTGTGGCTTTATCCAAGCTTAAGGCCATCCACAAATCAAAAATTTCCATTTCTTCTCTCATCTGATTCTGGGACATGGGCATATATTTTGGGCTCCATATTGAAGTTACAGTTGTCAATTGCAATAGAGTTTGAGGAGAATTCGCATGTATTTGAATCTGTGTTCTTGTGTGTTGTAGAATCCTTCTAATGAGAATGTTTTGTTGACAAGCATAATGAATTGCGAGTGTCAAAATGTTTAAATTTGTCCCCTTTGGCCTCAATGTAAATTATCATTGATACCACTTCACAAACACTGGAGCTTAAAGTTTTTGCAAGTAATGGGAAGCAGTTTCTTTAGAAAAGGAAAAGATCTGCAACAGTAACGTGCAGTCCATATTTGAAAAAATGTTGCAGAGGCATATACTCTATGATACTTTTAACATGTTTTCCTCTATTAAATTACATTATGCTAATTGGGTTTTGGCAGTACGAAATGGAAATTAGCTCAATGACCAACTTGAAAGAAACCAACTTAGTTAAGGAACTCAATTGGAAACCAAATGTATGTTCTGCTTAATGTATACTGGCAAACTGATTATTCTCCATTCACATAACTGTTTGTATGATAATATACAAGTTGCAAATGTTAATTACATCTGCATCCTATACAACCACCTTTCCTGGATTGGATTGTTTGTCGTTGCCAAGTTTCTTATTGCTCATTTCTAACCAAGAATATGTTTGTGTTAAGTTATTAAGTAGATGATACTTTCTGCCTACAGAATCCTTGTTTAATGCTTTTGCAACGGCTGCATTTTTCAAGTTTGTAGTCTTCTCAATTTTTGAGATGAGATATCTTCTTGCTATATGGAAGGCAAGCCGGCCTATGAATAATGGTGAAGGTTGGGAGACAATGAGGCGCGAGCTATCAGTTCTATATAGCCGTTTCTGTAAGTGCTTGTATTTGTGAATAAAATGCTACTTGTTAATTGGTGGCAACTGTTAATGGCCCTCTACGAAATCAAGAAAGCCCTAATTGTTGTTGATAGTATGTTTGTAATATCTCAAATAACTGTTAAAACGATCTTGTTATTATTCGTCATATTGAGAGTGCACTGGAGGTGCTCTGGATCCTTAGAGCCTTTCAATCCCTCTATGATCTTGTACTCCATTTCTGCAACATATTTGCTTATGCCTAACTTAATCTATAAGTTTGACTATTGTGAAGCTATTGCTTATGGACTCAACTGCTACTTTGAGCGTTTTCTTGTTTCTGATCAAATTACATATAGTGAAGCAAATTTGATTTATCTATTGTTATTATTTGCAGATGGGATCCTTTTGGGAGGCATTCTAGTTGTATACGAATTTCATCATTTTCTGCGACCTATTCTTCTCCTTATGTACTCGTTTTGGATACCTCAAATCATCACCAATGTTGTTCGTGATTCAAGAAAATTTTTGCATCCTCATTACATTTTAGGCATAAGTGTTACTCGGCTAGCTATCCCACTATATCTATTTGGATGCCCTCACAACTTCATGCGCATTGAACCAAATAAGAACTGGTGCATCTGTTTGTGTCTATTCGTTGGACTACAAGTATCAATTCTTCTTCTTCAGCACTACCTTGGGTCCCGATGGTTCATTCCCCGTCAGGTTGGATAGACTCTGGTTATTTTCTTCATGCAAAATCTTTCTTATTTCTGGTTGCTATTTTCAGTAACGTGCAAAATCTTTCAGAAGTGTTTTAGATTGTCGACTAAATCGTGTTTTTGTGGTTTGCAGATCCTACCGGAGAAATATAACTACCATAGAAGGTATAATCAGGAGTCAAATCATGCGGCAGACTGTGTTATTTGCATGACTGCCATTGATCTTACTCAGCGTTCAAATGATTGCATGGTATGTCGGTATTTTTATCTTGTACATAACCTGTTTTAGTTGCATCCTTTGAACCATAAACTTAATCCAATTTGCAAATTCTCTGACAGGTGACGCCATGTGACCATTTTTTCCACTCTGGATGTTTACAAAGGTGGATGGATATAAAGATGGAATGCCCAACCTGCCGGCGCCCTCTACCACCAGCTTAGAGAGATTATTCCACTGTCTATATTACATAGGATCAATTGGCCTTGCCCAACCTGTTGATTTTGGCAACAACTTAATGCAATCCATGACTATCTTCAACTATTAGGCATTGACTACGATGAGAAATCTTTTTTCTTAAAAAGAATTCCGATTAAGTGTTAGGTTTTTCTTATTTTTCTCAGAATTTGTGGTCTTATCACTTCACATGTAATTTTACCAACGACAGAAATCCTCAATTTGTAAATTTGGATATCTAATAAATTCTTAGAGTATATTCAGATCATTAAATATGCTTTTTGTCTTTTTTATCATTAATTGTGTTTCAGTTCATATGGGTTGCCTTGGTGATCCCCCCGTTTCAACATTTTTGTTTTCCATGTGGGCAAGAACTCCCATAATTTGATCAGACGCATCTAATAGAAGATGGCTGGAAGGCATCATAATCAACAGAAAGAAGTAACACAAAATTGTAGTTAATGCAACTTTTATTAATCTTGTATCAGTATAATGGTGATTTTTCTGTCACATTGACATCACTCAGATCCATTTTTGAGTGCATTTCTGAACCTTTAGATGAAACCGATCAAGTATTCTGAACAAATATTTTGGAAGTAGATATATAGAAACAAACAACCACTAAAACAAAAATAAATAAATAGATTGAAAATGCAAGGAAATCTGCCAACGCAAGATCCATCTTAGAAAGTATGCCTGGTCAAGCCAAGATCTTCTGAAGTCCCAAATTCTTGTTCAATAAATAAATAGATTGAAAATGCAAGGAAATCTGCCAACTCGATAGCCTTTTGATGTGAATGACATGCCAAAGAACTGAGAAATTAAAGCATTTTTTTTTTTACGTAACAGAAATACATACAAGCAAATGAACGTTTTTGGGCAAAAGCAGCTCTTTTAAATATTACAGAAGTCATAGAAAACACACCCTTACAGCAATTATAAACGAGAAATATACCTGGAAACTGAGCAATCTAACGACTTTTTCTTCTATTACAAACATTACATATCCATACACAAACTTCAAACAAATTAAATTTACACGGCCAACTTTGGATCTTATTTTGTTTTTACAAGTTATTAGCAATCTTATAACAGTCTTACTTACGTGTATGCGGGCGCCATAGAAGGTGAAAACACAGGTGCTGCTGCTGGCATTGCGGTTGGAACCATACCAACTCCACCGCCAGAACTACCAACAGTTGTACAGTGTTGTTCAAAGCACTCAACGGGATGCTCGAGCACTGGCTCGCATACTTCGTTGCTCCGCTGGAGCGGTTTCTCGGGAAAGCAGTTCCGGCGTTCATCAAAAGCTATACCTTTTGATGTTAAGTTGTTGCAAATACCCTCCTCTTCACAGAAAAAGTTATAAGAGAATGTAAAGTTGGCTAAATTTGGCAAACAGCAAACACCGTCGGGCACAATCCCACTCATCATATTATGTGCTAAGTTTAGTTGCTCCAAGTGGGATAAGCCAGCAATGCTGTACGGAATAGGACCAACCAGCTTGTTAAAGCTCACGTCTAACACTCTCAGTTTGTAGAGATAACCAACTTCTGGAGGCAAGCAGCCAGACAAACTTGTGTTAATTAGAAGCAGCTCCTCTAGAGAATTAGCCAAGTTCGCTATACTGGGTGGTAAGCACCCACCGAATTTGTTGTTGGCAATGACCAGAACAGTCGCTGAGTTATTTGTGCCAAAATTTTGTGGAATCATGTTAGTAAGGCGGTTGTTGTTAACAAAGATTGCATCAATTTTTTTGTTGAAAAGTTCAGGAGGTAATGGCCCTTCAAACTCGTTGAATCGAATGTCAAGATAATTCAGCATAGGAAGAGAAAGCACGGGACGAGGAAAAGGGCCTACAAATCTGTTATTACTCAAGTCAAGCTCATAGAGAAGTGTAAGATTGGATAAAGTTTCTGGGATTATGCCGCAGAAGCGATTGCTATTAAGATGAATGAGGGCAAGGTCAGAGAGGAGGCCTAATTCATTAGGGAGAAACCCTGCTATATCAGCATGGTTGAGATCAATACCAGCAACAACTCGGATTTTGTGGTCATACGGAGGAGGTGCACAATATATGCCTTTGTATTTGCAAACTGAAGGACCAACCCAGTTGGTAGTGAAGTTGTTTGGATCGGAGTAGATTACTCTTTTCCATGCTTGGAGAGCTATATAAGCCTGTTGGAGTTTGGGGTTTGGGAACGGCGACGAGTTGTGCATGCGGTTGTGATGGTGGTGAGTGGAAGAATAGCTGTGTTTTGCTGCCAGATTGTTTGATAAGAATTGTAAGTTTAAGAGTAATAAGATTAACATGGAATGAGAAGTAGTAGCAGAAAGCATAAACGAAGCCATTGCTTTGAAGGGTTTTCAGTAAGAAGCTGAGTTTTGGTTGCATATTTAAGGAGCTGATGATCTTCATTCTCAAGTGAAACAGCAAGTCTTTTATTTAATAATGTTGTCCCATGTCCAATAGGAGCATTGATTTCTTTTCTAGATGATGATAATCCTACGAAGATGACAGTTAACCGTTACAAATGGCACCAAACAAATATTATAATTTTTCAGGTTTTCATGATAAATATGACAATTCATTACTAAGCAACAAAATGTCATGTTCTCTGCAGTTCTTGTTGAATCGAAGTGGGAATAGTGAAAGAAAGGAGAACTGGGTCATGATTGTTATGTTTGGTAATTAAATGTCTTTCTTAATTAAATTAGATTAGAATGGAGATTAGTTGCAGACCAAAGATTTGACAAAATGAAGGGAGGACGATGCGCACGATAAAGACTCGCCTCCTTCCATGTAGTTTTCGCAGTTGTTTGAAGTGGAGCAGGAGAAAGACAGTTTCAATACCCTGAGAAAAAGCATAGACCGATTTCTTCAAACTCAAGGGATAAACATGTTCTGCGTCAAAGGTCTAGAAGGGATCAAACAGCAGCCAGGTTGGTTTCAGAATTGCTTCTCACTAACAACAGCACTTTGATGAAATCTCCACTCATAAAAGTTCTTCTTCAACAAGTTAAACCAAACGAAGCCTTAGACATGATCATACATGACTGCTTCCTGCTTGCACATTCAGACTGAAATGCAAGTGATACATCGGATGAAAATGGAAAACTTTTCATCGTTCATGAGTGTTATTATGACATTAGTTCGTCTTACCAGACAACAATGAACCATCTAAAGTGCTTCTGGTATTATATTATACAAGACTGCCTTAAACTACATTATTCTTACCATGAAAAGTACTTCTGGTATTATCAAAGATCCTGTTTGATGTCAAAAGAAATCTCTCATTGTGGCTAAAGCAAATTTTCCATAGTCATTATGATCTTCTTTAAAAGAAAGAAAAAAAAAAATTGTTCTAACATTTGCAGCACGGGAATGTTGTGCAGTTCATACAACTCGAGAAATTTAATAGCTTAAATCAGGCCTCTTTATACAACGATTTTGGACAACAAAACATATTGTAATATTATACTTGCAAGTGAAAACTGATTAAATTATTCTCACCAACAAACTTTGGACTACACAGTGAATAACTCAAACACAAACACTCGAAATTCAAATTGTTGTTGAGGAATATAATATTTCTTATATATCAAACCCTAAATATTGGGTTTAAATTGAAAGCACTACAGCTCATTCAAACTCAAGAGACGAGCACCGAAACAATTTTCACCATCATCTTTCAAACATCTTAACCACCACCACCTGATCCGTATTTCTTGCCAAGAAGAATTAGCTGCAGCTTGTCGTAACCAGCCAGCACACCAGCACCTGCAACAGCACGCAGGATGTTTGCACCAGCACCCTTGAAGAGTGATTTAGCTCCTTCATTCTTGAGAATTTGAGAAAATGCATCCATAGAGCTCCTATACTTGACAGCCTCTCCAGAGGTCATCATCATCCTTCTTCGTACTGTATCAATTGGGTAAGAAGCCAAACCAGCACCAATAGTGATTCCCCATCCGAGCAAGAAGCTAGCCAAGAAACTATCCTGTAATCACCAAAACTACCAGCAGTAAGCATAAAGCCTGCTATCAAGGACAATAGCCTTAAATGCAGAGCATTGAGAAACTATGTTGCCAAACACTCCAGAAATAATGATGGATTAATTTAATGCAGATTAGGGATTCAGAAGGCACATAAATCCATAAACAACCCAAGATTGTGCATTTGCTTAGATGGTCTAAATGTGCACCTATACAGATTCCTAGGTCCTTTTCAATCAATAAAAGCAAGACAAAAATAAATGTAATGGATCTTAGACACAACAGGAATGATGTGATAAGCACACAAAATGTTAATAAAAAATATTTCCAATTACCTGCAACCCACCAACCAGTACCACAGGTTTCAGAGAATCATACATTCCAAAGTAGAGCCCGCGGTACACTATAATTCCAACACATGAGATGTTGAATCCACGGTAAAGCCCAGCAATGCCATCAGATTTCATAGTCTTCTTGTACACATCAATCAAACCACTAAACTGCCTCTCACCACCCTTTTTAGCTGCTTTAGCATCATTTGCCAAACGTGTTCTTGCATAGTCAAGAGAGTAAACAAAAAGAAGAGATGATGCACCAGCAGCCCCACCAGATGCCAAGTTCCCGGCAAACCATTTCCAGTAGCCATCTCTGTCTTTCTTGAAGTTAAACAGCCTCTTGAAATAATCCTTGAAAGCAAAGTTCAGAGCCTGGTACATGTATACCAAAAAACCATCAGGGACAAAAATCAAAAAAGAAAAAAGGATTACAAAATAAGGGAGAATTTTTTTATCTAACTTTATCAGCCAACTGCTGCAGACAAATCAAAACAAATACAAAAACAAAGATGGACGATCCATAAAAAAGTTCTCTATCACAGATTTTCCCTACATCCTTTTGTATCCTTTTAATCCATAATGAGAGGAAAATGAAGGGAGGATTTCCAAAAAACACAGGTTTGGTTATACACAACTTCTCTTCCAAGAGGATTTGAAAGAGAAATTCTCCATCTTTTTCCCTCAACAGAAATCCAACAAAGTTTACAACACCCATCCCATAAACAAAAAAGTAAAAACAAAAAACTGACCTGGGTGGGGAAGTATCTGATGACATTCGCAGTGTTGCCTCTCCAAAGAGAGAGAACACCTTCATCCTTAATAGTTCTAGAAAAGCAATCAGTAATTCCCTTGTATGGTTCAGAGAGCCGACCAGACTTGATCATCTCATCCTGATTCTGAATCAACAACTTAACCCGCTCAATTGGAGCAGCTGCACTCTTGGAAACAGCAGCAGAAACTCCTCCCATAAGGAAATCCACAATAAAACCAGATAAACCTTTCTCTGATGGAGCTTGTACAAATATGGGAGAAACAGTGGGCACAAATGCCAGGCCAGTGCCCTGACTACCTGCCTGAAAAAAACATTGCAATCCTCCATTAAAATAAGAACCAGTCACACCATAGCTCCGGTTGTGCAAATTGGATGAAAGCATAGAATTGAAGTAGGACCGTCCTTGTATTTTCTGAAATACGGATGGATGCTGCGATCCATCTGCCATGTTTGCGGCTGAATATGGTGACCTGTAAAGAAAGATATTCGACAGCGCTTAGATATGCAAGTAGCACATACTACTTACAATTCACCACAGATAAGCATCAAACAAACGCTCCAAGTAACATATGGCCCTTCCCTTTTACTCACAAATTTTCTTAATTTACAAATATTGTGACTTATTAAAAACAAGTAAACAATGAAGTCCATTTTGATACATTGAAGTTGCAATCAGAATAAGATGAAAACATACTTTCATTTATAATGTCCATAAAAAGTATGATCGACCTTCAGCCAAAAGCTTTACAATTAAGGGTTCTTAAACACAGAAAACTTTTGAAATTAACAAGGTAACAGCAGCAGTGGCAGAGCCACATATTGATCAGGAAGCCTGGAGCAAGCTGGAAATTTTAGTTTGATTGGAAATATTATAAAAAGAAATAATTGAAACCAAAATACAATTAGCCAATGCTTTTTTTACAAATACCCAAAATTAAAAGAAACTGTGGAACAGCAAATCCCACCCTAAAGCCCATAAGTGGCTCCTCACCACCGCAAGGAGGGGACAGACATTATTTAAATAATGGGCATTCAAAAAAAATTATTTAAAAACATTGTCAGTCATTTAACTTTACACCATAATCCTCTCAGATAAAAGTTTATGGCTCCACACTTGAGACTTGGATATTAGACGTTTTGTTATGACTTTTAATGTGCGGACTATGCTTATGCAGCATTGCTAATGGAAAGCAATTCTGCACAAACCAGCATCATTAAATCAAAAAACCTACTAAACAAACTCGCTGCCATCATTTCTTCCTTCATTTCAAAAGAAGACAACCACTATTGCCCTGTTAATATCTATAATAATACTCATCTCATTATGCCACACAAGCTCCAAACTGGCAATAAACTTCAATATAATTTGATCTCATACTTAGAAAACCAATATGGGTCAGACTCTATATTCAGATGTTGAGGACATGTGCACAAAATGAATAAATAAGTTGTAGAATGAAACCCAAGAAAAAAAAAAAGTTACTTAACAACCAGATGGGCTTGTTAGACAACGAATGAAGAGTGACAACTATAATTAACGGTAATAACCTGAAAAATGTAAAATCACTAACAACAAACAGTACTGCAAAACATCTACCATCAGATTCTTATCTCACTCTCTAATACAAGAAATGATATTCTAACAAACAATAAGCACATAAAATAAGGCTTAATACATCAATCCAGTAAGACAATTCTCAGCAACCAAACAGAGAATGCAAATAAGTGACAAACGATCTAAATAAGCGAGTACTAATTCATGATCCATGAGCTGAAACGACAATCAAATTATCGAGAAGTAAAAAACGAAACGCAGAGATCTAACAGAAATAATAATGATCACGAGTGAAGTGAAGGGAAAGCAAACCCGAGAAGGTCGCCGAGTGTGAGACCTCCCGATTGTGCGGAAGATAGAATGGAAGAGACGAGATATATAAAGCCAGCTTATTTAGGGCATTGTTCTTTGTTCCAAATGACGAATTTCTCCCTCTCTCAGTAATTAAATTACTGCATTCTGGGACTTTTGTCTCAGTCCCTGTCCCTGACCGTCGTGATTCGCGGACTTGCTGGACAACAAGGATAAGACAAGATGAGATAAAGTCTAATAGAACGATTCTATCCATTTAGATAAAATAAGGAAACTATTTAATTGAAAAAATTATTTACGAATTATAAATTAAAAACATTAAATTAAATTATAATGTTTAATTTAAAAAAATTTATAACATATTTTTTAATTTTTTATTTATTATTAATATATTATTTAAATAATTTTATTACATTAATTATAATTTCTTTTACATACGATAAAATTTAATTTAAATTTAAAATATATTTAAAATAAAATATTATAATTATATTTTGTAATAATAAGAAATTTTAATTGCTGACAGCAACTTTCAAACAAACCATAACAGTCACAATGAGCCAATAAGATCAATATTAAAAGAAAAAAAATTAAAATAATATAATTTTTTTTTTAAATCGAATGCAAAGCACACTCAAATGTAACCGAGCTTGATGGTTACATGCTCGAGGGAATGAGTAAGACAACAGTAAACGAGCTTGCAACACATTTTACACGATCATTTCTTCGCCTGACATAATAACAACATTGTTTTTAAAACAAGATGTTTCACATTTGCTAGTGCTCCACATCGGAGTAAAGGAATAAAGTGAAGCGAGGGATTTCACCTACTGAAATTGTGGCTTGGGAGCACAAGAAATTTCATACAAGGATTCACGGTCAGTACAGGAAAATTAATCGGAAAATGCTCCGGTGAATTAAGCACCGCACAGGGAAGCCCTCTGCTTTGCCAGTAGTTCTTTAAGTTTCTTTAGAAGCTGAGGATTTGAGCACATGTATTCCTGGAAGGACTTTCTCAAATTCTGCAACACTTCCTTGTGATTGCCAGGGATTGAGTTGAGCAGCACTGTGAACAGACTCTTCCATAGATCAACATTCCAATATCTGAGGAAAATTGTAAAATAAGAAAATAGAGGGAAGTAAAGAGGTAGAAATAAAAGCTATATTTGCTATATTGTTGCGTAGCTCTGTTGAAGAGAATTTTCCATAGCTCATTAATGGCACGTAACAATGAATCGAGTATTTCAAATAGGCATCACCAACAATTCCTTATTGGTATGCAGTAATTATAGAACCTACCGTTTAAAAGATGTCTTCGGCAGATAAATGAAGCCGCCATCTGGTAATGCTTTCTTTTGAACCTCCATATAGGAGTTATGCAGCATCATGTGAACAATAGCACACAGGCCATAGGTGTCCACCTGGTGACAATTACACGAATGAGCCGATGCAGAATGTCATATAAAACAGGTCAGTACATTTTGGTTCTATGTAAAATTGAGACTGGCCTGAAATTTCCAAGGCTTGTTCTCTTGCATTTCAATACAGCGAAAGCCAGAAGTCCTGCAATCACCCTTAAATTCTGTATTTTCAGGAAAGAGATGCAGATCTATTCCCCTTCCCCAATCTACAAGGCAAAGCCCCTGCATCATACTCTTAAGCATCATTATACACACAGAGAAAATAAAAACTCATCTCTGCCACAAGAATTAACCTGTTCTTGCCAAGGGCCACTGCGGTCAAGAAACCCGTGCACTGTAAGGTCGTCGCTGCCAAATGTCAGGTAATTAATCTTACATACCAATCCTTACAGAATACTATTTGCAATAGGAAGATTGAACAAAAGAGAGCACGTCTCTGCAGCGAAAGTTTGGGCCAAAATGGGACTAGAAAAAGTAAATATTAATGATATTTACGATATCGTTTGCCATGTATGTGGCACAAACCATGGGCATAGGTTAAAAAATTGTCCATGTCAACTGTGTCAAAGAATAGATAAGGTTCATATGAGTTACTTATAGAAGACAACAACCTTCCCTCAATTTAAACCACGTCAAGCATTTAAAATGAGAGATAGACGAGGATTTATAAATTGCATTATCTTCATGGAATCTAAACTTTAACAACCGCAAGCAAATAGGTTCAAATGATGCATGATTCCCGAGGGGATGAATATAGTACAGGCCTAGTAAGTCATTTAAACTTCCCCCCTTGCAACAGTTAAATCGTAAACTGCATTGGAAAAACCAGCAGTTAAAAAAACCGGGTAAACTTGTGACACAACCAGCTCACAGTAAAAAGCTGATAGTCCTGTATTCATCTTTCAGTGCATGATCTAGCGCTGCTCAAAGCCAAACAATACAATCAACAAGAGTGTAAAGAAATTTTATGTCATATGTATGCGAGTGCTGATTCATGTGTCTAATGTCACCTCAACATCAATATCAACCAAGAGTGATTTTCTGGTTTCATATGTGGATGAAGGTTTGATAAATAAACAAATTGTGAAGAAATTGTTCTATAGTTTTGAGATTATGATACTTCCCATATTTAAATCCATAATATGAAAAAAACAAATTACCTAGCATAGCGAATAAGGAGATTATCAGGCTTGAAATCACCATGAATGATGCCTACATCATGCAGAGATTCCAGAATGCAGAGCATCTCTATGGTGTAGTAAATACTTAACACCTCTTCCATGGACTTGCCAGTAACCACATAAGAATTTATGGCATCCTGCACAAGTTTACATGTTATCACAAGTGTTAGAGAAGATTTGCATGCAATGAAAGCCGACATATCCACACACGATATAAAGATGACATACCTGGAGTGTCCCTTGAGATAGATAGTCACAGACAAGTATGCTATAATCAGAATAGAGATGAATTCTGCGTGCAAAACCAAAGCTTGACCTCTGGCAAAATTAGATTCAATAAGTAGCAATTTCAAAATTATAAAGCATGCATTGATGAATTATGAAAACACCAAGAAAACGACATACTTCCTTGTCTGAGATGCGCTGGTCAAGTAGGCGATACATGTAGAACTCCCAAGGGAAAGCAGGCTTTTGTATCTGCCAGAATTTGAGATAAAAAACAAAATCCAGCAAGAGAAGTTCTACATTGTGCATTAGCTGAAAGGGATAAGCACTGTGCATTAGTTGAAAGGGATAAAAGGATAACAATACCTTTATTGCAACAACTTCGTCAGGATTACTGTTGACATATGCTTTAAATACTGTACCAAAACCACCCTGACCCGCACAACCTTTGATCTGGTACTTCTTTCCACCTTGAGTATCACAATACAGGCAATCAGGAGTAATAAAAATTTAATCCCCTAAGGATCATTGAATTCCAGCTTAGAAGAAAAAGAATTAGTTCTCTCAAAACCCAATAATAGATGACGAGCTAAGGTTTTCTTTTGAAGAAATGAAAATGAAAATGTACTATTGATCGTTGTTGGCACTCTACGTAGATCAGTGTACAGTATCTATAAACAAGAAAATACCTCTCATCATTGATTGCATACAACATACAGATATTTACAGTTTTCAAGTGGTTGATGATGCATAATATACCTTGTGTTATGTCTACTTAGAAGAGTTCTTATCTTTCTGAGACATGCAGATGCTAGGATATTCTGTTTATCACCTCTTCATATTTCTCTCTTGGACAATTCTTACTTTTTCATACTCGAAAGAAATGAAAAAAGTCCTGTCATATTCTGTCCTGTATTCGATGCTCCTTTTACCCATCCTCTAAGTGACGCGTGAGGAAAAAATAATTTCAACCACCAGTCACCACATTTCTATGTGCATGGGAAAATAAAATGCTTTATATATGACAAAGATATTTGACTGCAGTTATGAGTAGAGGGAAACTGTGATACCCAAGGCCAAGCTTCATAGCAAGAGCATATTTTTGCATAAAAGATAGCTGAAGTATGGTAAGAAGTCCATTATATAAATAAAGTACGCATATTTTGACAGACATACAATACATCTATATATAAAATATATAAGCTGCCCAATGTTCATTGAAGCCATGTAACAACTTTATTAGTCACTATCTTTGTTCCAAGAAGTGACCCGGTTGAAAGTTGTCATTCATCTACTTAAATGTTGGCATATTACATATTAGATCATGTCATCCAGAGGTAGACTCAGTTTTTGGATAAATTCAGAAAAAAGGAAAATGTGCAATTAAGTATCCTGTGCTTATAAAATTTTCTCCATGTAAAATATTTTAACTATTTCCATGAGCAACCAAACCACTTATTCCAACACAAAAACAGTTTGCAGAGCAACCAAACCACTTATTCCATCACAAAAACAGTATCATATAATGCTAACCATATATAGTTTTAGGATGTACACAAACAAGCTTTCTATCTTCCAGATTCCTTGGCTAAGCATATTATTTCAAACAATTACAAATAACCTGCCCTAATCTTGAAAATTTCATGCTTAATGCCACAAACATATGAAATTTTAGGTTTTAAATAGCTACCCTTAGAATTCAAGCTTGGAAATTTTCATGTCATTTAGCAATGAACAATAACATAACAAAGAGAATCACCTATCTCAATAATCTTATTCCTTGATGTTTTATTCAGAGAAGATAAGGCCACTTTTCCTGAGTACACTTTGTTACTTTGATGGTATCCCTGAAACAAAAGTAAAAAAGAGCAAGCTTAAGCATAAGTATTGATCACTTATCGGAATAATTAATAGAGAATTATACCAATAGTAATAACTAAATTGGCATACATCAAATTTTGTAATTTGAGGATTTATCTTATTGAGTAATTCTTTGATGATGGAGCTGGACCACGGGTAAATAAAACTTTCTACGGACTCAACAGATTCACAATCATCAATCTGCAAAATAGAATACAAATTGATCATCTTCATCACCTCTGCATTTACAAGTCCAATTAACAAACAATTGAACTACAAAAGGTGAACGAGATAACTCAGAAAAAATTGCATAAAACTATTTAGTAAGTTGACAGAGAATGAAAGAAAGAGATACAAGAAATAGAAGGAATTGTGTAACAATTCATGCGCTGGATAAATTGGCAACGGCATATTCCTCCAAAGAATTCTACATTACAAAAATGTCATTTGAAAATGGTATTTCACATCAACAGCCATGGCATAAAATTTAACACATCCAATCAATTATTTGCTGTTCTTGTCTCAAACCAACTAAAACCATGCGTATAATGGCAAACCTTCTGAAGTGAAGAAGCATTAAGTCTTCCAGACATTCTCTCAAGAAATAATGATTGTGCTTCCTTCAGCTTCTCAAGCGGCTTAGCTTTCCTATTAAGCAAAAATAACATTAGACATGGAGCACGAACCAGTCAAACAAACAAAAAATTTAATTGAGAGCAAAAGAGACCTTGAAATGCCGATCTGATAAACCACATGTGCATCCTGCCACTTCCCTTTTGCTTCAAGAAAAAGTGCGTACCATTGATATAGCAAAGAATGGCCTATACATATCTCAATCTCCTCCATTTCTCTAAAAACGTTTTCAAAGTCCTTACTACCTTCCAACTACATAATACCAAGAAAAAAAATGCAATCTCTCAGACAAAATGAAGTTAAACAGTAAAATCACGTTGACCCAATGATAAGAGTGGTCAGTAAATTTTCCCTCTTAGTTTCTATGAAAAACCTTACAATCTTCATTGCTCCTAACACTAATAAAAGCAGCGAATTCTACTTGAACCCTTCAATACTTGTACCGTAGAAGAAAATAAGCCATTGAAAAACGACAGTTCAAGCAAACCAAATATAAGTCATTAGGAATACAAATAGACCATAAATCAGTAACAAATACCAACATGTATCTCGATCTCTACCTTTAATCATAAAAGCTCGTAATCTCCAAATACATAAATCAGAAAAACTAAATGAATTCTTCAATTAATTTCAACTCCTTCATAAACTTAACCACACAAAAAATCTACCAACTTAATTGAGAAAAGAAAGTGAGTAATTACATATAGAAGCCAAATCTTGAGAAATCTAATGTCGTTTCTGTACTGAGAATGGTGCTTGAAAGTATTGATGCAATCTGACAGCAGCTTGTCGAGATCCGTATCACCGGAGTGGTTGGCCGAGTACCATTCATCGAGCGACTTCTTGATTGACCTAAATTCGTAATAAACGCATCATTGCATTTATAAATAAACAAAGAGAAAACGAAGAGATAGATAAAGCGAGAGAGAGCGAGTATGTGTGAGTACAAGAGCCAAGGCAATAGAGGATCATGAGCAGCGGCGGTGTCATCGGAATTGGGCAAAATGACGGCCATGTCCTTTGTCTTACTGTGGCGAAAGAGGAGATGAGTTGAGTGGATTCCCAGAGCGAGCGAGAGAGAGAGAGAGAGAGGGGCGCGGGAATTCTTGCTTTTCAAATTTCAGATCTTTTACCGTTTTAAATGGACCCGGCCCAACGGGCCTTTTTCAACCCCGTTTAACTTTCTCTGAAAATGAAAAAATAACCGTCCCCAAATGTAACTCCCCGTTAAGCCGACAACATTAAAATTGTTTTACTGTACAACTAATCGTATTTTCAGTTAATCAACCGGCCCCCAGCTAAGCTTTTAACCGTACACTCGTACTTGTCAGTATAAAAATATGTATAATTTTGAATCATTTAAATTTAATTTATTAAATCATAAAATTTAAAAATTAAAACTTAAAAACACGTCGAAAGAAAGGTCAATTGACGGTCCGTAGGTTAGGTCTGACATTAAATCATTCGGCAGACCGCAAGTCAATCGGGTCCAATCCGGATCGGGTAGTCAATCGGGGTCAAGTAACTAATGACCCACAGCTGTAAATACGAATCTACCGTGTTAGGCTACGATTGGAGAGCTGACTTAAGTTTCTTAATCAACCAGTCAACACTTCAAAGTCTCCATATACTGCCACGTTTTGAATTCACATTAGCCCATGTGCACAAAAGTTCAAAACAGAGTCGATCTCTCAATCCGACCCATCCCAATCAACCAGTCTCCTCGCACCACGTCATTATCTTCATGTGACCCACACAAGTGAATAAACACAGCAGCCGGGCAGCAGAGTTCCCACTCAATCAAGAAAGTTGATTTTAAGAAAAAAAATAAAAAAATTTAATTTTTCGTTTTCTGTTGATCAATACAATAACATTTGGATTGTACGTGGGTATTTGACCTTCCCTGCCAGGACACTGCAAATAAAAGAAAGGAAGAAAATGGAGCCTGTGGTCCTCACTCATTCCCACAATCTGCTCTCTTTTCTTTTCTTTTCTTTTCTTTTCTTTTCCTACTTTTTCTCTCTTATCAAATTCAAGCCCACTTCGAATACCCTCCTCCCCATTGCCTTTTAACATTCTGGTACTCTTTTATTGATGCGGTGGTAGTTTATACAAGTCTCATCAGTTGTCATGGATGCAAAAGGGAAAAGCAAGATGGTAGAAGTGGTTAAAAAGGAGGCAGCTTTCTTAGTGTCCGATGATGAAGAATATGAAGACCGCATGCGACAAGATAATAGTTTTAATAAGAGAAAGAAAGGAATCGTATTGAAGAAGGTGTCAAGTGGCGGCGATGGAGGAGGTGGTGGGGGGTTGAGGAATTGTCAAGCGGACGAGTGTATGGCTGATCTGAGTGATGCAAAGCAGTATCATAGGAGGCATAAGGTGTGTGAGGTTCATGCAAACGCTCAGTTTGTGCTTGTGGCTGGGATCAGGCAGAGGTTTTGTCAGCAATGTACCAGGTTTCCAGCATAACCCATATTTTCATTTCTTGTTATTCCTGTTTCGTTACTGGGAGTTTAATGAATTTAGCTTTGGTAGTATCATTATTGATTGGTGTAAGTTTCATTGAGTACTCACAAGAATTTATCATTTTTCACTGTTTGTTATGACTCTTTTTTACTTCAATTCTGAGTTGAATCAGCGTTATAGTAACAATCTTTCTAGTCAAATTTCAAATTCGAGGTGAAATATTTAAGCTGAAAAGAGACTGGAGTAGGATATGATCGGAATGTGCTTGCAAAACATCAGATTGCTGCTAGTCTATCTATTTTTTGTTTGTGTTTATTAAAGGTACAAGATGGAACATATTTTTATAAAGATTTTAGGATAATACTTCTATAATTCTGCTCACATGATTAGCTTATGCTAAAAGCGATATAACAAGATCTAGCCTCTATTTCCTGAATGAATGTGACAGACTTTTTAGAAGTCTGAATTGAGTGATTCGAGTCATATGTAATTATTCTTAATGGCAGTCTTTTAGTCCTTGTTGTAGGATGATTCGGTTGAGCTAGTTTAATCTAGTCATGTTGTGGTTTGGAATTTAGTGCACATGTTATCCATGCAAGTTGAAATTTTCAGTATAAAGTTGGAATCAAACCACTTTGCTGCTAGTTTTTAATTCATATTAGAAACCTATATCTATTTTCTCAGAAACCAAATGTATGCAATCACGAATGCTTGTTGCATAATGTTGTTATGCTGTCTTCCTTCATCATTGTCTAAAATCATCAAGAAACAAGAAGTGGAACTTTATTCGTTGCCAATTCATCTAATTGTTATGTTTGGATAAGTTGTGGAACAGATTCCATGAGCTATCACAATTTGATGAAACCAAAAAGAGTTGTCGCAGGCGTTTGGCTGAACACAATGAACGAAGAAGAAAGAATGTGGCTGAATCTAACGGGGAAGGTTCAAGCCCCAAAGAGATGGGCACTCAGTTAAAGGACATGGTTGGTGGGCAGGTTGATGAGAAGGGAAGAATCAAAATAACAATCCAAGAAAATGCCACTTACAAACATTTCCAGATCAGATAACTGTCTGATGCATGCTCTCTATCTTCTGTCACCGTTGGGATGTAATGATGGTTACCATGCTATTAAATGTAGTGTACTTATTATAGACTTCTAGTGTTTGAGCTAAACATAAAACCATTGGAATTGGACATCCAATTCATGATGCTAGTATTTCTAGTTGATTGCAGCCATAGGTATATACTGCAATGTGGCTAAGCCATTTAACTCAATTGTGCTCTAGGCTTGACTATTATTACTTGCTTCGCTCATGCTGAGTGCTGTACCCGTTATATTATTTCATGCTAGTTGATTTTCAAGGGCTATTGCCTTGAAGTAAAAAGGGGTGCATACATGAACTTTAGTACCAGAGATGCCTCGAAGGTTGTTGTCTTTCTCGGAGAGAGGTTCATGCCCAAATACACTTGCTGGTTTTAGTTCGCATGATCTATTGTCTCATGCCTCAGCTACTCTGTATTTACTTTTAGCATAAATTTATAATTCGTTTGAAGTAAATTGTCCGTGGATTATATATCCCTTTCATTTTTGTTTTGTGAATGCATATGCTTTGCTCAATTGCCAGGAGACCAGAAAATGGACGAGACCTTCTAATCTTAACGCTGGTTGTGATGGAATATACATTGTTGTCTCGTCAAGAATCTAGTGCTCCATGAATAACTGTTCTAGTACAGATATCTTCGGCTGTTTTCTTTAGCTTACATTTGGCTGGGTTGTATGTGATGCCCACGACCTGATTCTGTTTCTGTGGGTTTGTATTGATGGGCCTGTTTGCAAGTAAAGCATGAGCCGAAATTTATTGCTATTGAGTTGCTGTCTTATCACCCATGGGCTAACGTTATCTGAAGAAGGTCCAGATTGCTGTCCAAACTGGAGACAATGCAAATCCAATGTCATGTAGATGAAGGAACTAACTTCAACAAAGTGAAGCCTGCCCTTGGCCCATTAACACTTTCGTAGTTGTCTGGAGTTACAGAATACTGTTCTATTGATCATTTATTCATCCTTGCCAATGCCAATCTACTACCATCCATCACCCATGATAGATCATGCACTCATCACTTAATACATTATAATAACTCTGTGCATCTCTGAAGGCCAATGTTTGACCTGAAATTTCATGCAACAAAGTGCTCTTAGATGTGGGCTCTCCGGACAAAATGTACCATACACATGAACCACATTTGCCAACTTGCATATATATATATATATATATATATTGTATTTGCCACTAGAGAATAGAGGGAGGGTGTGATTGGTCATCTACATCTATGTTTTCACATTTTTTATGCCCTAATTTCCTCCAAAAACAAGCAAAATTAACTTTGTCATAATTCCTGCTTTTGCCTTTTCTTTTTCCCACATTTTCTCCTATTTTTTAAAATTTTGTAATTCAATAAACAATTTTTGATAAGCCAATAATAATAATAACATTATTAAAAAAATTTGACTAATTAATCCTATTGAGAACTAAACAAAACTTTGTGGATTAAGTAAGCAAATTGAAAGTCATTTCAATATTAAATTTAATAATTTATTATATAACAATTTATAATATAAAAATGGGGTGGAAATGACAAAATAGCCAGAAAAAGAGAAAGCGACAGAAGGCCGCCTAACAAGGCAACAAGTACTGCTTTGAGTTGCCGTAACATGAAGGAGGAAAAAAAAGGAAACCAGTAATTATTATTATTATTATTATTATCTTTTAATAAAAATAAATAAATGAATGAATAAAAATACACAAAGCACTGAAACAGCAGCTGCTTCTTCGCACAAATCTCTCGCATCCCATTTCTTATTCGTTTTGTTTTGTCTTCAACAACGCAGAGGCATAGCAGAGAGGGAGAGCAAGCGAATAACCAAAACTCAGCCAAATCTTTCATCATCAATGCCTGCTCAGAAACGGTCGTTGCAAGAAAATCACGCCACCGATGAACATGGACAAGAAGAAGAAGAAGAGCAAGATTCTTTTCTGCAGAACCACACCAAGCACTCTAGACATGAACGGCTGGACTTTCGAGCAAATGAACAATTAGAAAAAGAAGAGCTTGAGCAACGAGAGGGACGAGAGGAAGATCAGAAACAAGACGAAATAATAGAAGCAAAAGGTGGAGAAGAAGAAGAAGATGGTGATGGTAACGTTACTTTCCTTTTTCCTTTCTGGTTACATGTGTATGTAAATGCATATGCACGTGGTACGAGTATGATTCATAGTCTGATTGAAGCAATTGCATTCTTTTCTCAGATTCTGAGGGTACCTCGTCTGCCACTTCCGGGGAAAAACCCGAGTACGTATTCTCTCTCTGTCTCTCTTTTTATTGTGGTCCTTGTTTGGAAAAGTTTCATTTTTTCATTTTTGTTTGTGTGTAGTCAGGTTCCCAGTTATCTCTGCGTTATTGTTATCTGGGTCTGTTAAATTTTGCTCTTTTACGAGTGTTTATTTACTTGGGCTGTAGTAGAAGATTAGTTGTGATTTGGCTTTTGACAGGTTTTTTATTTCTGTGAATTTGTGTGCTTGGTTCGATTTTGGTGGATATGGACTTTTGGCATTGTTTCTATGTTTTCGTTTGTCTTGCTTTAGTGCGTGAGAGGTTTTTGCATGCATCGATCTGTATTGTATAATTTATTCTCTATATGCATGAAAACTCATTTTTTGAAATTCTTCCGAGGTGTTCTAGCCTATTTAGAGTATGGACCTATAAATTGTTAAGTGGGTTAGTTGGTTGTAATAAACATTTTTCATGCGCCAACTGGCTTAAGAAGATTAGGAAATTTTATCTCTTGCTTACAGTAGAACTGCTGCTTCTTTTGTTTTTTTTTTTCCTAATTTTTAGTATTGCTTCTAATATTTTTGTCAATTATAAGAATGTCCATCGAAATTTTAAAACTTTACCCTCTAGCTTGGCTAAGCAACATGTCATGCAAGGATTGTGATAACTGTTTATGCAAGCAATTCCATTCTTCAGTATTAACCAGAATGTATCTTTCCATACTTTTGTGGGTAACTCTTCTTTTTTCTTCTGTTTGGTTGCTAAACATTGTTTGAGTACTATATTCATCATTATTCATATGCTTGGAAACATTACTGCTGACCTGCTTTTCAGATACTTCTTTGTGAATGAAAATTGATTGAAATCTTTTGTCAACTCATTGTGTATTTCCATTCTTTAGGATCTATTATGTTTTCTTTTCGTTTTGTGTGTTTTTTTTTTCTTTTGGTTTGAGCTGCATAGCCTTGAATCTGTGACTGTCAGTGCCTATATCAGAATGCAATGTATTTTGGAAAGCTGATATGAATATCTGGGTGTTAGTATTATTTATTAGGCTGTAGTTCTGCTTTGAAATTTTTTTTGACACTACTAGCTAGGAAAAATATGTAAACACAAGTTAGCATTGATTATTTTCTATTATATTGATGATAATGGTTCCTTGATTCTAGAAAAATGAGAAACATATCAGATAAATTATCATGCAGTTAGAAACCTCTAATTTATTATTAACGTTAGAGTTACAAAACCCTGAAATGATTGGGGCAATTTTTTTAAGATCTTTTACCCTGCTGTTTACCCTCTGATTGTGGACCAGAGAAAATTAAATCTTTGCACACACCACCCCACAACACATCGCGCCCCCCACACCCCACACCCACCCACCCCCCACCAAGCCTTTCAGTAGAAATTTGATCATTGAATCTTGCAGTTTCTTTAACAGGCACTGCATATCTTGTTCTTGCATTAGACTCTGTAACTGCTACCACAAATAAATTCTTCTTCTGCAGATGTTGCTTCCTTTTATTTTCTTATAGTGTCATATAATGTGCATGTTTGATCCTTGCCCTGTCATGCTTATAACTGCCTTCATTGTGCTGATCATAATGTATATACATATTTCTTGAATGGTGTTTAAGCCTCTGAGTCAAATATGTCTTGTGTGGAAATGATTACTACTTCTTTGATAGTTATAATAGTTGTTTCTCATTTAGTTGTTGTAGCCGAATAGGGACATAATACATAGGAAATTTAGGTTGGGATTTTAAATGTACATGAAGGATTAGGTGGCCGACAACTTTTGGCAGCATTCAGGCCTTACTTTTTCCTCTTTCCTGTCTCTATTGAACATTTATATGCATTTCCTTGAATCAAGTCGTACTATGAAGTCAATAAATTTTGATGAACTGGTTAATTGCTTCTCTCCTTCACGCCTATAGGCAAGAATTATATGGCCTTTTTAGCAATAACACCCTTATTTATAAATTTAGCTCTTTGTATGTGTTGATACTGTGTTGAGATTACCAATGACTGTTGTATTGTTCGATTTAACTTTTTGGTTTCTATTGCAGGTTTGTCTTTGTTGAACTCCCACAAATTCGTAAAGATGTGCAGTGTCCAATTTGTCTAGGTACTGTTGCTTTGAATTATCCAGAATATTTTTCTTCTCCTTTTGGTCTTATTCTGCAACATTGCTTCTAAACTTAGCTGGCCCTCATTAAATCCTATTCAAGAGGCCATTTGGGATTTGCCTAATTCAGGCCACTACAATGTCCTTCAAGTATTACACTTGATACTATGTTTAGTGACTTGTGCAGCATGCTCTTGTGTTGATCATCATGTGGACCAATTATTCATATTGTGAAGTGGCTTCCTTTATTGTTCAAAAATGATTTTGAAACCTGAAAAAAGTTTGGAAATAAAAAGATGACCTTGTTCAGATTGAAATCCTGGAGTATAATAGAATAATAACTGCGGATAATTGGAATGAGGTCACTTTATGTGGTGAAATACAGTGATAAAAAAGGTTTTACTAATCAAATTGAATGTATCATGCTACCATTCAATAACATCAGCATCATCTAGGCTGAATGCACGGTGATGCTGTTACTGAAGGGATTTTTTATTCTAAAGATGTGTCAACTGCACAAAGCTTGTATTTAAACAAAACAAAGATGCTCAAGAAAGGCAAGAAGACTGTGCCAGTATATATTAGAATAGAATACGTATGAATTTCAGCTTTTAGTTTGAAGGTTAATGGTACAATTGTACACTTTTTCTTGTACAGGGATCATAAAGAAGACAAGAACTGTAATGGAATGCCTTCACCGCTTTTGCAGGGAATGCATAGACAAGTCAATGCGAATGGGGTACGTGACAAAACCTTAGGCATATTGTAGTTTATTATTATCTCTTTGTGGCTTTGTTAGGGTTAATTGTGTCAATGACTCAAAATTTATGATTCTATAGATTGTTTGTCATTGGATGTTTCTACTTAAATTCATATTGAACTGCAGGAACAATGAATGTCCTGCTTGCCGCACACACTGTGCCAGTCGCCGTTCTTTGAGAGATGACCCAAACTATGATGCCCTAATTGCTGCTTTATATCCCAATATTGATAAATATGAGGAAGATGTATGGGTATTTGCTTATTCAAATTTGGTTTACAGTGTTATTCCATATGGAAAACTAATCTGCAGAGTATTTGTTCTCAGGAATTGGCTTTTCATGAAGAAGAAAGGACTCGCAATAAGCAGGTTAGATGCCAAGTACACAAATCATTTCTGCATGCTTGCAGATCTGTGCATTTGTCTTTTATTGCTCTGCACTTGCATGCATGATCCATGCTCTATCTTTGGTTAAATAATTCTAATGCAGGAAATGCATTCATCAATATGTTGATATCTTTTCACAGAGGCCTTTAATACCATGCTTGGAATAAAGCACATATAATGTGAATATTGTCTGATGTCACCCAGGATTCTGCTTCTTAATTTAAGATGATTAAGGTGTTTATGATAGTCATCACTGAGATTTTTCTTGTTGTCTTTAGACTCGGAATTTTGATTTTGACATGCAGTGGTTCTGTTTCTTGTGATAAGGACACTTAATACACAAATTATGCTGTCCTACTGTTACTATTAGAGCTGAAAATGATCAAAGCCATTCAAAAGCAGCCAGGCTTTAGCTTGGTTTGAAACTTGGGTTGACTTGTTTATTAAGGTTAACGAACTAAGCTCAAGCCCAAGTCTATCTCATTGAGAAACAAGCCATGGAAAATTCTCATTCACTAGCTTCTTAAGTTCTCTCATTGCTTGAGTCTGAGCTTGTTGTCAAATGTGGTTGTCATTGAACATTACAACTAGTGTTGTCTTGTGTGAAGAAGTAAGCATGCTATGGTGATGCTCAATCAATCTTGTATCAATCAGAGGTATGAGAAGAGAGGGAGTCTTCCATTCAAAAGGCTTCATACCTCATAGCACTTTCGTACTGACATTGGGAAGATGGCCCACTGAAGGGATTCTTTACTGGTTCCACATGTGATAGATTCATATGTCTATCATATAATATATTATGTTCTTACTAATGAATTAGAAAATTCTTAATTAAATATAGAACTTGTGGGTTCAAGGTGAGTATACAATCAGATTGGTGACCTTAGCTTGGCTTGAAGCTTGCTATTCTTCATGTGAAGCTTGAACTTGCCACACAGCCCCAGTTTTGGAGACTTAACTTTCCAAGCATTTTAAATATGACACCACTTGAAATTTTTTACAGATTACACCTTTTCTGAGCTCCTGCAGGGGAAGATGACTAGATAATCAATTTAACATGAAGAGCATTGTTTGAATTGAGAATAAGAAGTGTTTAATAGATGTTCTTTCTTATTGCTGCTACATTGTTTCGATGCTTTGTTCAATAGATTCAAGCATCAATTGCTCAAATATTTCAACGGCAATCAGAAGCACTTGTTAAGAGACGCACACTGGGAAAAGATACAGCAGGTTCATTTATGACAAGATCACAGCGGAATCCTCGAAATGCTCATTTAAGGAGGAGAAGAAACTGCCGAGTCGCTGAACATCTGGGATCTGAAGACAATGAGGATGAAAATGATGACAACGGAGGCAAAGATTCATCTTCTGCTGACGAGCGCTCTGCAGAAGTGAGACAGAGAAGGCGCAGAAGAAAGTCAGGAATTCGGCCATCCCAGCCTTCTTCATCAGCAGCAAACTCAGATGGTGGATGCATTGAAAATGATTTAGAAGTGGGCAGAGATAGCAGAGGGATTTCTCCTGGGCTCGTGTGGAGCACGGAAATGCTTGCTTGGGGCAGGGGTGGTGCTCGGAGTAACACACGGCATGGCAGTGCTAGTGGTTGCAATAATAAAAGCTCACGAAGTACTCGCTTAAATAAGCTGGTAGAGCATCTCCGGAGCTTACAGGAAAACAATGATGAGGTATGATAAGATGCTGTTGGACTGTTTATTGAGTAATATTATGTCAGTGATGGTTGGCACAAACCACAATTGGAATTGTCAATGCTGAAGAGCACTTTCAAGAGATGATGAAATAATTAGTGATGAAATGAAAATCTATCTATTGTTTATCATTCAGTAAGCACTGTAATGTCCTGATTAATTCAGTAGCTCATTTCCCCAGCATCTGGGGTTTGCATCCTATCTAATTAAATCCTTTTTCCCACATTCCTGCAGATAGATGTTCATCTCAGGCTTATTTCTGTGGATAACCAAAGTACACCAAGTTTGCAGCAACCTTACCTCTGTTGCCGGCCCAGTTTGTCAGTTAAACAGCTATGTGAAGTGAGATTTCTCTCCTGCTTCTTTAATTCTTGAACTCTGCTACTTTGGAGTGGTAAAATGTCAGGGTTTAGAATTGCAACTCCTAAAATTGATGATAATTATCAAAGATAGATATTGGTGAGATGATTGAAGCGTACTGCCATTACATAGCTGGCAAAATCATCCAAAATGTCATCAAATCTTGATTTATTTGATCCAAATCCTGCCCAATGAATGTCTGAGATATGGGTGTTTTAAACTGCATAATACTTTTTTATCCATGGTTTATGGGGTCTATCCCTGTTGGAGAGTTTTGAGCCTGTCCAAATACTAATATGATGCACTCTTCGTAGTGCATTATTCTCTCTCTCCTCTCTATCTATGGCGCAAAATTTTCAGATTTTTCCAGATCTTCTCTGGTTCTTATCTTAATTTATAGTGCATCTACTGTAATCAGTATGTCTCTCTTCACACACCTTTGCGAGCTGAAGAAGTTGAAATATTAATAGTAAAAGAGCAGCCTGAAACTGGTGGCAACCAGTCCACTCCAGTTCCTTCAGCAGATCAGCTGCAAGTTTTGGAAGTTCAAGAAACTTTGGCAGGGCTTACAGTCAACTGCACTTCCAATAGAAATCATTTGGTGAGTAAGGATTTATTGTAACTAATTTGTGCATTTGTGCTGTATGTAAACACATGGACATCTTTGAAAGCCAACTACTATGGAATGTTTGGAATTGTTTTAAAATGATTTCTCCCCCATAGAGACTTTTGAGGAAATCTAACACCCAAATTTCATTTTTGATTCCTTGCATCATGCTTAGACTGGACTAGTTCTCTCATGTGGCAGGGGGCTGTATTCTGTTCTGAAGTAGATTATGGAAGGCCATTAGCATCACTCCTAACATATTTATTTGAAATCTTGCATGCTGTCTGACCGACTGCTTGTACAGACTCAATATTCTTCACCGTCCATTTTATCAGTGCCAAAGATTTGAGTCTCCTTCAAGTTATAAAAGCAGCCACTAATTTTATCTTTTCTTTTTCCTCCACTACAGATTCTAGGATACAGGAGGAAGCAGAGTAGCTAGCAAAATTTTGCAGAAGTTGAGGTTGCAAAGAGTTGTATGTGAAAAAAAATACACAAAAGTGGAGTTCTCAGGTTGTTCCTTCTCATTTGTTTCATTTGCCTTTTGGATGATATAAATTTGTGCCCTTGTGGAGTGAGTTGTAGAGCTCTTTTTCTTGATGAGAAAATATAATAAATAGATAAGCTCGCTCGGATTGCCTCTCATAAAACTTTTCTTTTGGCAACGGGGAGAAGCTTCTGTAGTGTCAGAAACACTAGATTATGGACATGAAATAATTTAAAAAGAAAAATAGATTATCGACATGAAAGAATTTAAAAGGAAAAATATTGTGCTTCTTGTTCTTATCAGCTATGTTACATACAATTCAAGTTCAAGAGTTCTTGAACAGCCCTAACCGCAGCTCGCTTATCAACCAACTTCACCTATGAGCAGTGGCGCTGAAACTAGCTGCTCCCGCACTCTGAAATTTTCTTCTTCTTTCTGTTCTTTGGAGCACTCGCAGCTGTGGTGACTTTGCTTTTGTTGTTTCCTTTATCGACCTGAAGCAAAAAAAATCAACCAGTGAGCAATGATGAAAAACATTGACCGAAACATCGTAATGAGATTAAATTTTGCTTACTTTTCCGGGCAGAAGGGATTGTCAAATTTAGGCAGTGGCCTCGCTTGTGGAACCAATGTCTTTCTCAACTGTTTCAATGCCTTTTCTTCCTCCATCTGCCAAAATTTTGTGAGGTCGTCACAGTTGAGTATTATTGCGAACATGCCAAAATTTATAATGGCAATAAAAAATGTATGAAAATTATCTCGTTACCATCCTTGCAGCCTCGCTCTCCTCTCTGTATCTCTTATACATCATTTCCTTCTCCTTAATCTGTTGAGTTAAATTTAGTAGCCGTAAGAAGGAATCAAAGCTGATAGCTACAATTCAAAAATAATGAGTGAAGTTACCTTTTGATCAAAGTCTGCTCTCTCCATGGATCGATGCTCCAGATGAAGGTTAAATTCCTTGACTTCTGTGAGGGGTTTCCGTACTTTCTCTGGTACTGGAATTGGGTCCCTACAAGACCCGGCCAAAGTTATACGAGGAGGTTATTTCTAAGAGTACGTACAATAATTCGTTAGTTGTATTGGAATCCATTGTGCATTAAAAACTTACTCCTTCAAAACTGGCAATGCCTTGAACATTCTCATCTGAGCCTCTTCTTTCTCCTTCCTCCTCCTCTCTTCCAACTCCCTCAGCATTTCCTCCTCATGCCTGACTAGACTCTCTAATTGGAAAGGTTCTGGTCTTGTGCAATGCTTGGGCTCTGGTTTTGGTGGAATCTGCATAACAGAGCGTTAAAGCCACAATGACTCATCAAAATGCTTGTAAAATGACTTTTAAGTAAGATTCTTTACCACAGGATAGTCAGTAGTATAGGGATATGGATTAGCCTTGGGAACTCTAGCTCTTTCCTCTTCCAATTGTTTTTGCACCACTTCCATCACAAATTTTCTCTCTTTCTCGGCTCCTCTTTCCTGGAAATCAAAAGCCACAATCAAATAATAACCCGTGAATGCATTATCATAAGAATGTAAACTCACCTGAACCAATTAACAGTGAAAATGAACTAACATACCTCAGTATATAGATGAAATGGATTTGGCTTTGTATTTCTTGGGAGTGGGTTTACCTGTCGAGGTTCTGAGTTCAAAGAGAGCTGGGAAAAAAGAACGAAATAAGATGATATTGAACACTAAATATTTTAAAATGCAATGATCATGTCAATATGATATGCGGATTACCTTTTCAAACGAATCAAAAACAGAGAAAGCTGCAGGTGGTGGAATCCTCTCATTCGTACGGAAATGGAATTCTTGGGGTTTGGTCACATGTTTCTTTGCATTACAGAAAATCCCCATTTCTCCTTTACTTTCAAATATCTACAAAATATAGTTAAATTTTAATGAAATTTGTAAGATGGGAACTGTAGTCAAAAGAACTAACATGATTTTTTTGTCCATTCCATTGAAAGTATGGAAACATACCTTTTTATTCAGTGGCCTTGCCTTAAATTTAGGGGCCTTCTCAAGTTCTTCCTGCTCAAGTTCTGCAGAGCTTTTAACCTTTGGTGGACGGGCCCTCAATAATGTATGAAGTACAGGGCTTTTAGGTTCAGTAAGACAAGGGTTCCAAGGATTATTCTGGTTAAAGAAGTAGAAGAAATGTCAGTTTCGCAAGGACAAAATATATACCAAGAATCACGGTCAAGGATTATTCTGGTTAAAGAAGTAGAAGAAATGTCAGTCTCGCGAGGACAAAATATATACCAAGCATCACGGTATTGCTCTCTATACCTGACTAGACTCTTCTGTTGAAGCTACTGAAGATGTTTCAGCATGCTGATTGGCTCTTGCCATAGTCTCTAAATGGAACTCCTGCAGCAATTCAGAAATACTTGTCAAACTATCCCAATAATTCTTCATTATAATTTGTCATATTCATTCCTCAGAACAGCTTACCTGAAATTCTGGTGGTTGCAGTGCACTTCTCTGTACTGCAGGTAATGTTGGAGCTTCAAAAATCTGAAGTTGGCAAAAGAAAAAAAGCAAGTGTATGTACAGCTTTGTCAAGCTCCATGATAATAAAAAAAGATAAAGTAACCTATTGAGTCTTGGCATAAACAAGGATAATACCTTCTTGTTCAGTGGGCGAGCTTTGAACTTCGGAATCTTTGCCATCATCTCTTCTTCGAGCTCTGCTGTACTCTTAATCTTGACTGTGCGGATCCTCTGAGATGTTTCCAGCTCAGGTTCCTTAGGCCTTGTCAATTTCAGTTTAGGCTTTCCCTGGACAACAGAACCAGCACATCCTGAATATTAAAATAGAGGAATTTGAAAAGAATGACAGAAAAAATGCAAGGAAAAAAATCCAAAATTCCATCAAGAAAACCATGAGATTCCATTGTTTACATGTGAGAGTGAAGTAACACGTGGCAGCGGCAAATCTCTTGTACTAGAATTAAACTTTCGCATCATCTCCGCCATTGAGACAAATGGTACAGCTGGTTCCTGTTCTCGAACATAAACCTTCAAATAAGAGAATTAAAATTCAGTGAGGTCTTCTGTTGCCATTCCAGCTTCTCACATTTGTAAGGGAGTTGAAACAAAACAGAGGAGTTTTGGGAAAACAACAAACCTTTCTCTCATCTTTGCGAGTATTAGCAGTTGATGTGCATAATTTGGAACTGTTACTGGTAAGACCTAGTTTCGACTTGTGACGCAAACTTTGGGGTTTCACATTTAGAATCTGAGATTTTTGAGGGAAACAATAGAAAGAAAAGAGTTCAGGTAAAACTCGCCAGAAACAATAATAATAAGGATAATAAGGAGCTCAACCAGAGGGAAAAGAAAAAATAGTAACAATCACCTGTCTAGATCTTCCACCATCCAGCTTCTGCCTCTTAATGGCTTGGTTTTCTAGAGCCAAATTGGGAGTTCCGGCAGCATTTTTCATAATTGCATGTCTACAATGCGAGTGGAGAGACAATCAGCAAAGTGGCATATAACCAGATATCTATACGGAGCAGAAAGATAATATATATTCGGACCTCTTAGTTTGTGATGACTGCAACTGATTTTTCGGCCTTAGTGCCGATGGGTTTTTAATCAGACTCGCTATCTTCTTGGCTGTCTGTTGCTTCTTGGAATCAGTTACTACTTTTCCGGAATTAATCCGTGCTTTTGGGGTGCAAAGTTCAGTTCCTGCTTCGACAGAAGATTTACTCTTCACTTTGTCACCAGCTGGTTCCATGTTTGCAGTGGAAGAAGCTCTTATGATCTCACTCACATCTACTTTGTAGGGATCCTTACCGGTAGAAATCTGAAAGGAAACCGGTTTTTGAGAAGACAACAAAAACTCAAGAATAATAGGGCATTAAATGAAAAAGAAAAAAATCCTCAAGAATAGTAAGGCAATTTTAAAGAATTTTTTCTTTTTACCACATTGACAAGGTCTTCATTGTTTTCTTCAGTTGCCTCAGTGGGGGTCACTTCAACTTCCTTTGTTTTGGCTTCCACATTGACAAGGTCTTCATTGTTTTCTTCCGCTTCAACTTCCTTTCTTTCTTTGGGACAACCAGTGGAAGTTGACTCTGATGATTCCGCGGCCTGCAACAAAATGCAGTGAAAAAGAATATATCACATAATAACTCAGTCCAGGTTTCAAATAACAAAGGTAAGGATAATTGAGAACAGTGTCACACTACCTTCTCAATTTGATCTGCTGCTTCACTAAAATTGCATAAGCTCTCAACCTTAAAAGATCTTTCGGCCTTAATTTTAGGCATAAAAGCTGCATGCATATAACAAAAAGGTCTCAAAATCAAGCAAACAGTAATAATTCCAACATGATCAGAATTGTCTATAAATACATATAGAAAACCAGAAAGACATTGTATTTGGACAAAATATGGGGCAGAATCATAATTGGAAACCTTAGATTATGCTTAATATGGAGGAGGTTCTTGTCTGTGACCTCCAAGTAAAAATAATTCAACCGTAATTTTGTTCTTGAAACTTATACCTCTGTTTAGAAGGAGAGAAACTTAAGGAAATGTACAAGAAAGAGTTCCAAACGTCAGTTGAGTCGGATACTACATAGAAAGAAGAAGCTCTTTGCAAGATGAGTTTCATTTATTGAAATCAACTAAACAAACCGTAACTCCATTACCTTTCCAAGAAAACCTATCTCTATCACTAATACAACCAAGAAACCTAATTACCCTGAAAAACCGGACATAATTCGAACTATTTGATCCACAAACCCTAGAATTGAAGAAGAAAAAACACTAAATTCCGAATCCAAAGCAATTCAAGAACCAAAAGAACGGTGAATTGTCATAACTACTTCTGATTTCATAATTGTATTTGATAGGATTTAAAGAAAAATCAATCAAAATAAAGAATAAACTAAGAAGAACGTACGTGACGGCGCGTAGCTAAGAGCGGACTCGAACCAAAGCTCCGCTTGACGCGTTTCTTCTTCGGACTCTCCTTGTATAAAGTCGAAGAATCGCGGGGCCGAGAACTCGTACGTCTCGTCGATCATCGTCATCGTCATTGTCGTACACGCCGATTCCTCAGCAACCGGCATGGCTGATCGCTTTCTTTCTAGTTTAGTTTTTTCAGAGAGAGGGGTAAGTTAAGATCTGTAAATCAGAAACAGAGAGTGATGGGAAACTCGAGGAAAATGAAGGGGAGTGGAAGGTGGAAAGAAGTATAAGTTAAGATCTCCAACGGTCACAATTTTTGAAATTGGGCTGGGTGTGCCAACGGCCATGTAAGAGAGAGCTTGTTCCGCTCTCTGTTTCTCTAACGGCTATATTTCAGGGTCCGAATAACCAAAAAACGATGCCGTTTATTTGCTTCCGACTAAATTCTTTCTCTTATACGCTTCTTTATTGTGAAATCACACGTATAAATACCAAATAAAGGATAAATTAAAAACTTCTTGTTTTTGTCTAGTCCTGATTTAAGGATATTTGGTCAAACTTCATAGTTGACCATTTTTCAAATTGTAATAAAAAAAACACAATCTTACAGTATTAATACATTATAAAATTTAAGATTTTATCGTCATAAATATGATATAAAAATAAATTTCAAAATGTAATTTTAATAAAACGTAAAATTAATTTAAAATAAAAAATAATAATATATAATTAATTTTAGATTTAATTTTATAATTTTAAGAGTTTTAATTAGTTGTATGTCTTTGTTGGAAAGACCACCACTCCTCATTGTTTATAGGTGAACCAAACTATAGAAATGTGTTGTAATAAAATTCCTAATTTATGGAGCATGAGAGTGGAATGGCAAGGAGCCTTGATACAATTGCCTTCAACTTCTTCTTGGATTGAATGGGTAGACATTATATATGAATGTATCTTTCATCTTCCCAGGGCACTTTTAAACAAATTAAAAAAAGCAATCAATTCATTAATGGCTGGCAAGTTTGGATTCTTGATACTATTGCTCTTAGTTTCTGAGCCAGGAATAATAATGGCTGAAAATTATATTAAAAAGTCCAGTTGTAATATAGTGTTTGCAACCTTTCCTTATTGCTTGGAGTTTCTCATGGGTTTGTATTACAAACCGTCGCCTAAATGTTGTAACCAAGTCAGGAAACTGAATATGATAGCAAAACACAGAAAGGGAAATGCTCAGAGGTTCTGCTATTGCATCGAGGCTATGGTGAAGGGAACTCAGCCTTCGTTGCTCGTCTCTCGTATCGATCAACTTCCGATCAAATGCAACACTCATCTTAGTTTCCCGATTTCTGCAAGCATGGATTGTTCCAAGTAAGAATTACCTCTCTTATTTCCTCCTCCTGTTTAATCTCTTCTTCGCATACACTAATTACAACTCTTGCCTTGTTGCAGGGTAACGAGTTGAAATTTGAAGTAGCTAGTAGTAGTAATTCCTACTGTTAATCTCCGCAGAGAGAAGCATAAATGACTCCTGTAAAGGGAGAATTGTAATAGGATTTGTATCACGCATTTGGCAGCCGAGAACAACAAAGAGTGATAACGTTACAGTTCTTATCTTGAAACGACTATGAAATAATAAAATGTTCTCTTGTTACAAATTCCAGGAACAATTGCCCTTGTTTAGTGTTGCAGAAATACAAGTTTTCACAAATTCTATGAAAAATAAAAGAGACCCTTATTAATGATGACAAAAGTTACTAGCTCGGTGGCCTCATCCTAGTCTCTATATCTAATGGTGTTCTATGTATTAGTACATCTGCTTATTGTATCAAATTAATCATCAACAGTAAAATTGCTGAGCGTAATGAACAATCTTTAAATTGTGTTCTCGTGAATGCCAGAAGCGGGCATCATTTTTTCATTGCATAATTAACTAGAGATGCAGTTCGTCATTGATTGATGCAATAATGGGAGGAAATATCAAAGAACATTTTCAGATTTACAATTAATGGGTGACACATGTTATATATATATATATATATATATATATATTACTGGGTGAATAATTTTCATAAGATCGAGATGGGTTGTAGATTTAAATGAAATAAATACAGAAATCACAGTACAATTTTGCTGGACCATATAATCAATACATTTAATAGCTCAGGGACAGGAATTATATATAGTTTATAACTCAAGGATGCTCGTGGGTTTTCTTAATTGTTTTCTTAGTTGTTTACTAGTTACCGGCTCAGGACAACCATGGAAGAATGTAAATTAATTAATTAATTTGTTGATAATGAGCATTGAGCTGCGCTTTCCCTTTGAAACTCTTACAAGTAAGCTTGAGCTTGAGCAGACAATAATCCGTAATTCATGGAGCATAAGAGTCGAATGACAACGAGCATTAATAGGTAGATATACTCAACTTCTTCTTGGATATGTCTGAGAAAACATATATCAGAGCGAAGTTTATATACATCTTCCCAAACCGTGCATGGGAATTGAAGCTCTTAGATAGCTGTTTCTTCAACAAAATTAACAATGGGTCGCCAACTTGGGTATTTAATGCTTTTCCTGATGATCTTAGTTTCAGATTCAGCCATGGCCCAAAAACACATTAACCAACAGTCGTGTGGTGATTTCGTGTTTGTGTCCTTTCCTTATTGCTTGGAACATCTCAGTGGTTTGCGCCATAAACCATCGCCTAAATGTTGTAACCATGTCAAGAACCTTAAATATATGATAGCAAAACACAAAAAGGTGAGGTTTTGCTATTGCTTTGAGGGGGCCTGCCGTTGCATTAATAATACTGATGCTATGGTGAAGGGAGCTCGATCAGCTCCATTTATCGCTTCGCGTATCAGTGATCTTCCTATAAAATGTAACACTCGTTTCCCCATTTCTAAGAGCACTGATTGTTCCAAGTAAGAAACATGCATTTTTCTCCCTTTTTCCCCTCTTTTCCGCAACACAAACTAACCATATATACAATCTTGCTTTATTGCAGGATAATGGATTGAAATTCATCGTAATCTTCTCCAGCGTATGGCAAATAATTAAATTGAATAAACTTGTTATTGTATTATAACATATATTAGCGACTATAAACTGTTGTTTAAAGTTCGAATAGCACGAAAGTCGCAGCAGGAAAGATGAGAATGGATTCAAAGTATGGAGTCTGTTAAGAGAGAGGAATGCAAGTGTTATTGCACTTTTGGCTGCATGCATGCAAGCCAAGAAAACATGAAATCAGATCAAATTGTTGTGGTATTGTAATTGCAGATTAATTTCTAAGCTTCACGAATACTATGAACAATAAATAAAGAGACCCTTATTACAACAAAAGTTGCTAGCTAGTCTCATGTTCATCTACGGTGTTCTATGTAATACAATTGCTTGTCGCACCAAATCTAGAACAATATTGGTTAACATAATTAATGGACAACTTTAGTTGTTGTTCCGATGCATATACAAATGGTTTATGATTTATTTTTCTTCAATGTAGGATCCCTCTTTCATTGCATAACTAGAGATGCATGCTTCATTTACAGAGCAATGCGCAAAGAAATGGACATTTCCGAAATTGCAATGGATTTGAAATGGAAGATTTTGATTTTATGATTTTAATAACAGGTGTTCAAATAAAATTTTGTGGGGGCAAATAGCCCCACCTTAATCTTCAAATCTCCGAATATTAAAGCATTGTTGCTGATAGAATTTGAATGCTTTTTGTTTAAAAAAATTTCAATTTCTCTTTTCTTTTTGAAAATGACACATGTTTATATATAAACGACTAATTTTTATGGGGTTGTGGATTTAAATGGCAATTTTGTATGAGCTCACATTTTTGCCAGACAATTACCAGCTTATATGTGTTTTCTTAAGTTTTTCACTTAGTTGATGATGAACAAGGTTTTCCTTTGAAATTCTTACAAGTAACTTAAGCTTGACCAGACAACTACCAGTAATACATGGAAGCATACGAGTGGCATGGCAGTGAACCTTGTACAATTGCCTTCAAACTTCTCCTTGGATGATAATATCTGTGTGTATTCCAAACCATGCATGCATCAATTAAACCTCTTACAGATAGCTTTTTAGACAAATTAATAAATCAACTAATGGATCAACAACTTGGGTTTTTGATGATTTTCCTGATCTTAGTTTCAGATTCAGCCATGGCTCAAAAACACATTAACCTGCATTCCTGCTATGGTTTCGTGTTTGTTTCCTTTCCTTTCGCTTGAAATTTTTCATGGGTTTGTCTTATAAACCATCGGTCATATGTTGTTACCACGTCAAGGAACGTTAATGTATATGTTAGCAAAACAGAAAAAGGGAAATGCGCAGAGGTTCTGTTATTGCATTGAAGCCATGGCGAAGGGAACTCACCTCCATTGATCGCCTCGTGTATCAATGATCTTCCGCTACAATGTAACACTAATCTCAGTTTCCCCACTTTTGAGAGCCTCGATTGTTCCAAGTAAGAATCATATTCTCCTCTCTCTCCCCTTCATCTTTTCCCACCTTCATCAGATATTCAAACTTACCATATACTCCTGCCTTATTGCAGGATAATGGATTGAAATTAGCAGTAATGGTACGTCCAATGTTAATTAACTTTTCTAACTGATGGCAAAGTTGAATAAACTCATTTTTGTATTATTGATTATAGACTGTAAATCGAATAAAAATGTTCTGGAAACTCCATTCCTCTAACTATTTGGTGAAGGAAAAGGAATACATGATAAAAGATTAAAGAAACTAAAAAAAAAAGTTAGTTAAAATAAATTTTAATTCTTTATTATTTTTATATTTATATATTATTAAATTTTTAAAAATTAAGAAAAATAAAAAACTAAGAGAGAATATTTAAAATGAACAACCGGCCGAACTTGACTTTGTGAAATATGTAGAACTGAGGATATATATGTATATATACAGGAAAACCACTAATCATTGCCCTATGACTGACTCACAGAAAGGCTGTGAGCAGGTGATGAGGCAGCATATATAGAACTAGCTGAACTTTATTATTCTACAATTTAATGGCACTTAATTTCAGCACTCATGCAGCCCTTTCACAAAACCCTAAACAGTTATTTCAATAATTCATGGACCATGCTGTTTACATGGTAACAAATCCCATGCGCAAATTAACTGACACCCTTAAATATTCGTGCTCCTGCGTTCAGAACTCTGTGTAGATAGCTTACACCGTTTAGCTTACAAAACCCTAGTAATGGCTCAATTTCTCCTGTATGCAATGCTCGTACTTTTCCTAGTTTGTGGTTCAACCACAGCTAAAGAATCGAACGACTGCATGGAAGTGTCGAAGTATATTTTTCCATGCATGACCTATCTTGCGGGGTTGCCTAATGTTGAACCAACAAACAGTTGTTGCATCGGCATTGAAAATCTCAACAGAATGGCCAAGAGTAAGGAATCAAATCCAGGGAAAATTTGTCAGTGCATTGAGGATATGGTGTATGTGATGAACATTCAAGTTGAAATTTCTCGGATTGAATCTCTTCCAGACAAATGCCATCTACGCTTCAGTTTTCCCATCTCTATCGGCATGGACTGCTCCAAGTAACAATCACCTAACTCTCGAGTTCTGTTTGTTAATCAATCTCTCTCAGAATAATCAAATGTTTTATCTTTTTTTCCTTCAATAATTGCAGGGTTTGATTGAGGAGATGGCAACATACATACTTGTGGCTTTGTACTGTGATAACTAAAGAGATTAATAACTTAGTGTTGAATATTCTGTACTATTGCAAGAACAATTCTATGGTTTCAAATAAAAAAGTTATTGCCCTGTGCAGAAGAGATGCTGTAGCCCCATTCAACGGGAAGAAATGATGGCGACAACCTAATTAGTTGTGTAATTAAAAGAGGAAGAAGAGAACAACTTCTACAAGTTACAATCTGGAAAAATAATGGATGCAGTGTATATAATCTACTTGTGAATGTAGTTGGGTCTTATCATGTGATTAAACCAGTCACGAACTGATTCATTTCTTTTGAATGACATCCCAATAATAATTTTCAATGGAGAATGTGTTCCACGTGCATTCATCAACACTAGATTAACAAATAATACCTGGTCCTGGACTGCAAACTTATTCAACTATGCACGCACTAAATTTAGCCACCCACCTGATTATATTGTAAACTGCACGTGGATTAGGGCAGACATTCGTAAATGACAATCTTTACCATGATTAACAGGTCTAACCAAACTTCATTAACTCCTGAAACTGGACTTTTTTTTTTTTTCTTTCCTTTAAAGACAAAGAATGGATAATCTTTATTGCTTGTAAGAAACAATCAATAACCAGTCATGGTTCCTGTTATCTTCTAACTTTACTGTTTAGTTGTAAGCCTTTGTTGAACCATTCACGCTTCCCCTTTAATTTCCTTTTCTTCTTCAAGTGTTCACACTGGCTTACCTTAGCCATCGGAGTTTCTGAATTGTACATTAATCAGTGTCTATGGTACATACATTAACTATGACATTGTACCAACACCTTTGCATTAATAATAACAATAATAACGACAACAACAGAAACCTCGTTCTGTTGTCTTAATATTCAGACACGTTTTGTCCAACTGGCTTGTGTGATTAACCACGAAAATCTAATTTATAATAGTAATCATGCATGCATGATTTTCATCAAAATCTGCCACGTGGTTCAATCTACGTCAACACTGGGCCGGGTGGCAGAATCTGAATGGATCGTCACAATTCCAATGATGATCTTACCTGTAAATTTAATGATCGTGGACCCAACAAGTTTTTAATCAATAATAATCAAGAATGAATTTAAAGAATTTATATAATTTAATTATAATAATTAATACCAGTCAATCATAATAATTGACCTAACCAGTCCAAAAAAATTGATGACTCACCCACATGTCCTATCATATCTTATTGCAAACCAAGAATATTGACGAATTAAAATTCTTTTCTGTTTTTTTTAATAAAATAATAATTATAATTAATAATAAAATAATTAAAAATTATATTTTAATAAAATTTATAAGTTAATTTTATATTTTATAATATAAATTAAATGATTCAAAATATAATATAAATTATTTATTATTAAATATATCATATATTAACATTTAATTAAATTAAAAAAATTAATTGAGAGAGAGTTTTAATCCAATATTAACACAATTAAGACCCTATCTTTGTTGAACAAAGAAAATATTTTCATTATTGATTTCTTAAAATTAAATTAGGAATTTGACATGAATATTATCAATTAATTAATGATCAATTAGGCCTAATATTAGTGCTATAAATAAATAAATAATCCACAAGTTGCCAATAAGATGTAGCAAACCCACTTGGGTTTGACTAAAAACAATGTCTTCCCAAGCATTGGCATTAATTAATAATTGTAAATATAAATGTATATAATTATAAAAATGTAGAGTGAATATGGTTGGAAAGAAAAGCAAAGAGAAAAGTCGTCGGCAAGAGAGAGAGAGAGACGCGTTAAAGTAAATAAGGGTGGGAAGAGTACGCGGTCTTCATCTCTCGGCAGGTCGTGAGGTAGTTTAGAAAGTCAAACAAAGCATTCTATTATTATAAATACACATGCACTTTTGTCCTTGGTTTCTTGGTTTCTGTTTTCCACAAAAGTCTTCTATTTCTTTCTGTAGCAACCAATGCAGAACAGAACAGAACAGAACAGAAGGACTGGCAGAGAAATTCTTCATAGGATGAAGGTCGGTTCTTGGTTTTTTGTTATTTTAATTGCGTAATTAAGTAGTTTTAATGATGATTAATTGAAGTCTATGAAAGAAATGGTGATGTTTTGTTCTAGTTCTGGTTGTTAACTTACTATTTGTGTTTGACCATTTAAGCAGTTCATAGCTGATTTATGCTATAATCGTTTGTGTTATAAGATTTGAATTCAGGATTATGCAACTGAAGTTTAATTTCTGTAATCCCAGTTGTAAAAATATGAATTTGGACTTGGATTTTTTGTGTTGAATTCAGATTAAATATGAAGAATTATTACATAAAGATGTGATATTTTGAAGACCCCTCTGAACATGGTTTTGGTCGTTTTTATTTGGGATGTTGTGTTTTTGTTTTTCCAATAAAACAAAGTGCATATTCGAGCTGGGGAAAAGCTTTCATGTTAAATGTAGACAGAGAATTTGATGGTGTGTTTGATGCTTGTAAGGAGAGAGATTCAATCTGAGGCAAGATTTGATTGGATTCATTTGCAAGTTTCTGAGAAATTCAGTTTTAATCATATTGTTGTCAAGTTTTTCGTAGCCATTGGTGGATCCTGCCACGAAGTAGTTCTGGTCACATCATGTTGAATATCCTGTGTGTTTAGGATCAGAGGTTTTCTGCACTTCAGCCAGCCTTGTGAGACTGATGAGTAGCTTCTGCCTGTTGGTTAGTTAAACTGGAGTTGTGTGATTGAGTGTCAAGGCTGGGGAGGTAATACAACTATAAAATTACAATAAATTAATGAAATCCTCTGAATTTTTGTTGTTGATAAAGAAATTTGTCATCTTAATTGAGAAGTCTTTGTGCTTATAGCAAGACACTTGCTCAGACAAGACCGAAAATTTTAAAATCTCTTGCTAAAACTAGGTGTTTCTTCGCACTCAGCATCAAGCACTGTGTGCTTGTGTATCCTTTTCATGGTCTTCAATATTGATTCTCTACAATTGTAACACTCGACTTGTTCTATATTTGCTTGCCAAGAAATAAAAACAATGACATTTACTCATGGAAAACACTAACTTCTGTTATATGGTTTCATTGCTTGTATTCTCTCTAGGTTAAGGCATTTGGTTCGTCTGCACCTGACACAGGGAAAGGCAAAGGCAAAATGTCAAAACATATCACACATGGCTATCACTTAGTGAAGGGAAAATCAAATCATGCCATGGAAGATTATGTAGTTTCCGCATTTAAGCAAGAAAAAGAGAATGAGCTGGGTTTATTTGCCATATTCGATGGCCATTTGGGCCATGATGTGGCAAGTTACTTGCAAGCCCATCTATTTGACAATATTTTGAAAGAGGTACTTGTTTTATCCGACTTAAGATTTATTTTCGTTCTTTTTTCAATTCTTTCATTGCCTGCTGCAGTTATGCTACCTGTTAAACTTCTCTCAAGAGGATCTTTGTGAACATATATATTTCTCTTCATTTTCTGCAAGCAGCAAGACTTTTGGACTGATCCAGAGAGTGCAATAAGGAGAGCTTATCGCACAACTGATGCTAAAATACTGGAGCAAGCACTAGTCCTGGGAAAAGGAGGATCAACTGCAGTAACAGCAATTCTGATTAATGGCCAGAAACTAGTAGTTGCAAATGTGGGAGATTCTCGGGCTGTTATATGCAAGAATGGTGTGGCCAAACAACTATCAATCGACCATGAACCAAGCAAAGAGAAGAAATTGATTGAGAGTCGTGGTGGCTTTGTATCAAACCTTCCAGGTTGCTTCTCAATCTCAAGCTGCAATTCTCTGGTTTGAATGTAGAAATTTTGATATTTTTTTCCCAATGAATTTGTTTGAGATATTAAGTACACAATCCTTTGCTTGCAGGAGATGTCCCACGTGTTGATGGACAGCTGGCTGTAGCAAGGGCATTTGGTGATAAGAGCTTGAAAATACATCTTAGCTCAGATCCAGATGTAAAAGTGGAGATGATTGATGATGATGCAGAGTTCATAATTCTTGCAAGTGATGGGATATGGAAGGTCAGTCAACTTTGCAACAAAGATTTGAGGTTAAACTTATTTTGTAATTGAGGAAAAGCCAGAGTAACCAAATTTTGATGCTGGTTTCTGACCTCTGATTTGTATGCTATTGTTAAACTGTGATTGAAGTTTTGGTTTTCTGAATTTTCTCAATACCTGACAGGTGATGACGAACCAAGAAGCTGTGGACTGCATCAAACGCATAAAAGATGCTCAGGCAGCAGCCAAGCACTTGATAGAACAGGCGGTTTCTAAGAAGAGTAAGGATGACATATCTTGCATAGTCGTGAAGTTCCAGTGATATTTCTCTTTGTATAAGGCTAAGGCTTTCATTTTGGGGCATCTCTTCAATGAAGGAAAATTGTTAGTTGATAATGTCTGTATATTTTGCATAAATTTGTTTCTGTAGCTGGGGAGATTTATGGAACCTGGAGCAAAACTTTGTATGCATGTGCTTTGTAAAAATTGATGGCTTAAATTTGAAAATTTTCCTTGTATGTTTATTTAATGATTCCATGGGGTTCCTGTCCTAACAAGGTTGCCATTGGAGTTTGTAATCAGAATATATTCTACTATAATTTGTCTCTATTGGCATATAAAGTTTTGCAAAACTTAAGAATCTGGATAGAATATGAGATTTGAGTCTGCACTCTGCAATGCACGTATTGCTGTCCAAATGTTTACACTTTTTGCTACCTCAGCTTCTTGAAGTTAGTTCATTAAAACTATGCTGTTTAAGTCTGTTATTTTACCGTATATCTATTCATTCCAAAGCAATTGGAGACTATGCACAAATGACAATCATAGATGTTTATACTGCATCAAAGGATTTGTATAATTTCTACGGCACGTGTATTAACTGATAGGCTGCTGGTGATTTTGACACCAAAAAGCTTGCACGTCTCTCACAAAGATAAGAGACTAGCAAATCTTTATTGAAGAGAACTCTCTTATCTTGGGAGGAAGAGAAGTTTTCTTGGTGAGAATTTCTCATTAATGAAGAGAGATATATTTATTTGGTCAGTAAGATTGTCCTTCAAAAGCTTAATAGGTGTCAAAAGAGAGAATAGATCAGTTGCTACAAAATGAAAAGGGTTCTTCCTCATTTTCATCCATCCGGGCAAATCTCGAAGTTACTTATTATTCAAGTAAATTGATATTTGAGGAGTTTGATCCATTGCGGAAATGCCAAGGACAGAAAAGTATGAACAATGGCTTTGCCAAGAACAATATACATACCACAAAGTATCGTCCAATCATCTAACTTCATTCTGAGTCTGACCCAAAACGAGAATCAAGTCTATTAGAACCATAACATTGTGCCATGCTCATTTACTTGATGGCTTAGCAGTGTTAATTCTTTGTATCTCTTACAATAAGGCATTAAAACTGTCAGGATAAGTAAACAAACACGTTGGTTTTGTTGCTACCAACCCAAGTTCTGATAATGCAATTTGTGTTCTCCATCATTGACTCAAAAGTCGTTTGATTTTTTTTTTCCAACGTGTTTTATAATATGCAAGAATTGATCCCTTGAAATGAGACATGGGAAAATCCAATTTGCATGATCGATAAAGGTTTGTCAAATTCTGTTGAATTAACACCGGAAGCCACCGCCCTTGGGAAATTCCAAGGGGCATCTCCTTTTTCCATTTGTTTGTTACAAAGTCAGTTATCTCCTTGACGTACAACAAGACAATTAGTGTTTTGTCTTGTTCTTTACGTATGGGCCTGGCTCCATTTCTAATGGGCCACCTTTGATCTTAACTAGCCCAAATGAAACTAGCTTTGATTTTCTTAGTTGAATTGAACTTCCCAAAGGCTAGAAGCTTGTGTTGTTTCTAATGTCAAAGATTCTCCCATTTTCAGCCATCAATTTCGCATTTTGTTATTTAGCCTTCAAAATTTGCTTCAAGTCTCACTTAATATCAATCAATTTCGTCCTTCAAACTTTCAAATTGGTTTCGTTCATTATTGTATTGAACACTTGGTGCACTTCAACCGAACTGAATGAACTGAACTTGACCCATGTCTAGAACCATCGTAGGCACCATTCCAAACCAAACAGGTTAGTCTTGTGACTCCATCATTGCATTGGGTTGTGGCAAGTGAATCGTAAAGGGGGTGTGAGATTCTAAAATTGCCAAAAGCCATACACATAGCAGAGTCATGCGCGCCATGTATGTGAAGGTGCCACATACACCTTTTTGCATGCTGATCCCAAATGCTAAGCTGCCGCGCATCTCCCCTTGCTTCTATACTTGTCATCTTTCATCCTCTCTAGCAGTCAATCCTATATAACTACCCTAACACTGGTTCCCTTCTCCGTCAATACCCATCGCCATTTTTATGTTCTGTTCTTCAATCTCATCTCTACATCTGCAACAACACTTCTCTCTTCATTCTATCAGCAATTCTTCCGTTTTCCGACTAATAGACTTCTTTTTATTCTGCATATTAATTCATCAAAAGCCAGCTATGAGCACTATCTGTGCCGAGCAACACAAGCTGCATTCATCAAACCACCAGCTTCTTTCACCCAGAAGTAGTACCAAGCTTTTCAAGGACATAGAAGTTCCTCCCAGAAAGCTTCTCCTCAACTGCAAAAAATCCCACCACCATCATCAAGAAATCAACAGCTCATGTATGTTCTATCCTGAAGAAATGAACAATCTTCGCAAGTTCTTGCTTTTCAACAACAATGATGCCGATTCAGACCCTGATTCTGATTATTATGCGTCTGATCATTTTCGTATGTTTGAGTTCAAGATCCGTCGCTGCACACACAGCAGAAGCCATGACTGGACAGACTGTCCGTTTTCTCATCCCGGTGAGAAGGCTCGTCGCCGTGATCCTCGCCGGTTTCATTATTCCGGGACTGTTTGTTCTGAGTACAGGCGGGGAGGAGAGTGTAGCCGTGGAGATGACTGTGAGTTTGCTCATGGGGTCTTTGAGTGCTGGCTGCATCCTTCAAGGTACAGAACTGAAGCTTGCAAAGATGGCAAGAATTGCATGCGTAAGGTCTGTTTCTTTGCTCATTCTTCTCGTCAGCTTCGCATTTTGCCTGAAATTTCATCTTCTCCAAAGTATAATCACCCTCCTTCAAGTCAATCTTCCGTGAATCATAAGAATCTTTGTTGCATGTATTGTCACTCCTTGAATTCCTCCCCGACAAGCACTTTGTTGGGTATGTCCCATTTGTCACGTTCACCGTCTCTTTCACCTCCGTTATCTCCGGTGAAACACGGTTTCTCCCCAATTTCCCGATACAGTGACCGTTTGAGCAAGTTTAGCAATTCTGAAATGTCTATGAGCTATAAAGATGCGTTGAACGAGCTGATGAGCTCATTGGAGGCAATAAATTTCAATGAAGTTTCTTCTCCTTTGTCTGTGGCCGGTAGCAGCAGCAATGGCAGCAGTGTGAATGTCAATTCTCCTTGGATTGATGCGAATTCCTTCAATGTTGAAGATCAACAACAGTTTGTTCATTCTCCTTCTACACCAAACCCTTCTGGATCAATGAATCCTTTCGGTGGTGAATTTTCTAACAGATATTTTGCTAATGAGAAAATTAGTGATAACAATGGTGGCCTGGCAAGTACTCCTGATCCTGATCTTGGGTGGGTCAATGATCTCTTGACGTAGATATGACAACGCTAAAGAAGATAGATTCAGACGTGTACATACTGCCTTGCACCAGCCGTATATATATTATCCCAGTATATATATGTGATTTGGTGTATGTAATTATTGTTATTATTGCTTGAGTACTGAATTTTCATACTCTGTTGTTGTTTTCTAAGTATTTTGGTTGTTTAATTTCAGAATCTCTCTTAATCTGTTCTCTGTTTAATGATGTACCGGCTTTGAACTCAATGTAAGAGAAATCAATGAAGAATATGTCTATTTTGTTTGATCAATGTTACTTAATTTCTTACTGCATGGAGTAGAAATAGAATACTGCTGCCGTTTGCGTGTTCAACCTAACCACTATATTTGAGGTCAGAACATCGTGATTGTTTGTGTACTGGGTTTGATTTCTGTGAGACCAGTTGGCTTGGCATGCATGGTGCATCTGTTTCTGATACGTGGCACAGATGCAGGTAGCGCAGAATGGTGACTAGATTCGTTTGGGTGTTTCTGGTTTTTCGCGACTTATAGAAGATATCCTCGACTCTGCTGATATTATTAATCCCTTTGCCACGCAGGGTTCCGGATGGTTCTGAAACTTTCAAACCAAGGCAAGTATAATAAAGCTGCATGCTTAATTACTAGAACCAAAAAGCAAGCCAAGTCAAGAAGATGATAAGTATTTTTGAAATTCGAAAGTCACCATTGTTATTTGTTCAAGGTTGTATTTTATTTTATTTCATCAGTATGCATAGAAGTGTGTGTTGTGTATTATATATAAGCTACTGCAAGTTCAGCCGCAGAAGAATAGAAAACGACGAGAGATCCAAGAGTCCGGGATTATTTCTGTGAAAACTCAAATATATACGGGTGGGTTTCAATTTATAGCCGATTAGCCTTAGTTCTTGCAGCTAAACTTGTAATGCAAAGTAAATGCAGGTAGCTAGGCATCTTATAAGGGTAGAGAAGATAATGATTTCATGAATTTACATAGTTGAGAGGATAGACAGTAGTACTGAAGAAATTATAACAGGGTAATTACCTCACACCAACATCCCTTCTCAATTGATCTGTCTAAATTTAATTTGTTAGGTTCAATTTCTTTCACTACTGTTAATTAATTAAATGCTACTTAGGATCAGCGGCCAAGATCAGTGATTCAAATGCATATTTGAAATGAATGATTCAGTGGGTGCAAACCAAAGAGAGGGAGAAGTATTAAATGGGGATAAAGTATGATAGTATCGTGTCCAAATCAAAGGCATGTTATTTTGTTCCCAAGGAAGGCAAATTATCCGAAAGACAGCTAAGAAGGTAGGGAGGGAAGGGACCATAAAGGCGTGCTTGAAAGGATTCTTGCTTTGTTTTGGCAAGGAATGGATCTGTACTGTTGGGTTAGGTTAGGTGATTGTCACAAGAAATAAGGTGTGGGAAGCGGGGGAGCACCCCATGCTAAAATGACCTAGATAAGGGTTTTTTGGGGTCCCCAACCCTACCCCCTTTAGACCCCTTTGTTTTTGGGGTTACACTTTTGTTCTTCCATGGATTGGATGAATTCAATGCAATTTGTGGGACAGTGAAGCCCATACCTATTGTACTGCCCTATGACTTTCTGGTTCACATAAGGTATGGCTCATCACATCTCACATCTCTACATTCTGTACACGTACATGGACCTATATATTGCTTGCAGTATGTTGCTACACAGAATTTCAGAAGTGGGAAAGAAGAAAAAATGCCTACTAGTATCCATACCGTCCTAATAATGCTTAATAGTTTGAGAAGATTCTAGACTTCACGTAAGATGCTATCCACGTGTCTCGTTGGACGGTAGATTGTAGGGAAGCAGTGGATACATCTGATGTGAGAGATCATAAAGGAAGTCGGCCAATATCACTAATCCGTCCATCATCTTGCAACTGGATGATTCTTGTTTAACACAAACGGTTTTTCAAACTATCAGGTAGAATACTGATCAATTTCTAAATGGGCTTCTCCAGTTGATTTTCAACTGTATTAACTGATCAAATCACCACTAAAGGATAATACTACGGGTACAATCTCAATCCACAAAATCTTTGTACAGACTATTATACAATCAGCTCGTCACTTCATCATTTATTTCATTAATTTGTATAAAAAATTTAATACATGTAATATGATTATGTCTACACAACCATATCCAGGATGATGGATGTATCTCCTAACACTAGTAAGCAGAGCTAAATTAAGTATAAATGCCAGTACTAAAGTTTCATATGTTAATATTCCAACCTGTGATGGGAATAAAATCCTTCGGATTTCCATCCAAAAAAAATCCATCTCGGATATCCATCCTCTCCTTTATATGGTTTGTTTCTGATCAAAGTTTCAGCAAAACTTGTGTTGCCTTCCAAAAACCAGTATGTGAAAATTGTCAGTAGACATATAATTTATGAACGTTGTCGAATGTGTATAACCCTAGTAAAGGACTAAATTCAAGACAGTATCTAAATTATACCTATACACGCACGTTCTCAGTCTCTGAATAACCAGAGTAACTCAGTTGTCCTTGCAATTTCTGGAATAAACTGAAGACAATCTGGATGGTGACTGGAAGAAATCAAAAGGAGTTCCTGATCCGAAGGACCTTCTAGTATTTGGAGAATCAGATAATAGAGGTTCATAAACTGGACTTCTGTTCTTTGGTTGAGTAATTGATAATGGAGCAACATCTTTTTCCATGGATCTTGGCTGTGGCTCGATGGTCCCTAGAGACAAAATGGGGCCACCCATATGCTCTGCCTGCTGAAGTATATTGATTTTACTTGCTCTGTATGTATACCGGAAGTATTTTATAGCCAGTATTGGACCCATCCCTGCTGCAACAATAAGCTGTAATTTTTATAAAAAATTTGGTCAGTTTATAATCCTGTAGAAATGAATTTGGTCTTCCTTTGTTTTTTTTTTTTTTGTTTTTTTTGTGCCTAGATAGAAGGCACTTTCTTTATCTCAATTTCACAGTTATTGTTAACGGTAACCTGATCGGAGTGATAAAATAAGAGCTCGTAAGTCAATCAAAGGTAAACAGAACTCACAAAAATAGTTATCCAATAAGATGGTTGCCTGCACAACCGGAACATGATTGTGTACATCCCAGATGATGGTATAGCACTGAAGATCAAGTTGATGATGTAGAAGGCCACTAAATTCCCCCATATTGCAAGATGTTGGAACACCGTAAAGGAACTGCATAACTCATGGAACTTAAACGAAATTGATAGAAGTTGGCAAAGCCAGTATAGATAAGGCCTTGGTTACTAAAAATAATTAATTGGCAACACATAATTTTGTATGGAAGCTTACTTGGTCTCCAGCGCCACGACAAATGCCTGCAACCATATATGTCCAGAGAGTGCTACCATTGAAACCTCCTCCATTTCACTTTTTTCATATGCATATGCATGTATGCTGATTAAAAATACAACAATTGCCTGCCATCACACCAGGGTTAAATGATAGAAGGGACAAGGAAATATTACAAACTACAAAAGTTGCATTAAATGGAAACTTAAGTGGCTTTCTTAAGAAATAAGAGAAGCTCCAAAATGATCAGATCCTGACTCAGATAATTTTCAATGATAGTGTTTTAACAGTTAACTTGGAATTCTCAATTTTCTATTTCATGATCTAAGCAACATCCAATGTCCAATAAGATCATTTTTCTCCTTAAGATGTTTCAATTTTTCCCTATCATATGAGAGTTAAAATTAATTTGTATTCATCTATACCACTAAACCAAATCAACAGAGACATCTTCAACTGCATATCTGGGGCTAAAAAACAGTTAAAACTAAATGCAGCACTCACATGGAAAAGGGACCGGCCAAACCATCCAGCAAATGTGCTAGGATTAAGAAGCCTGTTTCAAGAACAATCCCAAGTTCAGAAGTAAAATGCACAAGACAGCAAATTCAATTCTATCCCATAGACCAATCGCTAGGAAAAAAAATCTCATTACAACTATAAAAGTAATGAAATAATAAGGAAATGGCATACCTTCCTGCCTGGCAGTAGAATAAAATTTGCGGATGCTGCATCACAGTTCCTTCACTAAGATCTTTGTCAAGAGTATTCACTAGAACAGGAATACTAGTATAGAATACATTATGAGCCATCAAGCTAACAGAATTGAAAAGACTAGTTCCAGATACCCCTGAAATAAAAGAGAAACTGAATGTGGTCTAGTGTCAGTATATCAGAAAAGAATCAAGAACCTCATTTCTCAAGAAGAATCAAGACAAAAAGAACATTGAGCATCGGAACTTACAAGATTTGGATGAAACAAATCAGAAGGGATTTATAGAATGAATACTGGGATAAAAATGCTGTACGATTGTATGAATACCGCCCGTGCACAAGTATTAGTCTTATTAAAAACCTGAACTCTGCAATCAAGGAAACATTCTCAAAATCTCATGAAATTAAAGCAAGGCAAAACAAATTCTTTATTCTCCATAAAAAAGAACCCTTCTGCAGGTGCAAACGTGCATGCACACACACACACACACACACAAAAAGCCTACTTCCAATACTATAGTCGGCTGCCCTTGCTGCCTGCAGTCCTTCTCTGCCACTAATGCCAACCCCTATATCAGCTTTCTGTATCATTCTCACATCATTCCCTCCATCTCCAATGGCTAATGTTCTGTAGTCACATGATTTCAAGAGCTCCACAAGCTGCAAAAAGTTTTACATACATCAAATAATAATCCTTTCATAACAGATGAATATTTCAATCGATCTATTATTCTGTTGGGAGAAAACAACAAAAGTAATTAGTTTTTGCTGTAAAGTTGTAGCTTCGGCAGTTGGTGATAGAAATAGAAAATCACACCAAAAAGAAAGTAATAATAATAATCTAAAACTTCTCTTGTTTAAAAAACAAAAAACAGGAGTCCTGCATCCCATTTCATCTTAATGATTCTCTAATATTTGACATTACAAATATTAGAGCTCATTGATCCCCTTCGCAAGTTTTTATCAGATGTATCAGTGGAAAAATATAGACAAATGCACAAGTAACTTTCAAGTTTTTATCAGATGTATCAGTGGAAAAATATAGACAAATGCACAAGTAACTTTCACAAAACAAGGAAAAACTCCTAGCTTCTTTTACTATAAGCATAGTCTTAGTCTTTACACAAAGTTGAAACCCTTTATTTTTGGCATTATCATTTCCGTATAATAATTAAGGCAAAAAGAGAGAGAGAGAGAGAGAGAGAGAGAGAGAGAGAGAGAGAGAGAGAGAGAGAGAAAGAGATTATAGTCTTAATCTCATTTTTCGGTTGTTAAATCTAATTGCATTTCGTGAAGTACCACTCAACACATTCAATTCTTGAACATCTCAAGGTAAAGGTGACAAACAAACTAAAGAACTGAAAATAGGTAAAGGTCGGAGAAGTATAAACATAACAAACTTAAAAGCAGATGAGAAAAACCTGTGCTTTTTGGGATGGTGTCACACGACAACATATAGCAGTCCTTGACAATATTGCTAACTCAATAAAAGCTTGTCGGTGATGCTTAAGAGCAATTTCAAGAGCCCAACCATCAACAACAAATGCCACATCCTGTGAAAAGAAAGGGAAAAGACAAAGAAAATGGGAAAATATTAAATATATTGTTAGCCACATATTGGTTATTTATTTTAGGCAAAATTTTCATATTTGGAATTTAATGATTAGTTGGTGTTCAAGTCAGATTTGGTTTTCATATGTTGAGTTATCTTATTCTGTAAGGATTCGGATTAATTTTTTTTTTTTCTAATAATATGTAGATTTCTAGTTTCTGCTTTAAAAAGGCTTGGTTGATTACTGCAACAATAGATATTGGCATTTTTCCTCCTATTTTCAGTGTGTTCAACAAAATGATCTACTGTGAAAGACCTAAACAACTTGCAACGGAGAAATCAACATGTGAGAAGAATTATTTGACTTCATGGAAAGAATTTGCCCATCTCATCTTCATTGATGGGTTCCCTGATCCGAGGCTTAACTAATCTAACCTTACATGGCACCAAAATTTCTTGTGCTTAATTTCTCAAATGTACCAGTGACATACCAGTTATATACATATACATGGGCACGTACATATGAATAAAGTGACACATTTGTGGAAATGATAATATTTCCATGCTTAATCTTGTCCTATCATATGAAAGGAGTTGCATGGACCCATAAAACCCAACAATCATGAGACAGGAATACAAAAGATAAAATGCCTCCTCACACCCATTTTCGGCAGATACAGTTCATACAGGAAGCAATAATTTAATTCAATACACTGAAACACAAATGCAGAAATTATTAATCAATGAGACTTAAAATTTGAGAACATAGCTTACAAAATGTAGATGAAGAAAGAAAAATCATGAAATGTGAACCTGCAATAAACAAGGGGTTTTAAGCAATACCTTAGGTTCTGAAGTTGTTATTCTCATTGTCAGCAAAACTCTCTCCAAACTTCTACAAACTTCATCTTCAGTTTTGCCATCAATCAACAGAAGCTGACCCTTCGGCTCTGTCAAGGAGTTGGAGAGGACAAAATTGGTGACACAAATTTGTTTAATATGAGAAACACCTCATTTGGAGACATGTTTGGCAAACTTCATCCAAGGTTAATACATGTCATGTAATACAATTACAAAAAAAAAAAAACCTGGAATGCAATAGCAACTACTGAGCAATTTGAGGCATGAAATAACACAAAGCGATAAATGTAAAATAATTTCAATGTACCAGGGGAAATGAAATTGCATGAAAGAGCTATCTGTATTGCAGTATTCTGCTTGTCTCCTGTTAGCATCCAAAAATTAATTCCTGCTTTTCTAAGTGTCTCAATTGTTTCAGGCACACCATCCTGAAAAATTATTAAAAAAAAAAAGTCAACAGATTTGCTTTATCTAAATGTTACCAGGAAATATTATATAGATTAGACAGAATCATTTTCAATGGCACAGCTGTGGCAATGTTCACCTGTAGACGATCTTCTATTGCAGTAACTCCAAGAACTTCAAGATCATGTTCTAATTGCTGACAGACCTCAGCTATTCTCCACTGCAGAAAATAACTAGAAGAACTCAGTTTGTCGATTACCAAGTGTAGGCAGAATGGATAAGTAAACAATTGCAGTAGACAAGATTACAGGATTGTACCCTTTACCTCCCTATCAACCAATGCGCTACTAGCCTCTTTAAACATCAAAGACCACTCTCGATATTCATCTTCTTCTAATTCACGCCAAGCCAGGCATAATGTACGAAGCCCCAATTGAGAGTACTGTTCTACAGCTTCAATAAAAGTCCTTGTTTGTTGCCCTGGAGTAAATTTTGGTAGTATCAATACATGACAAGATTGGTGAGTAGCAGAAAATTGAGGTAGACCATTGACATTACAAGCCACCTTAAGAATTTTCACACCAGAAATGGATATGAAATATCCAAGTGAGTCAGCAAGATCAAGATCAATGACACTTTCCATGCGTTGCTGATATCCAGATTAATTATTGTCACCACCCACATAGTATATTGTCATGAGTTCAATTAATTCTCCAAAAGCAGGGTGCAGTCCATGAATAGAGAGAGGATCTAAACTATGGTTGTCCACGTTTTACAGCTTTTTAATAATGATTTGATCAATCAACATGTTCTAATATTGTGCATAATTTAAATTTCAAAATCAAGATTTGGCTACAATTTAAAAATTACTACTCATCACTTGCATGTTAACAAAAGCAACTCCAACAACTATTCTGCTCCACCCCTTTTATTTCTTCCTGCCTTCTATCATCAAGCAATAGCCTAACACATACCCCAGACGAAAATCAGCAGTTAAATGTATGATTTATTGATGATTTTCTGATTATGAACCCAATATAGTATGTTTCGCCTAACTAGATAAACATCATTTGTTCAAAGAAAGTTCATACTTTTTCCCTTTTGCCCAAATGGAAATGAATTGACCATCTAAAAGAAATGAGAGAAAGATAGAGAAAGAGATTAAAGAATAGGCTGACCCGCATGAGCATAAGGAAGAATCGCTTCATCTGCACCTTTAGACAAAAGGATAATATTTCCATTCTGGCAATCTTTCAACACTACAGACATTCTTTTCCTATCAGAAGTGAACTCCAAAGTTTCCAGCACTACGTAATGTATTACTGAACCATTAAACCTGATCTCTGTAAAAGTACCCAAAAAAAGAAACTATGTCATCATCTCCACCAACAGTTTCATCCTCTTCATGACAGACAAAAGCAAAGGACTTATACCAAATATATTCTCATTCTTGTTGACAAAAATCATATGCAACCGAGCAGCAGCATGAACAAGAGCTTCCTCATCCTGAGATTGAGCTTTGTACAAGATAGCTCCAGTTTTGCTATGGACAGGAAGGTTTTTGAAAAGATGTTAGACTGCATGTCTAAGAGATCTCCAAAAGAAACACATGATACGGCTTGAAATAGAGGGAGTATCTCAGATCCAGCTATTTCTACCAAATAAAAAGCAATTATTACCTTTTTACAGGTACAACAGTATTACAAACTGCCATGACTGTAAGAAACCGGATAACATCAGGAGAACCACTAGCAATAGCATTGAGAAGCCCCGCATCTGTGTCATTGATAAAATAGTCAGAAAAAAAACCTTTACATGTCTCACTAATAGAGATCCTCAAAGTAGTAATTAAGTAGCATTAAACAAGGAAATCATATATGCATTGACCATGGAATGCACCAGGTAAAACAAATTACACTAACTAACACGTACACGTGCACTGAGAAACTTAAGTGTATTTGTCAATGTCTTACAGGTCCACAAATTCAACTTGGCAGTCTGGGAAACTTAATTTTCTGATTTCTGATTTCTAATTTCTACAGTCACAAGTATTTAAAACAAGGAAGTCAATAGAATGATGACTGAGCAACAATGAAGCACTTGAGCAAGTCAAACTAAGCTGAACAAACATAAACATTAACAATAAGATACTCACATTTACACATAACTCTTATGAGTGACAAATTCAAGCCACCAATCTATGGGACGAGTTTCTAATAGATTCTCATTCATACATTTTAAATTATATCTGAGGGCAGCAAACAGATAGAATTACTGATGATGGAGTTCTGATGAAACACTAGAGCATGACAATAGGCTACAGCATTGGAACATATGCTAAAATATGTGGCAACAGAAAAATAGCTTTCAGCCAGATAAAAACCATCCATCAAGTTTCTACCAAATAAATTTATGGCCTTAAGCCATAAAACCCCAAAAAAGAAAAAGTGGTTGTTAATCTGAAATCAAGAAACCTGACCAATATATTTTTCCAAGGATGGAATTCTAGCCTTTTCTACCATGCTTAAAAAACCAAATTAATAATAATGTTTTTTTTTTTTTTTTTTTCCTGAAGCAACCTTCAACTTTTTGGGCATAGAATTATACAGAAAACAGCCACAAGTTAACTAAAAATGAAGGTGACTAATTTATAAACAATCAACATAGTTGCTCCTGAACCAGACTTCACCTTGGAACATGGCATATAATAAAAAAAAAAATTGAGAATGAAAAGCTTAAAGATTGACAAAAGGGTACCAACAATGTAGAATATTCTCACAAATGAAAACAAAATATTAACAACAGTGACGAGAACAAACCTTTCAAGGCATCCCCACTCTCATTCCCATAGAAAATGCCATTTATACAACATCTTCTAAAGATCATTTTGTTTTCAGTTAGGGTACCAGTTTTATCAGTCAAAATGTACTCAACTTGTGCCAAGTCCTCACTTATTGCTGTGCTGCCATACATAACAAACACCTTTAAGACTACATGCAGAACGGAGTGATTTTCTAATCAGCACAAATAAAGGCTCTCCAACCATTTATCTTACTTTGCTGCATGTGAAGGGGTACCGGTATCAGGGTCAATCATCTCATTGTCCCAATCAATAAACTTTGCATATAAACTCTTCACAAGATCCAAAGATACCTGCCTCATAGAAGCTTGAATTAGTTCAACACTAGACTAGATATGGAATTTTCCAAATCTCTGAAGTCATGCACCGTAATATTATTAAGAAAGTAACAATGGTAAATACATAACAGAGCTTCAAAAGCACGAAATTGACAATTCTGACATTTAGCACAAGCATATTATTTATTGGCTCAAATTATGAGCTTTAAATCCTGGAGCCCCTCTATTCAGTGACAGAAAAATGGTATTTCTAACATTTAGCAAAAAGTATTATGTTATGCACATAAATAGTTATGTAACATAATAAGCATTCACCAAAAAACTATTTTGAGGTAGAATTGTGCTATTCTCATAAATGGTTTAAGTAAAATAAAAAATAAAAACTTCATCAAAACTAGTTTTATCTAGAAATGGTGTAGATATTTGCAATCATGCATGAAATTACATAATTTCTAACATGCTACCTTATAGCTTCTCCCAGCTTTATAAATTGCATATTGCAGAAGTCCACAACATACAGCTACAAGGAACTTCAACCTTTCAATACATCAAGACTCACTTCGGAGTTGTATTTTTATTGTGTGATTGTGCAAGTGATATTAGTTTGCGATCTAGCTTAATAATCTCTTTCATACGCGAACTGGACTATGTTCCATCCTATTGGTTAGATACTACCACGTGTAGAAATGCATACTGGCCTTTCTAAATAAACCTAGTGTAACATCAAAATATAAAAAGACAATCATGTGAAACCATGACCATGTAAACAAACACTGTCAAAAACTACAATTATTAGTAAAATACCCAGCAGATTACCTTGAGGGATATAGGTATCATGATGGAACAAAGAAGCTCAAAACGTAACGGGATGATCAATGGTTCATACCACGGGCTTTCCTCTGGGTATAGAACATACCATTGCTGCAAAAGAAGCATACCAGAAAAGTGGTTATGTCATCAAAAGTCAACAACACAATAGGAAGGAAATCAAATGGAAAGTCTTTAAAGAGAATTATATCCTAACAAAGATGACAAATAATTCTAGTCAAGAAGATGAAAACCACAGGCTTCTTTTTCTAAAGGAGGGACAAAAGTCTTTTACCATGAAAATTTATCAACGTGATTGCTTTGGAGTTCATGGAGAAAAATATTGTAGACAACTGGCATAGTAAAACACTCTCGGGGGAAATTTTTGTTGTTCTTGGTGTTGCTCTTTGATATTTTAGATTCTAGGCTCTAACTTGTATTTATCAGTCATGGACTATGGAGTTCTCCTGTCCATTCAAAGTCTATGAGGGATGCACCTCCTCCTTTGGTGTTTCTGATATATTTGTCAGAAAAAGGAACAATTGGCCGTCATGAGGTAAGATACCCAAACAGAATGATTGGAACAATGACAACATCTTTTACATGCTAAAGAAAGGAATTATGTTAATCCTTTCCATCAATTTGACCACTCAAGAAATGGAAGATCACAAATTATTACTAACCTTTCTTGCTTCTGTGTCCTTCCATACATTCCCAGCTGTGCCTAGAACAATGACAACCACGATTTGGAAAAGAAAAATAGCCCCAGTCAACTTGTCGATCATGGCATCAACAGCTGTAAGCTTTGGTTCTGGTATACCCCTACTCATACCCAGCTTGGTTTCATTGCCTAGAACAATTAAATACAGAATTCAATATTTGCTGCAATTGACATCAAGACCATCAACATAATAGATTGAAGTCAGATCTTAGATTCTGATTCTGCATCACAACTTTACTAAAGGATGCATGCATAAGGTGATTATGTTTAGCTTCTTAATTATTCAAGTTCAACCATTTTTAACATTTTACAATCTCAAATATTTTTGGTTATTCAATAAATACCCTTTATAAGCACAACATTACTAAAAATTGTGATGGGCTCATAAAGAAAAAATGAAGTAATAAAGCTTATTTGTGGCCTTGACATTTTGATTAAATAGAAACTTGCCTGTGTAGACAGCTACTCCACATGCCCACTCTGTATTCCGTAAGTAGCATGACTGAAGAATTGTGTTTTTTATGGTCAAAGGGCACACATCATTATCAATAAAAGGTGGAAACAGCCGTAGATTTGCATCAAATCTTCTAATGTCCTTATCTGGACTGGGACACTCAATAACCCCCTGATCATAACAGAAGAAACAATGAATGTGATGGGTTAAGATGGGTAAATGCCAACAATCCAGGAAAAGATAAATATATTGCCTTGATTTTGTGCAACAATTCAAAATCTATTCCCATGCAAGCAGTAGGTATGACCCTTGTCTTCAAATCAGTTTCACCATCTAGAGCTGCAGTCTGCAAAACATGTTACAGTATTAGGGTCCACTAAAAAAACAAGGTTGGCATTCACAGTATCAAATATCAGCATTCTGTTTGATTAAACTAAGTTATACATGTGGATTGGGGAAAAATTGCTGTTAATAAATAAAAATTTTAAAGTAAACCAAACTTTAACTGTCAGAAAGCAAAATTGGGCTGAGCTCATAACTGCCCTGAGCCTTAACAAATTTTGGGCTGGATTTTATCAAAATTATAACAACACACGTAATTTGTAATGACCTCAGAGTATGCTTAGCTTTGCCCAAAGTCCACCAAGCAAGTAGTATGATGACAGTAATCTATGCATTACAAGGAGACCCACAAGTAAAACTCACTCTGCTTTGCATAATATTTTGCAATATGGTTGGAGGTCAAATCATTTTCTTCAGACTAAAGGTTACAAAACTACAAAACTTATAGTTACTGCCACCTTTACTTACCTCTACATAGCAAACACCTTGTGGATCAGAAGTACCAATTAAAACAAGATCACATGGGACTTCATCATTCTCACGAAGCCATACTATATTGCCAACACGTATGTCCTGTGATTGTATCTGCAAATGAAAATCACCAATGAAATAGAAAGAGACACAGAATTAGTTCTACAAATTCTAGGATAAAGAAACAGTAAACAAGTCAAAAGATTAATAGAAAAGGGAGTTGCACAAGAGTGAACAAGCTGCCTACTTCCACAAATAACCTCGAAACATACATTTATAATTGAACAGCTCAAAGGGGATCAATTTCTGGTTGCTTTATGTCCCAGGAGAACCCTCCAAGTTATCTCTAGGTTTACAATTGTTAGTTGGTCCAGTCCCTGAACTCCAACTCCTAATCTCAATGGAGAGTTACTAAGAAGAGTAGCAGGGGACAATCTAATCTGAATGTTACAGCTGTTTCTATCTAATTCTTCTTATATAAAAGGAGGATAGATTTTTATGATAATATCAATGGAGATCAAGAGATCATCGACATTTTGGGGCAATTTCAATGATCAGAACTGGACAGCAGTAGAGGTTTAGATGAGGAGTTGACACAATGTAGTGGCGGAAACAAAAGAATACAAAGATTCAGGTGGCTTAACAGTATTGTTTCTTGCTCTTAATGCTATTTTGGAGATCAAGCAAAGCAAGGTGCCTCTTAGATATCACAAATATTAGGAGGTAAACATTGGCACATGGTCACTTGGAATACAAGAAATTTGAGTCAGTGGAAGAAAGGAAAGGGGATTCATCTTTGCATGTTGACATAGGCATTAATGTAGACAATACAAAATTGCAGTTTAAAAAATAGAGGTCAACATCCTCTTCTCTATATTTGTCCTATTGATCATTGTAGTTCTTTCCTTTTTGGATATTTGGAGCTTTGTAACAAGAAACTTTCTTCTAAAAGATAAAAAGGCACTTCAACAACCAGCAGCATTCAGAACAATATTTGTGCATCTGTTGTGTGTGTATATTTTGAATTACACGGTCAATATATATTGTACCAACAGATAAAAAGTACAAAAGCAGTCCTAATGTTACAAGTTTTAATTGTCACATGCCTCTTATGAACAAACTAAACTAAACCTACAATTAGCTAAACTTAACCACAAAATGCCAAAGAAAACATATATAAATGCAACGCACAAGTCCTTGACGATTACGAGCTAATATAAGTGAACTGGGTACCAAATTCAAAAATTAAACAGCTTGAATAACAAACGCAAGAGAAAAGTATGAGAGGTTTCTGTACATGTTTTTTGATGCCTTGCTTAACAACCCAGACTTCTTTCTCATTTGCTTTCTTGTCTGAGAGGTATCTATTGTAATCATCCCAAGCTTCTTTTGAGGCTGAGACTGCAAATATAAAAATTAGTGGACCCCACGTACTGGCAGGATTTACTGGAGTGATAAGTGACCACAGCTGGAGGCAAGCAATCAGCAAGAAGTACTGATTCAAGAAACGGCTGAAAAGTTAAAACCAAAACAGTCAGCAGGGCAGGTTGAGGGACAATAAAACAAAGAAAGAAAGAAAATAGATGCCTGAGGAATACATAGCAGATCCCTTTGGACCTCACTAACAAAGGATTTTCAAGGCAACTAATTCTTCTTTATTAATCTTAATTGGTAGGGCTTTTTGGTTTAATTTGCTTTTGGGACAGCATCTTTAATCTTGATTTTCGTATCTTTTGGACAGTTACACTGTTTTGAGAATAGGTGAACAAAGTTGTTTAGTATAGCTCAAAGTAAGGCTGTTTTTTATGCCAATGCAGACCTCTAGTTCACTGTTGTAATTCCAACTTTTCGCTGTCAATTAAAATTTTGTTGTTTCCTACCATAAAAGAAAAGAAATGCATAGCAGATTGTACAAAGAGACTCTAGATCACTCCATTATATATGTGATTCAGAAAGTTGCTTTAGACATAAAGATGAAATTTTACGAATAACAATTATGATGATATTAATAATAAGATGAAAAATGGTGATGTAGAAGGGGACCTTTGGTTGAGAAGTAACACTAACTTCCCATGAATTACATCAGAGAATATTTCTACTATTAGTAACAATGTCCTGTAGAGCGTAACACAATGAACACAAAAAAATTGAAATAAATGAACAATCGCCTTACAAGCATTGAAGTTTGGTGCAGAACAAAAAGAGATCCACATACTGTTAACAGAGTTTATAAATCCATGTTCTATTTTTTTTAATAAGAGTTGGGGTGCTTATGGAGGGGTGATTATTTTACTCAACAAATTTCTGATGCAAAACGAGAACTGACAACATAAATAGGATGAATAATCACCTGAACTGCTCAGATAAATTTTTGGGAAGGAAGTTCAGCAACGTATATTTTCTGTTAGATAGCCGGTTGTCACAATAAAGATCTAGCGATGCATCGTCGTCATTGATGTAAACAAACCGCTTCATTTTGAATTAAAAGCAAATGATCATAGTTAACACATTCTTTCCAAATGCAGCACGGTGCTCAACAACATTAAGTAGCCCTGAGAAAGAAATTAAGTTCAGAGCTTCATAACATGCACGAAGAAAATTAGGAAATAAATTAAGACATACATGAACCCCTTTTGCCAGAGACTCAACACACCTAGAACACAATAAATCAACAACAATTACATCAATGTGTATGTTTACTTCCTCCCATCACAAATAACAAGAAATCAACAATAGCACAGCAATGTACAAAACTCAACTGAACCAATGGAGTTGCAATAAGCTCAACTGGGCTGAAATTGAGCTGAAAATATGATGTCTTAGGTGACAAACACGTAGTAATCAAATCTTCACCAAAAGTATAACCAGTGAACTGTAAACACTCATTGCCACTTCCAGAATAAAACAAGCAATTCATTTATTCCACACACAATCAAATAAAACAGCAAGAAGTTGCATCAAAATTGCCGTCCAGGATACAAGCTAATTCTTGAACTAACAAGCACTTAGAATCCAGAAATTCCCGATCAACCACTCAAATACCTTAAAACTAAAACTAATCAAACTGGTAAACCATATCTTACTACCTCGAATCTTTGGCATTCAACCGACGGATCCAACGAGTACAGTTTACTAAATTAGATCGATTTAAGATGGAGATTTAAAATAAGTCATTTTACGTAAATATTGATCGAAACATTTATTCAGATATCAATAAAGGAAAAAAAGAAAGATTGAAATATGAGCTCCGATCAAAAAGAGAGATCATACCTTTGACTTTCGTCGCTGCTCCTCTTCTTCCCGGGCTTGGTCGTTAATTTTGGCGTCTTGTGCTCTTCTCTTCTTATTTCAATTGAAGAGAAAGGGAAATAATCCGGTGGAGCGTTGCCACTGTTTGACCGTTTTATATGGTACATCAAGGAAATTTCGTTTAGTCTGGTGAGGGCATTTGATTTGGGTCCCACAATAAAGCTGATTAGTACGGACCAGGATCTCCTGTCCAGATCACAACCGTGTAATATAAACACAGTAGTTTTCTATTCTTGAGAACATAAGATTCGTAAGAAGAAACGGCCCATGTAGGATTAGATCCAGCTTAGTTACTCCTCATTGGATTGGGCTGGTTTGGCTCCATGAAACGTTGGGATCGGGAACCTGCTGGGCCAGCTTCGAGCCTACGAGACTCAACTTCATAGTGTGAAAATAATGCGTTATAGATTTGAATCTTTGCTGCTATTAAACTGCATGCTTCAAAGTACTCAGGTTTAATTATTTCCTTAAAGAGTTCATTTCATTATTAAAATATATGGATTGAATTCGTCGCAAATATACGACATTTCGTTGTATGCATGGTGTACAAAAACACACACAGGATCCAGCCGCAAATATACGATGGGTAGTTGTGCCCGAAAGTGCACGCACCTGGAATTGAGAAGGAGCGGCGTGGCGGCAGCCGCCCACACTAAATATTCACTCAGTTGACGGCAACTACGAAGGCTCTTGAAACGTGGTGAGCAATTACAACACTGAAGCTTCACCGCTGATGGGTGGGGTCTAATTCACAACAAACCAAAAAGTGACGTTTGACCTAACACCTACACTGGCGGCGAAGCTTTTTTCTGTATCTATTTCAAACTTTTGACACCTCACACATTCTTAGCGGTCTCTCAGAGCCGTACGCATAACCACCGCCACTTCACGTGTTTCTGCGATAGTTGCGCGTCATTCATGACGAGATATTTTTAATCTGTGCGCGCGTGAGGTGACCGCGGCATAAATCAAACAAAACACAAACCGGATGATTTTAATTTTTTAAAAAATTAAAATAAAAGAGAAGAGAGGACGATGCTCTCTCAAAAAAATCGCCGACGCTGAAAGCGGACCCCACCGAAAGCGGCAGAGACGTCTTCGCTTTCAAATCAATTAATAAAAAAAGAAAATTGAAGATTATGGGACCCCATTGCCCACCTGTCTCTTAAGACGCTCCTCTACGCTTCCTACTCCTTACCTAGTAAATCACTCATTTGATTAGATTAAAAAAAGAATAGAACGGCAAAATTACACGTGCCGGCCTCCAAGATCACAGACATGTATCCCGTCAACACGGAAAGTGCGGGGCCCTACTTCCACTGACGCTATTTAAAGAAACGCTCGTGATTTGCTCCCGCTACTCCACCCAGATCTGGTTTTGCAGTCGGCAGAGTTTGGCACAAATACTTGTTGTTTATTAGATTAAATTCTACTTAGATAATTTTTTTTTTTTTTTCGGTATCACAAGCTTTAATGCTTTACTGGGTATTACTCTTCCTGTTTCTCTTTTTCATGGTTACGGCATTGCATCGTACAGGTAGAGCCCAATATATGGAGAGAGAGAGAAAGTAAGAAAATTATTATTGACAGAAACAAAACATTGCATTAGTGCTACGAGAGAAATACTCTTTTAACAATTTCTCGCAACTGCAAAGAGAAAAAGCTAGCTAAATTACATTTTTAGAATGGAGCGTTTAAACGATCAGCTCATCACTCTCTTGTTTTCAATCTCAAACGGAAAGAGAAGATTAGCAGTTGAAAGAACTAATATGACCTAATAATCCGTCACCGTAAAATGTTATATAAAAAAAAATACAGCTATTAACTTAAGCATCGACAACTGGTGGGGCCAGGTTAAGATCAAGATTGAGAGATCTTCTTGGTTTACAATCAACGGCTGCAACTGATGAGGAATTTGCCTCACTCTGTGCCCCACCGTTAAATCCAACTCCGACGCTATCAAACCGTACAGGATAAACCGGACCCATCGCACCCGATCTCCCAAACCCGTTAAGAAACAAAACAGAAGGCGCGTGGGTCACACACCCTATCCTATCGCCACTCAACGCCACAACACTTGGTTGCTGATACATGAACGGAAACCGACTCACGACTCTGTTTCCACCACTAACACCGCCAATATGGCGCGTGAATTCACGCTCCTCTTCGAGCTCCACCGGCTGTCGGCTAGAGGACTCCACAGTACTGCTCTGGCTCAGGCTTTGCTGGTTACTATTATTATTGTTGTTAATGGTTACAATTTCGTTGGGTAAAGGAAAGTTTATTTTGGCCTTGGTGCCGCGAAACTCGCGCGCAGCTGAATCGTATGCTCTGGCGGCTTCCTCAGCCGTATCGAAAGTACCCAGCCAGATACGACTCTTCTTGCCGGGGTCTCTTATCTCCGCTGCGTACCGGCCCCAGGGCCTCTTCCTTACTCCCCTGTAATGCACCTCTTTCTTGCTAACATATCTGTTGTTCTCGTTGCTTCCTCTTTTGCCATTAACTGTTGTCTCTTTGGGTGCCATTGTTGGGTTTGGTTTGGTTTGGTTTGGCATTGTATAATCAAAGCGAAGTTTTGTTTTGGAGACGGAGGGTGGGGTTGTGTGGATTTTATACAGAGAGGGGTAGAGTATTAAAGGGGTGCGGTCAATCGGGGATTTGACTGAGGCGCCGCCCAAGCGAGTCGAGAGGGGAGACAAATAATGACGTTGTCTTGCGATACGTGGCACGCAGGAATATCGAGACAAGCGGTGAGCTACTCTTGAATCTTGGTGCGTGCCGGCTTGCCTAACGGTGTGGTTAATACACCCTTGGCCCTGCATATGATCTTCACGCTCTTTTCCAATGCATGCAAACCACTAACCTAAGATGCAGTTAACTTGACGGAAAGTGTTTTGCACGCTACTTGAGACAGAGTGGACATAGCATTGAGAATATACTGGATATGCTGACGGCTAAATTTTAACATCTGTCAGTTAACCCATGGAATCGCTCTTTAGGACCGACAGTTAAAGAGGGCGAAAGTAACGACCATGCAAAAAGTGACACGCATCATTGTCTTGCGCTTGACGCGTCCTTAACGCAAGCTCCCGTCAATTGTTTCGGTGCAATCACCTAATTGCAACTGTGTCTTTTGTCCAGGGACAGATTTTCTTGTGCGCGTCGAGTTCTAATTACTCTTACTCTCATTTAACGCGCGTGCATGGTACCTAGTTTAGTACTCTGTTCGTGATTGGAGATTGATTAAAACGAGGTCATAGAGCGCGTGAGGGGTGTTAACAAAGTTAGTAAAGATTGTAACCTAGCCGAAATTATGACGAACCCAGGTTCTAGCTAAAAAGCAGCCAAGAAAGCGAAATATATCGACACGTGGCATTTGTAGACTGTGTAGGTAGATAGACGGTGGTACCTGAGAGAGTGGTTCGCTGACAGATAGTTCTTGGCATGCCGTTGTGGAAAGGCCTTTATCCTGTCGAGACCTTCAGCAGGAGACACGGGTTCAGTGGCCAATTTTTCAGCCCAAGGGCAACCCCTGCCGTTGCATCTCATTCAACAACTTTACATCCTTGGCCTGGCCAGGCCAGAAAATTCTACGACTTACGAAAGCAAATGATTCAAGATATCCAATTAAGGAAGTATAAACAAGTGGGTTCTAAATGGTAGACTATTCCAAGATGAACCTTGCATGTATAAATTCTGTTGTTAAAACATCTAGACGTTTTTGCGAGGTTGTGGGATGAATTAAACGCCAATAGGGTTGGCCATCTTTGACGATAGCCACAATAAAGGCAATTCTTTTGATTGTCCTTTAACAGAAAATGAAGAAAAGAAAAAGGATGAGGATTTACAACATTATTATACGCGCTTCATTTGATAAAATCTGGAACTGAACAGAGTCAAACCACATGGAATTTGGACACTTCCTGCTCTGCAGAAATTATGATAATATACTGAGTACAAGCAATAGCCTAGTGAGGCAACGCGCAGTAGCCTCTAACATTCACATCCCCTTCTTATGTCTTTAATTTTATTTCACACAGAAAAGATGGGATTTTTATTTCCTATGTAACCAGTAATTCTAATAAATGGAAAGGAGCAAGAGATCAACGCGCCATTGTTGATCGCCATACTCGGCCCTCATAACTGGATGTAACTGATCTTACTGCTTCTTGGCATGCCTGTGACAAAAGGCTTTTATCCTCCCAAGGCCTTCTTCAAGTGCTGAAGGTTCAATGGCAAAGGTTATACGGAGCCAGTTTTTACATCCCACAGCTATCCCTGCAATATTTGTTATTTTCAGCATCAAAGGATTAGAACATCAGTTCCTCCATAATTGCTTACAGCAACGTATAAAACAAGCCTTCAAACAGTTGAGGCCTCCAGTCCACAATTCTTTATTAACCATAACAAAACTATTAAACAGTATCCACTTGTCCAATACTATTTACACAGTCCAATTTCCTCAGATTTATCCATTTCAATTAACCAAATTCAAAAAGGTGCAGAGAAGTGAGGAAGTATCGTACGGCTCAAGATTTTATGAATCTTACCTGGTAAAACAATCACTGATTCCTCTTTAGCAAGCTTGAGAGAGAATTCCATCTCACTATTAATTCCTTCCAACAGAGATAGGTTCAGCTTCACCTACAATAGATATATACATTCATTTTCTGAAGTACAATGATACAATCAATATATGATGCTCTTACCATTGTAAACATGGACCCCTCTGGTTTGTTTGGGCAAGTTATGCAAGGGATCTCTTTAATTCGATCATAGCATATGTCCGCTGCGTCTCTCAGTATTTCAATGATATTGGAAAAGAAATCATCTTTTGTTTTCTCAAGGATTTGAGGAATTGCTCCCTGATACGTAAAGCACATGGTTAGATTCTAAAAATGGAAAATCAAGAGAATCAGCTGTGAAAAATTCGAGACAGTGTCCTTTACACACACAATCTAAGCAAATTAAATTTGAGAATCACGAGTCTTGCTTATGACATGTCTAAGAAATTCTTGAAAGAGTTCATATATGTAAATATATATATATATATATGAAATAATTTAACAATTCTATCAAATTCAATTAATAAACAAGAAGTTATTGCACACCATTTTAAGATATCCCATGAGAAAACTTGGGAACATTTTAGGAGTTCAAGCCATATGAGCTGTCTATATTTACCTAGGCACGATAGTAGAAATGCAAAGATATATATTCCCAAAATTGGCATTTTCCATGTTCGTAATAGACTCTTTGAGTGAACCTTTCAGGTAAATAGGCCCAAAATTATTTAGGATGAATGTTCATAAAAGTTCAGGATGAATCTTTGTAGATCCTGCAGACACTCAAAATTGAAAAAGTATTGTTCTATTTCAGTACAACTACTTTCTTCATAAAAAGTATCATGAATCACAAACCTGAATAAAGGTTGCAGGATCAGAGGAGATATTGAGACAGCTCTTAATGGATTCAACAATCTGATAAGTACAGAACAGAAACATATCAGGCCATTGTTGTGGTTTACACAACTAGGGAGAGAGGGAAAGAGAGAGTGTGTGTGTGAGAAACCAACCCCCAAATTTAGTAGGATGCCATTTGGATCATTTGTCACGATCCAACCGAGCCGCCAACCAGGAACTATCCATCTCTTTGATATAGATCCAAGAGTAAGGACAGGCACAATTGACCCAAACACTCCCATTGGTACAAAAGGATTACTTCCAAATGCAAGATGATCATAAACCTCATCAGCAATTACCATAATCCCAAGCTTTCTTGCTGTCTCTGCAATCTAATATGCAACAGATTAGAAACACCAATATTGTTACAGAAGCTTTAGAACCACTAATTAACCAGGGATAACAGATTTAAAATTTTGTAATCACAAGGCTAAGCACTTTGATAAAAATAGTTAACTAAAATAAAATTTATAATCTACACGTCTACATGTAGGTGATGGAAAAAAGAGGCTAGTTCAACATACCAGCTAATGATTTTTTCTGAATTCTATATCATCATTCTCTAAGATGTCATGTTACCAAATAGAAGCTATCCACAATAAAGTAGTTCAATTATGATATATTGGGATAAAAACAAAGAAAAACAATCAAAGAAGAAATTAAGGGAAAAGAAAGAAAAATAGTTTAGTTTACCCTCTGCAAATGTTGATAGGTATATACATATCCACAAGGATTGCCAGGGTTAATGATAACCATGGCAGCAGTATTCTCATCTGCCAGAGCTTCCACTCCATCAAGATCAACCTCCCAACCCTTATCTGGAAGAAGATCAAAATGTCGAGCTTCAAGATGGACATGTTGTGCACGAGCTTCATAGAATGGAAAGCCTGGTCTTGGAAGCAATATGTTGGCACCTGGGCGAGCCAGAACTGTCAATATGACTTCAATTGCTTGTGTGCATCCAAGTGTTAGATAAACATCATCTGATGATAACTTGTATGGAAGGTCATGATTAAGATAGTCTGAAATAGCCCTGTCAAAGTTAAACACTAGACATAAGCCCGAAAAAATATATAGAAATGAACAGACTGTGCAATTTATTCCATTTTTTATGATAGTGTGCTTAACCACAAGGATTACAGGTATCTCATATGCAATTTGATATCGGTTTGATCTCAAACTTTCACTTCTCTTCTCATACCTGTTACACCTTCTATATTAACAATGGCATTATGTGCCATTGAGTCTAGCGATTCTCTGATGAATAGAAATAGTAACAGGTACTCCAGTGACTCTATTATCTCATATGGATGCCTTTCACTTCATCAAATAAGACTAATAAAAAATTTACTTTGAAAAGAACATAATATCCAGTTTTGATTCAAGATCTCAATCTCCAACATTCAACAATAACTACAGGGTCAAGTTATTAAATGCTCCACTTGCTACAAACTTTTAATCTTTTTGTTTGTCAAAACTGATACATTCGAAATAACAGAAGACCAAACACGAGAATGGAAAAGAAAATGTATCAATAAATTATGGATGGAATTTTCTAGGTCTTGAAAAATAGACTGCACACAGAGGAAAAAAGCACATCACACGTATACTGTCCTATTTAGATAATAAAAAATACAAAGACAAAACCAATTACAATTTGAAAAACCAAACAACTAGATTTCGGGTTCAATTCTACTAACAATGCCATCTTTCCAGTGGCCACTATTTCTCTCTGACTATATACTTTATTTTTCATAAATGATGGTGTTGGACCTTCGCCTTTTCCTCAGTAAAGCACAAATCTCCAAGTTATCACCTTAAAATATGCAACGAAAACTCTGCTTGAAACTCTAATTGAATCTTCTACTATTAATTTCTCCACCTTCACCAGCTTTTGGTTTATCATGAAATTGAGTACTGTAAAAACATGACTTGGCCTAGTAGTTGAACCCTTATACTTAGAACCATGCGTAAAGTGGTCAACTCCTAATACAACTTTTTTTTAAAGTCTTAGGCTAATAGGTGAAAGAAAAACATCATGCAAATATATACAAAAGCTATGTGATTGGTTTACCAATTATAAACACAAACTATGTGAATTAGTTTACCTTCTAGCAGGGAGAATCCCAACAGTGGGTGCATAACTATTGTACTTAGCGGACCGTACAGCATCAACGATGGAATCTACGGCTGCAGTGGCAGTACGAAAGCAGGGAAAAGCAGATGGGTCGCCATGGCCGAGAGGAATGACGGGTCTTGGGTCGTCTTTGTTGAGATTCTTGAATAAAGTCTCGAGGACACCACGAACTGTAATGGCAGCAGCCGTATGCAGATCTTGGTTCGCTTGAAAACCCCATTTCTTTGCAGCTCCATTTTCCATTTCTGATGGCGAGATTGAAGGAAACAGTTGAATGGAGTTGCAAAGTCCAAGTGGTAACTCGAGGCCAAGCTGATATATAAAGACAAATTATGACGACGTCCTTTTTTCCGAATCTTAGGAATCCAATGAAACAGCAAATAATTCCTTTTATTATTATTATTATTATTATTATTATTTTTTAATAACATCACATGGTTTTCTGACCGAAGCCTGGCGAAGGGCAAAGATGTAAAAATAAATTATTATTTTTAAGACATATGAAGTTGGCTGATATCTGATTATTGTACGATATGTTCTCACATGATTTATTGTACTCGCGTACACGACAAGCGATAGGATATTATTGACAGATACCTTGTCAGTTTCTTATTCACGTGCCCCTCGCCGGCGAGTGCACCAATTTAAGGCCTAGGCGGACCCAAACATGAAAATTTCGTATGCGGTCAACCCCGCTAAGTAGGCACTCCTATATGGGCCATGTCTAGATCCTGCGCCAACGGGGCCGGCTGGTAAACTTTAAAATACACAGGTACCGAGTCGTTTTGAGTTGTTGTATGCGGGCTGAACTAGAGGATTGGTGAGTACTCTGGGAACTTAGGATGGGGACTCCTGGATTGGAAATTAAGAGAGGAAGCAGGAGGTGGTTAACGATACGACAGACCCCATTTCTGCAAAGAACCGTTTTCCGTATATTCTGGTCTGTTGGGAAGAGGTTGACAAAGGGGTAGATGAAAGGAACCAGATTTTATGAAGCTTTAATTGGAAACAAAAAAAAATGAGAGACTTTTTAAGAATTAGATATGCTTTCACATAGTTCATTGATGTCTTACCATGTTGAGTCTTGTTAAATGAATAGAGCACCTAACCAATATTCAATCATTCAATTAAGCGATTTATGAACAAATGATGGTATTGGGGTTACACAAAATTACAAGTAATGTCTGAATAATTTGGAGCATTTTAGTTGTTGAAGGGGACAGAGAGGACAAATATTGAGCCAACTGCTGTAGGCATCATACACTGAACGTCCATTATTGCTTAGTAGACGTCGACAGGAAAGACACAAGTCACACAGACAGAAACCTCATAGTTTCATAAAGATTTATTGCCTCGTGGCATGCCTGTGACAAAAGGCTTTTATTCTTTCAAGGCCATTTTCAAGAGTTGCAGAATCGGCAGCGAAAGCTATCCGGAGCCAGTTTTTCATTCCCACAGCTATGCCTGCAACATTTGACGTTGTCAGCATCAAAATTAGCATTCCACATGCTTCATCCAAAAGTCCTTCATTCTAAGTCATAAGGTTTAACAAAAAATGTCTTACCTGGTAAAACAATGACTGATTCCTCTTTAGCAAGTTTGAGACAGAAGTCCATGTCATCAGTAATGTCTTCCAACAATGAGACGTTCAGCTTTACCTGCAACACGAGTTCATAACTAAGTATATACGTTCATATTTTGAAGCACAGATAATATGAATACATACGAACTGATGCAACTCAATTACCATGACAAACATGGCCCCTTCTGGTTTCACTGGACAGGTTATGAAAGGAATCTCCTGAATTCTATCATAGCATATGTCTGCAGACTCTCTTAATATGCCAATTATGTTCGAAAAGAATTCCTCATTTGTTTTCTCAAGTATGCCAGGAACAGCTCCCTAATTGGTAAACCATATACTTGTTCAGGATACTTTCACAAAAAGAAATACCTTCCGAGAAAAAAAAAAAAAAAAGGGATCATCGCAATCACAAACCTGAATGAAGGTTACAGGACGAGAGGAGATTTCAAGACAGCGCTTAATGGAATCAACAATCTGATAATTAAGTAGAAAACAAAAGAATTGATGACTTAGAATAATTGTTGAGTGCGAAATAGAGCTACAGAAATTTGAACCAACCCCTAATTTTTGAAGGATGCCACTGGGATCACATGTCACAAGCCAACCAAGCCGCCAACCAGGAACTATCCATCTCTTTGATATAGATCCAAGAGTAAGGACTGGCACAATTGACCCAAATACTCCCATGGGTACATAAGGAGTACTCCCAAATGCGAGATGATCATACACTTCATCAGCAATGACTACAATCCCTAGCTTTCTAGCTGTCTCTGCAATCTAATTTCAACGAACCAACTCATTCAAATAAAATTTATTCAAACAAACAGAAGAACAAAGAAGAAGAAAAATAATGGAGGAATAAGAAAGAAAATTAGTATAGGTATATGCAGGCCTTGTGCAGATGTTGGTAACTGTAGACATTTCCACAAGGATTTCCAGGGTTTATGATAACAATAGCAACAGTATTCTCATCTGCAAGAGCTTCAACTGCATCGAGATCAACTTCCCAACCCTTTTCAGGAAGAAGATCAAAATGGCGAGCTTCAAGGTGGTTACTGCGTGCCGCATGAATTTCATAAAACGGGTAGCCCGGTCTTGGAATCAAAATATTAGCAGCAGGACGAGCGAGAACTGCTAATAATACTTCGATTGCTTGGCTGCATCCAAGTGTTAGATAAACATCGTCTGGCGATAACTTGTATGGGAGGTCCCGATTCAGGTAATCTGCTATCGCCCTGTAAGAGTTTCACGGCATGTAATATACAATTTATTATGTACTTCTGAAATGCATGAAGTACAACATGGTTAATTTCAAGCGAAGCAATCACCAAATAATTACAGCAGTCAAAGTAAGTGAGCTTTCATATTCAACTCTGATGCAATGACACTGGCAGAGGTGTACTTGATAAAAAGAAAATAAACTAGCAGTTTTCTTGATAATTTTTAGAGATAAGGGTCTTCTTGACAGTAACCATATGTCTTTATTGTATCTAGTCTTTGCGTGTATGTCGCCATTCTTTCGACATCCTGCTCTTTTTTTTTTTTGACTTTTTTTTTAGCAAACTCTGCGTAGACAATTTTGGTTCGAGCTTTTGAAAGGACGAAGACGATTGCTTCCCTCTTGTAAAGGTTTGTATTTTCTGAAAATAATTCAAATGAATAATATTTGAAAAAAATAAACCAATAAAATTTATATTTGGTGGAACAGGGAGGACTAGGACCCTTAGGACTCTTAACGTAGCTCAGTTTGGACACTAGTTTATGCATGTGTTACCTTCTGGCTGGGAAAATACCGACGGTGGTGGAATAGCAGTTGTAGTTGGCGGTCCTGAGAGCGTCAACGACGGCATCTTCGGCTACAGTGGTAGTCCGAAAGCAGGGAAACGCAGAGGGGTCGCCATGACCGAGATGAATGGTGGGTCTAGGATCGTTTCCGTTTAGATTTTCTCTTAACCGTAAGAGGACTCCTCGAATGGTGATGGTGGATTCAGTATAGCTGAGCTGTTGGCTAGACTTAGACATACACAGAAAACTCTGTTTCCTCGCTGAACCGTTTTCCATTATTTTGGGCGGTAGAAGAGGCATGAATAGAGCGGTGTTGATATAGAATCCAATGGCGTCAATGTCCAACTGAAAACGAACACCCTGAGAGAATACTTTTTTCTTACAAATGGTTTATTAAATTCATTGTTTGAGAAAATGGCATGATTATTGATGCCCTTCAGTTTTGATTAATAGCATATACGTTCTCATTATCCTATTTTATTGCATGAGTTGTATTTGTTGTACCTGCTTCATCCGTATATAATTGTCATAAGCTTAACCCAAGATGTGGACTAAGAAGTCTTATTATCAAATTAAAGAATTCCTATTTTTATTTTGAATTAATACTCTCTTCTAGTTTTTATTCTACAGGGGTCTGAAGAATTGGCTTCGCATAAGCTTTGCCCTTGATCCAGAACCTCTCCAAGATGGGCTTGTAAGGATTGAATCCTTCAGCCGGAATCAAACCAAACAAGAACAATGAAATCACTTAGGTTTTTAGGTCATCTTTTCTCCTTGAAGCCCAAGAAGTGCTTTTCTTCCTGGCTAATTATCATGCTCTCATGGTTACTTGGTATTCTCATCATTGGCTTTGGCACATATTACGAGATCAAACTCAATGTGGTCATGTTCAATAAAGGAAAATTTTACTTTAGTGGAAAATGTGGACCATTTGATGAAATTTCACTAATAAAAATATTTGACATTATTTTTCTTGAAAAAAAAGTATTTCTTCCACTTTTACAAATATTATTGTAGTATTAAACATAACTGATAAATAAGTTCATGCTTTTTCTAGAAGTGCTTCTAAACGGAGCCAAAAGCATCCAAGAATATGCAATTACTAAGCCCATACTGTGCTTCAAGTTACGAGGTCAACAAACTAAATAAAGCCCGAAACGGCACAAAGCCAAACGGGCCCTTAATTTTCTGACCGTTAGAGCTCGCGGTCCTACTGTCCCCCGCCGTCAAAAATTCAAACATTAAAAACAAGAAGGAAAACCCCTTTCTTATCTAACGGCTCCTCCCATTTTCATCACCCTCACAAAACCTCTCTCGTATTTCTTCCAATCGACTCGAAGCCTAAAAATTTTCCCACGGATCCAATCCCAAATCAAAACCCGTTTACAATAACGAAAGAATTCTCGGCAAATTTGTCCAAAACAGAAACTTTGTCGCATATATTTCGCAGAAATCAACTCAAATCTATGGATTCAAATCCTCGCTCTCAAACTAAATCAGCATCACGCCTTGCAAGAATGAACTCTGAAGAACCCCTAAGTCTTTCTCTAGACCTCGTCTCTCCCTCTCCGCAGAAAACGCCATCACTGTCTCCTTCTCTTCCCCTTCCAGAATTTCTGCTACTGTCACCTTCTCCGGTGAGAAAATCAAGAACTCGTTTGGCGGATCGCCTTGAAATGGCCGAGGAGGTGGGTTTAGAGCTAACTGGGTCTCGCAGGAGATGCAAAACAAAAGGAGCTCAAATGGGTATGTTGGGATGTGCCTCCCCGAGAAATAATCGAAGGTGCAGGAGAAGATCAGAGATGGAGGTAAGAGACGAGAGGGATATTGGATTGGTGGATGAGATAGGGAAACTGAGGAAAAGGAGGCGTAGCGTGCGGTCCAAGAAAGAGAACCTTAGTTTGGTCCTTTGTGTTCCTTCTCCGAGTTTTTCTCCACGTAAATGTTGATGATTCTTTGTTTGTTATTTGGTTCGATTCTGTCAACTTTGTTATTATTAATTCGGGTTTTATGGATTGAATTGTGATTGGCTTGATGGTGATTTTTTGAGCATAGAAATGGATGATGGCCGTGAAGGGAGTCTTGATGGAATCAGGCACATGCTTTCCGATTTGATTATGTGGAGAGATGCTGCGAAGTCTAGCCTTTGGTTTGGTTTGGGGTTTCTATGCTTCTTGTCTTCTGGATTTGCTAAAGGAGTGAGCTTTAGGTTGGTATCTCATGTCCTTCGATTTGATTTATTTTTGGGTTATGATTAAGAGATCTAAATCTTATTTCATGTTTTAAGCATCTTTTCGGCTATTTCCCAAATCGGGCTTCTATTCTTGGGTGCATCATTCTTCTCAAATTCAATCTTGCAAAGGTACAAATCCAATTTGTTATCCCATTTAAGCTCTTATTAATCCTTGCTCCTTCTGAGTTTTAGTTCTGGTAAATTTACAGAAATAATGGTGAAAAGAGGCGCGAGTTTAAGCTGAAAGAAGAGGACATTTTGCGATTTGGTAGATTAATACTTCCAGCTTGTAACCTTGTAATTTCAAAGATAAGAGAGCTTTTCTCAGGAGAGCCATCAATGACCCTCAAAGTAACAACAAATATCTCTTTGGTCACGTCTCTAAAGAATTTACTGTTTCGGATCTGTTTCTTATATCAGCTTTGTCATCCTTCTGGTTGCAGGTGGTTCCATTTTTGCTTCTAGGAGCTGAGTATGGCCATCTTATAACAATGTGGAGGCTCTGTGCAATTGGTATGATAACTACATTATTCCTACCTATTCGATTTATGAATTGGTCTCTTATTTAGTTTCTGATGCAAATACGTCGTTCAATGTTGTGAATTTGAACAGGTTTTTTCATCAGCTTCACTGTTCCAAAACCGTACTCTTGCTACTCTAATCAGATAAACCAAAAAGGTTCACATAGTACTCAGTCATGTACTTGAAATGCTGTTGGTTCATCTCTCTATTCACCTTTTATTGAAGGAAAATAATTTTGGTTATTGCAGTTGAGAACACAAAATATAGGTTGCTGGAAGCATGGGGTGCTTGTTCTCACAAGAAAGTTGTGGCAGCATCAGCAGCCATGGCCTTTTGGAATCTGTCTACTGTAAAAACCCGTATTTTCACAGGTAATATTCAGGTGGTATCACTAGTCTGTAGTCCATACTTTCGATTATCAACAACATTTAAGTGTGGATTGTATTCTTACGAGTCTATAGAAGTCAAGTGGAAAGAAATTGCAATTCAATCATAACTTATATCATTCAATAAAAAGCTTTCAGATACCACCACGTTATTCATAGAACTAACTCATGGTCTAACTGACCAGCACATTTTTGCAAAGTTTCTTGAGTGCTCGATGTGATTTTCTTTGCAGCATTTATCTCCTTGGTAATAGTCCGTTGCTGCCGGCGACATCTAGTGCCAAAACCAGAAGGGGAACAAGAGCAGCAACATCAGCAGGCACTGGTGGTGGCTGAATTATAGAATAGCCAGAAGTAGCACTTCCAACACCAATAAAAAGTTGCTTGTATCTCCACCAATAGACAGATGAAGGCATTATTGTACTCTACAAAAGCTAACACTAGATGGTTAACCTAAAAATGACTCATCCATGATCATTTTTATAAATTACTAATAAAAGGGCCTGTATCTTTTCTGTTTCTTTCTTGTTCATCTCTCTCTTTTCAGCTTTGTTCCCATGTGAAATCTAGTCATCATCGATAGGGAGGGATTAAACAGTTTTGATGTCAATGCAGCCATGCACCAATTCCCACTCGGAATTTTTTCTTTGTTTGAATGAGAAAACCAAAAGGTGCAAGCAACCCCCAGGACCAAGGCAAAATTTACCCTGTTCTTGTTATGATTCCAAAATCTGCAACAAGAAGTTTTGCCATAAATTACAGTGAATCTGAAATATTCTTCTTCTTTTAATTGAAAAAGATAAAATCCTATGTTCATGTATTAAAGGAAAAATTCATGTATATGAATATCATGTAGAATTAAAGCTAGAGAAAAATCCACGTATTGAAAGGTTAATATTGTAATTTTCTTTTTAATTATATTAATAACCAAAATCTTTCTTATTTTTATTTTTCAAAAGGAAGATCCCACATAATTTAAGACCACTTTTATTTTCAAGAAAAGAAAGAAATGAGAAAAGTAAAGAAGAAGAAAAGAAAAAAGAATGGAATGTCATTTTATTATTTAATTAGTGGATGAATAAGTAAAGGAATGGATTTATTTATATTTTATTTAAATAAAAGTACCCTTATCTTAGAATACAAAATAATTTATATACTTAATCATCCCATTCTTTTTTCTT